>VZQC01013424.1:1437566-1942566 GCA_009823505.1 Rhizomys pruinosus
AATGAAAAAAAAAAAACTGAGAGAAAGATGCAGGACAGTTATGGCAGAATGCATGATCTGGGATGGGGTGGGGGTGGGGGGAGGGAAAGGGAAATAAGCCTGAACTGAATTGGAAAAAATGTATGAAATGCACAAAGCATCAATAAAAATTAATTTAAAAAAAAAAAAAAAGAAATGATAGAAAACCTTTTTATATTTGTGCTGAAACTGAAATTATTCATATGAAAAATGTATTAAATGCAAAAATCTGAAGATAAATTATAATCTGAGAGAAAATAAAAAAAAAAAAGAAAGAAAAATGTGTGGTACATCTACACAATGGAGTAGTATTCAGCAGTAAAGAAAAATGACGTCATGAACTTTTCCGGTAAATGGATGGAACTCGAAACCATTATGCTAAGTGAAGTAACACAGTTACAGAAAAACAAACGACAAATAATTTCCCTCATATGTGGATGCTAATCCCCATATGACCAAATCCCCAGTTGAAAGGAAAGCTGATCATCATTATTGTTATATTTCTGTTTATCTGAAAGCAGCTATGTTGTTATAATGTAAATCTCTTAACGGGCTCTAGAACTGATTCACCACTTATTTTCAGATTCTGTTATTATTGTATATAGGTGGAAGGTATGTATTCATATTTTAGGGTAATATAAAATTAAAGGAAGAAAATGTGAATTCCTAAACATAAAAAAGAGTGAGTGAAAGATGAAGCACACTTATGGTAGGATGCATGAATTGGGGTGTGGGGAAGGGAAAGGGGAATATGTCTAAACTGATCTGAAAAATGATGTCTGAAATACATAAAAATTCAATAAAGGCTTTATATTAAAAAAAGAATCTCAAGCATGATATTGAAAAGCACTGGAGATAGTGCAAAGCCTTGTTGGGTTCCTGATTTTAAAGCTAATGCTGCCAGCTTTTCTCCATTAAGAATGATATTGGTTGTGAGTTTTTTGTAAATAGCTTTAATTATGTTGAGGTATGTTCCCTCCAGTCCAGTTCACTCTAGGACATTTAACATAAATGCATCTTGGATTTTTTCCAAGGGATTTTCTGCATCTATTGAGATGACCATTTGGTTTTTGTCCTTGAGTCCTTTTATATGATTTATGATATTTATTTACTTAAGTATATTGAACCATCCATGCATCTCTGGAATAAATCATTCTTGAACATGGGAGACTCATCTTTTTGATGCGTGCCTGTATATGGTTCACAAATATTTTATTGACAATTTTTGTGTCTATTTTCTTTAAGGATATTGGTCTATAGATTTCTATTTGGTTGTATCTTTGCCTGGTTTTGGTATTTGAGTGATGCTGGATTAATAGAAGGAATTTGGAAGATTTCCCTCTGTTTCTATTGGGTTGAATGATTTGAGTAATAATGGCTGTAGTTCCTCTGTAAATGTCATAGAATTCTAACATGAATCCATCTGGGCCTGGACTTTTTTAGTTAGGAGGGTTCCTATTACTGTTTCAACTTACTTACATGTTATGGGTCTGTTTAAGCTGTTTATCTCTTCTTGGTTAAGCTTTGTTGATTCTCGTGATTTTAGAAACTTATACATTTCTTTTTGATTTTCAAATCTAAAACAGAATCAGAATGCTTTATCTTGGGTGGAGTAAGGGACATGGAAATAGGAATGAGTCTAAATTGGACTGAGAAATGCACAAAACTTTAATAAAAATATTTATATAAAAATGAATTATTACCTTATAACAATTTGATCTTTTTGCATCTGTTGTACTGTTTCTCATGTTGTATCTAATTTTGTTCATTTGGAGATAGTCTTTCTTTTGTTAACTGTGTTAAGGATTTGTCTAACTTGTTTTTTTTTCAAAGAGTTGTCTTTTGGTCTCATTGAGTCTTTGTAGTGAATTTGTGGTTCTGATTTCACTCATCTCTGCCTTGATTATGTTATTTCTTCTGTTCTTCATTTAGGTTTGATTTAGTGTTAACTTTCAAGTGTCTTGAGTTGCAATCTTAAGCCATTTATTTGTGCTCTTTCTGCTTTTTAATGAGCTATAAATTTCCCCCTTATACCTGCTAGTAAAGTGCCCCACGCATTTTCTTGTGTTGAATTGTTATTTTATTTAATATCAGTAATGTGGTTCTTTCTTAATTTCCCCCTTTGAACCAATCATTACGCAGGAGTGTGTTATTTAATATCCATGAGTTTGTGTGGTTTCTAGGGCTTCTTCTAGTGTTGGTATTGAGCTTTATTGCATTGTGGTGTAATAAAATGTGTGGGATTATTTCAACGTTTTATTTGTTGAGGTATTGTCTCAAGGAAGAAATGAAGAAAGAAATAAAAGCATTCCTGGAACTAAATGGCAATGACAATACACCACAATGACACATATGGGATACTTTAAAACCAGATCTTTTTTTTTTTTTTTGGTCTTTTCGAGACAGTGTCTCCCTGTAGCCCCAGCTGACCTGGAACTCACTGTGTAGACCAGGCTGGCCTTGAACTCACAAAGATCCACCTGCCTCTGCCTCCCGAGTGCTAGGATTAAAGGCGTGCGCCACCACGCCCGGCTTAAAACCAGATCTTAAGAGGGAAGTTAATAGCTCTGGGTGCCTACATTAAATAAAACAGAAAGAGAACAAATAAATAATGTAACACTGCAGCTAAAAAAATCTTGAGACACAACCACAAATCAACCCTAAATGCAACAGACGTGAAGAAATAACAAAAATCAGCTGGGCGTGGTGGCACACACCTTTAATCATAGCACTTGGGAGGCAGAGGCAGGCGGATCTTTGCGAGTTCAAGGCCATCCTGGTGTACAGAGTGAGTTCCAGGATAACTGGGGTTACAAGGAGACCCTGTCCCGAAAAGATAAAAAAAAAAAGAAAGAAAAAGAAATAACAAAAATCAGAGCAGAAATCAATGAAATAGAAACAAAGAAAATAATGCAAAAATATCAATGAATCCAAAATTTGGTTCTTTGAAAGAATAAACAAGATAGACTGACCTTCTAGTCTAGCCCTGTTAATGAAAAGAAAGAAAGAGCAACTACAAATCAATAGACTTCATGATGAAAGGGGGAATATCACAACAGACAATGAAAAGATCCACACAATAATACAGGAACATTTCAAAAACCTATACTCTACTAAGTTTGAAAACCTAAAAGATATGGATGAATAACTCAAATCTGGGGAATCACCAAAGCTTAACCAAGAAGAGATTGACAGCTTTAACAGACCCATAATATATTAGGAAATTGAAAATGTAATAAGAAACCGCCCAGCTAAAAAACGTCCAGGCCCAGAGGGTTTCAGGGGCAGAATTTTATAAATGATTTGAAGAAGATTCACAACCATTATTACTAAAACTGTTCAGAACGGTAGAAGCAGAGGAACATCTCCCAAATTCCTTCTATGACGCCAGCATCACTCTAATACCAAAATCAGGCAAAAGTACAACCAAAAAGAGAACTATAGACCCATGTCACAGATGCAAAAATTCTCAATGAAATACTTGCAAACTGCATACAGACCTACATCAAAAAGATTATCCATCATGACCAAGTTGGATTCATACCAGAGCTGAAGGGATGGTTCAACATATGAAAATCAATAAATATCATAAAACTCAGAAATGGACTGAAAGACAAAAATCATACAATCATCTCAATTGATACAGAAAAAGCCTTCCTAAAAATTCAGTATCCCTTCATGCTTAATGTCCTAGAAGAAATTGGACTTGAGGGATCATCCCTCAATGTAATCAAAGCCATATACAAGAAACTACTCAACCAACATCATCCTAAATGGAGAAAAGTCAGAAACAGTCCCCTTAAACATAGGAACCAGGCAATTCTTTCCTTTCACCACTCCTCTTCAATATAGTGGTTGAAACACTTCCTAGGCTAATAAGGCAAGAAAAGGTATTTAAAGGAGTCCTAACTGCAAAAGACAAAATCAAGTTATCCTTTTTTGCAGACAATATGATATTTTACCTATGGGATACTAAAAACTTCACCAAAAAATTCCTAGAATCAATTAAGAGTTTCAGTAAAGTGGTGGGATACAAAATTACCCTAGAAAAATCTTTACACCTACAACAAGCAACTGAACAAAATGAATACAAGGAGACCTCTCCGCTCACAATAGCCTCAAAAACAATAAAATACCAAGGAACAAACCTAACCAAAGACACCAAAGACCTCTACAACAAAAATTTTAAACCAGTGAAGAAGGAAATTGAAGAGGACATCAGAAGATGGAAAGTCCTCTCATGCTCATGGATTGAAAAAATTAATATAGTAAAAATGTCCAATCTACCCTAATTAATATACAGATTCAATGGAATCCCAATTAAAATCCCCAAGAGTTTCTTCACAGGCTTGGAAAAACATCTTTAATTTCATATGGAAAAACAAAAGAACCCAAATACCGAAAACTCTGAGTGAGAAGTGCAAGAGTCCAGCTCCAGCAGATTCAGTTCCTAAAGTGGGTGGTCGCAAAGGCTGCGAAGAAATTAATCAAATTAGACTCAAAAATCTCTTTCTTTTTGTGACTTAGGAGCATCTATCTTCTCTGAATGTGTGCATAGGACCTCTTGGCTTTGCCATTCTGCCGATTTCTTGACCTAAGGATTACAGAGAGCATCCATTTGCCTTCTCTGATCCTGTACAGAGGGCCTTTTGGGTTTGCCACTTGGACGATTTTTTTTTCTTCTCTATTTTCTCTCTTCTGTCTGCTCCTCAGATCCCAATATTTATTTTTATATACCCTAAAACTAATAGAGTTTATGCAAGTCTAAGCTAATGATGAAAAAAATCCAACTTCCTGTAAATATTTTTCAGAAAATTCACACCCAACATCATTCTTAACATCAAAAACAGTAGAACAATCAATAATGATACAACCATTTAGTTCAGGCATTGAAGTAAAACATTAGTAATACAGCCCCACGGCTGTATTACCAATTTAAGAATTTTGAAGCAAAGCAAAGTTAATATTAACTTTTAACTGAGGACTTCATTCTTCATACCTTGTGGTTACATAGGTGTTAGACAGTGTAAAGAATGACCTTTAAAGATTTAACAATAGAGGACTTTACTTTTTCTTTCATTTTTGTTTTTCTTTGTAATGTTTTTATTGATGTTTTATGTATTTCAGACATCATTTCTCAGTTCAGGATAGACATATTCCCCTTTCCATTCCTCCCACCCCACCCCAGATGATGCACTCTGCCATAACTCTCCTGCATCTTTTTCTCACCATGTTTTTATGTTTAGGACTTCACATTTTCCTCCTTTAACTTTATATTACTCTAAAATATGAATACATACTTTCCACTCATATACAGTAATTACAAAGTCTGAAAGCAAGCCCTGGATCCATTCTAGAGCCCATTAAGAGATTTACATTATAGCAACATAGTTGCTTTCAGATAAACGGAAATATAAAAATAACGTTATTCAGTTTGCCTTTCATTTGGGGATTTGGTGTTACCATCCACAAATGAGGGTGTCCATTTGCAGCTTGTTTTTCTGGGACTGTTACTTCACTTAGCATAATGCCTTCAAGTTCCTTCCTTTTACCTGTAAGGTTCATAATGTCATCCTTCTTCACTACTGACTAGCACTCCATTGTGTATATGTAACACATTTTTGTCATCCATTCCTCTGTTGAGGGATATTTCTGTTGGTTCCAGGAGAGCTGCAATAAACATGGATGTGCATGTATCTTTGCGGTAGGATGAGTCTTGTGGCTATATGCCCAGGAGTGGTATGATTGGGTCAAGTGGTAGGCTCATTTTGAGTCTTTTAAGGGTTCTCCACACTGCTTTCCATAACGGTTCTACAAGTTTATATTCCCACCAGCAGTGGATGAGTGTTCCCCTTTCCCTAAAACGTCTCCAGCATTTGTTATCTTTTGTGTTCTTGATCTTAGCCAGTGGTATCAGAGGGAGATGATATCTAAGAGAGTTTTTTATTTGCATTGCCTTAATTATTAATGAGGTGGAACACTTTTTAAGATGTTTCTCAGCCATCTTTACTTCCTCACTGGTGAAGTCTCTGTTCAGCTATTTATTCCATCTTTTGAGCAGGTCATTTGTTTTCTTATTTCTTTGTTTTTTGTGTAGTCTATATATTCCTGATATTAATGCTGTGTCAGATAAATCACTGGTAAATATTTCCTCCCATTCTGTAGGGTTTATCTTCACTTCCTTGATTGTTTCTTTCACTGTACAGAAGCTTTTGTGTTTGATGAGGTCCCATTTGTAGACTGCTGAAATTATTTCCTGTGCAGCTGCTGTCTGATTTACAAAGTCTTTTCCTATACCTATGTCTCAAGGGTAGGTGCCAACTGAAAGTGAAAGGATAAGGATGGAAAAAATTGTTCCAAGCAAATGGTACCAAAAGAAAGCAAGAGTTTCTATTTTAATATCAGAGAAAATGGACTTCAAAGTAGAAGCAATCAGAAGAGACAAAGAGGACCATTACATCCTTATTAAAGGGATAATTAACCACAAAGACCTCACAATCATGACTCTATATGCACCAAACTCCGCTGCACCAATCTTTATAAACACAACTCTACAGGATCTCAAGGCACAGATTAACCCCAGCACACTCTTAGTAGGGGATGTCAATACCCCACTGAGCCCCTTAGATAGATCAACAGGACAAAGAATAAACAGAGAGACATGTGAACTGAACAATACAATAGGGCAAATGCATGTCAGAGATATGTGCCGAATATTCCACCCAAGCACCAGAGAATACACTTTCTACTCAGCACCCCATGGAACATTCTCCAAAATTGACCACATACTGGCACACAGAAAAAAACTCAACAAATAAAAAATGAAATAATTTCATGCATTCTATCAGACAATGAGACACATTACTAACTCTTGGCCATGATTTTCCACCTGCCTAGAGACTGCTGACCCCTGGACAGGAATTTCAGGCTGATGGCTGATGGCCTATTTTCAGCCTATGTTCACTCACAATTCACTTCACCACACCAGCTATTCAGGGCGGTGGTCTGCACAGGGACCTCTTTCCAACCCACTGGTTACCCGAAGGAAATGCAGGCTTGCTTTGGCCTATATGTGAGCAAAAATAAAGATGACAGCCAGGAATTGTGTAATTATTGTAATGAAGAATTTGATTTATTACCCACTACAGCCTGCTTTTATAAGCCAAATGATGTCAGTCCCCAGATCCAATCACAGGCCTGCACACTTTTGCCCCACCCAGCACCATATACCTAGGCCATGTTGTCTGCTCCTCCTTGAGGTGGGGTCAGAGAAATCCCCTGACTCCCATTCACCTGGTGCCCTGAGGGGGGCTAGCTGAGAACTAGCCCCCAATTCAAACTGGATCTTTCTACATCTCCCTCTTTTATTTTATTTTTTGAGAGGCAGACAGGCCTATGGGAGAGGTTGGCATCATAAAGGAACCCGGCTTGAAAACACAATTGCTTAAATCTATCTTGAGTGCTGAGTGGAGGCAGGCCAGACCTAACATTTTATTTTTTACACTAAAACCAATTTGTGCCCAAAAAATCTACCATGAGGTAAACTGTCATCTATAAGTAATGAATACAAGCAACATTCATGTAAAACCAATTTGCAAGCAGCTATGTCCAAAGTTATACAGCCCAAAGTCCCCATTTTCCAGCTGGAGAGGCTTGTGTGTACAAGCATGTTGATCAAATAAGAGCCCAGTCTATATTGATGTAATTTCACAATTCACCCCAATCTCTGCAGCCCTTACATTCCATCATGCCCTCTCTTCCACAAGTTGTTCCCTAGGCTTTGGAAAATGGGCACAAGTGGGTGAGAAGCAAAAATGTCTACTTTCTTTGGAGATGTCATTTTGGAATCTGATCAGTTCAGGCTGTATCCTTTCATGGGTTGGCAGCCAGGAATATGTTGTTAATCCTACTAACAAAGCACAAGCAGTTAGAGATACAGGCAATTAAACAGTCCTAATTATTATGGTAAGTTACACTGTGGGCATAGACACAGATGTTTGGATGTTATACTAATCCATGAACTCTAGTTTTTCTGTAAAAAATAACAAGTTCATATTGTGGCTTATAACATCTCTTAACCACTAGAGGACGTAAGCTTGTGGCATCAGCTGTGAATTATTTCTCCAAGGAAAGAGATAATAGCCAATTATATTTAGGATATACAGACATATGGCTGCCACTGGCTGCATAATATCTCCAGGCAAGTGGGGTGTAGCTGATACTGATGGAGGTGGCTTGTTTGACTCAAGGAGATGAATATTTGAGTTATTGTTTTAGTGGCCTTCTGTTAAGCTCTCTGGCATTCCAGAGGCCAACTGTACACTTGAAAGTACTGTCTTAATACATTTTTACCATGCTTACACCAGGTCTTCAGCAGCAGGACCTTACCGCCACCCTTCATGAAAGTACCCAGTTTATAGGTAAAAACATTTTATCTTTTAGGGGCTTGGATCCCTTTTAATCATACATTTTTTAAACATTTTACTAATTGGCCTTGAATAGAGAATTTTCTTTTCATAGCTCTTATGCCTATGAGTCAATTGAAGACATTACTTGAACCTGGTTTGTAAGAAATTACTACCATAACAGTTGGCTCTCATTAACAGTTAGGGAATGACTTCATTACCATCATGTTTTCTTTTTTCTATGAAAAGGAGAGGTAGGAAAGTCTCTCATATTAAAACTTTGTGGCACCTGGAAGGTAAACTTCATGAGGACACATTATAAACAGTTGTTTAAAATAGGATACACAGAGATGTTTGGTACCTGTGACTCAGGCACTCTGAGGCTTTTATTCATTTCAATGTTCAGATGGGCCAGTTTCTCTGCTGGTATTTCTTGACCCATCCTGCACAATGCAAAGCTGTATCTTTTCTTTCTCAGCCATTAAGTTGGTGACGTTTTGACCCTTGTGAACATGCAAATCCTTTCCTATAGTTAGTTTTAAGATTTAAATAGAAAAAAATTGACAAAATGTTTAATATATAACTGTATGCCCCCCCTTTTTTTAATTTTAGGTCCTTACTTTTTGATCCATAAATCTCTAAAAGGCAGTTGTATTACACATACCTATAGGCAGGAATCAAGTTAAAATTTTCATTAAATGTACCAAAGCTGTTTATCATTGACTGTATGTTGTTAATTTGGGAAGTAAAATTAATTCCTTTAGTTAAATTATCCTACAAATAAAAGAAAATGTTACAAGGTGATACTGTACAACACAAAAAATATAGAGAACATCTCTGTACATTAACCCCAAAGTTGTTGTTATACAAATTATAAGTAAATCAACCATGGATCACAAACTGTATTTCCAATTAGCTTAAATGTATTCCCATTTTTAAAAGCTTTTGACCAATGTTGTTTAATGTTGTTGTTCAATATCTTTGAGTCAGGCATGACCACATTCCACATGCTGTCCTTCCCTTCTTAGCTCAGCTCCTGGACTTGTCTCCTGCCTGCAGACCAACAGTCTCTAGGCTGCGCTCCTGCAAGAAGGGTGGAGAGAAAACCACAGGAGATCACCCATGGAAATGAACAAACTCACACACAGAGAGCTGGGGAGAAAAGGAACTCCCTTTATTTTCTGTCAGTGAGGTCTATATATTGAAGATTACTGTGCTTTGGGCAAGGAAGTGGGGGGTAGGCAGAAGGAAGGGGAGAGCCACCTTGGTTATAATCAGGGGGCTGCAGAGCTCTGATTTGTGCAACAAGTAACTAGAGGTGTGACATTTTGCTCAATGCCTCAAGGGAAGGGTCCTGGAAATTTGCAGAGATAGGGAAAAGCAGGAATCATTGTAATATCCCTAACCTTCCTCTTACAGATAGGTAACTCACAGAGGCAACTGAATGCCCTCAGAGATATCAGATAAGAGGAGGTCTTCTGGGACAGGTCTTACAAGTTCTCCCTTAAAGCCACACAAAAGTTTCATTCTCACAAACCATCCATTGTTTTTTTAATTAAAATGAATCAGTAAAGTCAAACTCCTCTAGGGAGTTCGTGGGATGGCCTGGTATTGGACTATAACAGTCTTGGTCACGACCTCTGTAAATGTATTGATTCGGTTTTTGATAAACCAGAGGACACAGGGTGCGATAGTCAGGAGGACTCCTAGGGTGAAAATGGGTCTCAGTAAGGGAAGTAACCAGGTAGTCAGGGGGTTGGAAAACCACGGGACAAAAACTTGTGGAGAGTATCAATCACAGAGTTCTTTCCTGAGGTCTTTTACAGTTTTAACATTTTGCTCCACAATCCCAGACTCATTTAAATAAAAACAGCATTCCTCCCCCAGGAACAAGCAGGTTCCCCCATTTTTGGTAGTTAACAAGTCCAGGGCTCACTGGTTCTGCATCACCACCTCTGCCAGAGAAGTTATCTGTCTCTGGAGTGAATAAAGGCTATTTGTTGTGGATGTCATTGCCTCATCAAGCTTATTTTGGAAGTCCGCTTCCATGCAGTAAACATTCACTAGGGCTCTGCCTGCCATTTCCATTGCTGGTGTAGAGAAAATGATGCCTAGGCTGACCAGAAGCAGGATGAATATCTCTCTCTTTTGATGGTCCGGGTCCAGTTGCAGCATCCAATTGACTTCCTCCTTCTCATAAAGGAAGAGCTGGGAAGTGATAATTATGGGCAAAAAAATTTCCAGAACCAGTAGCATTTGCACAGAGGGATGCGGTGCCATCACACCAGAAAATGAATGGGGATTTGACACACAGGTTCCTGTCAAGAGGAACCATTTGGAGGCACCTGGGATCTGGGGCTGCTGCAGCTCTCACTAAACAAATAGGATGTGTAGTGAGTTGGTTCAAGAGAGAAATGCCGTGAAACACTGGCTCTGTACCCATGAGGCCAGATTCCTGTAAGGAGGCGTTAGAAGGAATGGCAGTGAAAACAGGCTGTGTAAGGGATGCACAGAACAACCATTTGGAGACAATAGGGTGGGTGGTGTAATTGAGGAGATCTCTGGAATATTCAATGTACTGGTGCCATTTTACAATAGACCACAACTTTCCTTCCCTTTTGGATTCCTATAACAGAATGTGGGATTGAGTGAGGATGGGTTGAGGAGCTAGGACAAGCTAGCAAGAGATACGGATATCTGCTGCAGGGTACCAGGCATTGCTGTAAGGGTAGAGTTTTCTCTGTACTCCAGCTCTCCAGCAGTCACTCCAGGGGTCCTGTATATTAATTTTAAACATGTTATTTTTTTTGGTCGTTTTGAGACAGGGTCTCCCTATAGACCCAGCTGTCCTGGAACTCACTCTATAGACCAGGCTGGCCTTGAACTCAAAAAGATCTGTCTGCCTCTACCTCCCAAGTGCTCGGATTAAAGGCATGCACCATCGCGCCCAGCTTAAACTGGTTATTTTGGATTTAAACAGGCTTCTTGGGCTGCGAACACTCTCCAACCTGCAAGATGAGAATCTGCAACCACCATAAGTATCAGCTTCCTGCAAACACTGTCCTTTGTTAAAATGGGTGAAACAGATAAAGGGTGCCTGAGAGGCAGTGGTGGAATTGGGAAACACAATGATTGTGATTGCCTTGCTGCAGCCTTACAAAGGACAATCGCTGGTTTTAATTACCTGATTTATTCCCTCCCAAGTTTCTCTGACAAAGAATTGCCAGATATGGGTCCAAGTCGGTGGTCTATTCACAGGCTGGGCAAGGCAGAATTAGCTTGAACTATAATGAGAGCAGCTAAAAGGATGGCAGACAGGGGTGCAGAGGGGGGCTCATGGATTTTGCAGAAGTGAGTAGTTGGTCAAGTTTCTTCCATGTTATGTCATTTGGGTTCTGGTAGTGTTGTCTCCTCTTTCTCCTCTTCTTTGTATCCATGAGCAACAGGAGTGCCATCTTTTTGGTCGTCGGGGATGAATCTGACATTTCTGGCTGGAATCCAAATGGGTCTCTGACAATCCTGTGAGAACATGCAAGCAAAGCCCCTTCCTGTTGTTAACAGTGGATCAGGTCATTTCCACTGATTGTCTATGGGGTCTTTCCATCTGATAATTATTTGAGGAATAGTGCTTGGTGTCTGCCAATGTTTGACTAAGGCTGGAAATGTTAAAGAGTTTTTAGAGTTGCCAATGCCATAGCCAGCTGGATGTTAGGAGGGTATTTCCCCGCCTTTTGTTTTAAAAGCTGATTTTTAGGACCTGATGGGTCCATTCTATGGTGTCTTGTCCCTGTGTGTTATGTGGGACACCTGTATGATGTGCAATATTCCATAATTGACAAAATGATTTAAAGTGAGAGCTAGCAAAAGCTGGCCCATTGTCCAATTTAATCTGTTTGGGAATGCCCATGGTAGCAAAGGTAGAAATTAGGTGGGCAGTGAGGTCCTTGGCTTTCTCTCCTGTATGAGGAGTAGCCCAGATAAATTTAGAATAAGTATCCATGGTGACAAATACATACTTTTGTTTTCCAAAGGAAGCTATGTGTGTAATATCAGAGTGCATTGGCTTTCAATCCCCTGGGGTTAATTCCCAAAACCTGTAGCACAGGTGTTTTAATTAGAGCAGAACAGGAGGAGCAAGTTACTGAGAAAGCAAACTGTTTGCAATCATCACCATGGAGGGGGATTGAAAAGAAACAGTCCTTGATATCTAACGCTAGCAGAGGGATGTTAGCTGGGATAGCAGAGGCAGGGGGAGACCCTTCTGCGGTGACCCCTATATATGCATAGTTCTGTTAATGGCTCACAGATCTTGTAAGAGACGCCAAACTCCTATTGCATTTTTATGACAAACACAGGGGTGTTCCAGGGACTGTGAGATGAACAGATGTGTACCAATGAAAACTGCTCCTTGATTAAGTCTTGGAGAGGTTGTAATTTATGCCCTGGTAAGGGCCACTGCTCAATCCAGACTGGATCATCTGACTTCCAGTCCAGATGAGGAGAAGCATATTCTGTAGTGACCCTCAGGATTGGGGGTGCTTCTTGCTGAGATGATGGAGGCATTTTCCCCCAGTTAAATGGTCTGTCTGGGCATAATTGTTCTAATTTGGAGTGACAATAACCACATCCAAGGCCTGTAAAATATCTCGCCCTAGCAGATTGATATTAGTGGTTACTATTAATGGGCAATTCTGACCCATTTTTCCAACAGGGCCATGCCAGGTGTAAATATTTTTAGTTATGTAAGACTGTGAGGGTCCTCCTATTCCTAGAAGTTTAGGTCCTGGGAGAAAGTGCCAGTCAGGGGGAATTTCTTGCTATTTTATAATGGTTCTGTCTGCCCCTGTATCTATGGAACATTTAAGAGAACTCCACCCAATTTTAATAGTCAATGCATGATGGGAGCCTTCTGAAATAGGTGCTGCCCAGAGGGCATGCACTTACTCTTCTTCCCCCTTTTTTCCCTGAGCTAGAGGATGCCGGCCTAGGAGTTTAAATGTGGCAATTTTTGCCAACTTTATCATAGTTTGAGCGGCAGTCTTTCCTCCAATAATATCCATTTTTACATTAGGGGCAAAGAATGCATTGGGGGGCATTCAGAAATCCCTATGGGAGAGACTGGTGCTTTCAGGCACTGTCTTTTCCAATGACCTCTGTCTCCAGTGTTAAAACATTTTACATTTGTGGTGAGAGCAGCCACAAAGGCTTGAACTAGGTAATCAGCTGTGTAGGAGGCTGTGCCCACATCCTGAGTTGCCACTATCCATCTGTCATAATGGTCATCTTTTAAGCCCTGGCATGCTTGTTTGCATTCCAAACTCATTCCCTCCCAAACAATATTTTTAAGGAGTATCTCTCTGCCTGAAGAGTTGGGGATCTTTCTCTTTAGGTTTCTTTTAGTTCAAATGACTAACCTCATGGGATGGGAGAATTTCATGGAGATGTGCCAAGCTGACCGTGTAGAGGACAGAGACTTAAAGCAGATTCAAAGATTAATATCTCCTGGGAAAAGAGTTAAATTCCACAGAGATGTGTCAAGCTGGCTGTTTAGAGGACAGAGACATATAAAGAGAGATAGTGGGGCTGGAGAGATAGCCCAGCGGTTAAGAGTACCAACTGCTCTTACAGAGGACCTGGGTTCGATCTCCAGCACCCACATGATGGCTGAGAACCGTCTGTAGCTCAAATTCCAGAAGAAATCCAGTTCCAGGGGAATCTGACACCCTCTTCTGAGCACTGCAGCATTGCACAACACGGGTGCACAAACCTGCATGCAGACAGTACATTCACACACATAGAAAATAAATAAATAAATAATAAAAAAGAGAAAGGAAATGCTAGTAGTTAGGGAAATGGACAGGTCAAAAGACTAACCTCACGGGAAGAGAGAAATCCATGGAGATGTGCCAAGCTGACCATATAGAGGACAGAGACTTAAAGCAGATCCAAAGATTAATCTCTCCTGGGAAAAGAGTTAAATTCCACGGAGATATACCATAGCTGGTTGTGACTACTCTGGTTGGGGGAATATCTCCTTGTCTCTATGGTAAAACCCTCTGAGATTTTCCTTACATTGGGGAAATCAAGGGCAAAGAGAGAGCCCAAGGAATACCTTGTTTCCTCCTTCCTTTTGTGGAAAGTCAAACCGCACCTTCAGGGCACCAGTTGTCATCATTCCATGTATTTGAGTCATGCACGACCACATTCCACATGCTGTCCTTCCCTTCTTGGCTCAGCTCCAAGGCTTGTCTCCTGCCTGTAGACTGACAGTCTCTAGGCTTCACTCCTGCAAGAAGAGTGGAGGGAAAACTGCAGGAGATCACCTGTGGAAATAAACGAACACACACAGAGAGCCAGGGAGAATAGGAACTCCTTTTATTTTCTGTCTGTGAGGTCTATATATTGAAGAATACTGTGCTTTGGGCAAGGATGTGGAGGACAGATGGAAGGTAGGTGTGAGCCACCTTGGTTATAATCAAGGGGCTGCATAACTCTGATTTGTGCAACAGGTAACTAGAGGTATGACATTTTGCTCAATGCCTCAAGGGAAGGGGCCTGGAAATTTGCAGAGATAGGGTGAAGCAATAATCATTGTAATATGCCTAACCTTCCTGTTACAGATAGATAACTCACAGAGGCAACTGAATGCCCACAGAGTTATCAGATAACGGGAGATCTTCCAGGACAGGTCTTACAAATTTTCACTGCAAGCCACATACAAAGTATCATTCCCACAGTTTAATATGGACATTTTTACTTTTACTAGGTCTTAAAATATAAAATATGTAGACAAAGTTTGGACAAATTTGAATACTGGTTAAACACATATCAATTATATATACATTGTTCTTTAAAATTCTTTCACTAGACAGTGACCTCAGAGAAATCAAGTCCATTAATTTATATTATTTATTTCTTTTTCTGTATGTCTCTCCTAAAATATCTCTATATAAATGTATAATAGTTATTTTACACATATTACTATAAATTTTATAAAGTGGGTTTATAAAGACCATTTTTCTTTCAGTCCTTGGAGGTACCTTTTTCAGGCCTGGATCAAAACCCTATTTTAAAGAAGTTTTACCTAGTTGTTAAATGCTCTGCAACACAACTTTAACTATACTTTAAATCATATCTAAAATAAAATATTATTATTTCTTAAAACCAATTTATTTCCTACAATATTTTAAGAATTTGCTGGAATTTTTGTCTTAGGCTTTGAAGGAGCACAACCAGAAAGAAGGTGGTAGCATACACCAACGAAGTAGTTAACTGTTACTACACTTGTATAATTTTATTAGTAATTCTTAACCAAGAAAAGCAAATCACACAAATAATCATAGATGTTTAACTATATTAACAGAGCTCCATCTGAGTTGAAAGGGCCAATTTCAGCTCAGGGGCTTTTTAGAATTGGACAAATACATGTTATCATTTACATAAACACAATTAAAGATTGTTAACACCAAAAGGTATAAACCAAGTTTTGTATAGGTCAAATCTGTTAACAGTGATTTACAGTCAACTTTTTAAAACACGGGAATTTAGAAAGTTATAGGAATCAATACAAGTACCCACACACCCATACACATATGTGCGTGCACACACACATACATATAAGCATTTATGTACATATGTACAGAAGAAAAAAGTTTGTGAGACCACTCTGTGGTAAGGAAGTTCCATTATTGTCTTATGCTCAATGAGAAAAAAATCATTTCTACAATTAAGGTTGGGCTAGTTTCCACAGAAATCCACCCTCTGTATCCTAAGCACTGAAAGCAAAGCCATACCTTTAAAAGACAATCAGATGAACCACTGCTCCAGGGCAAGAGTACTGGGCTTCTCCAGTCACACACAGAATACTGTAAAGCCATCTCTTCCCCCACCTGTCTTTGCTTTCTCTGCTGTTTCTGGAGCAGGAGAGAGCACAGAACAACAAACCTTGGACTAGATTAACCAGAGTATTTACAAACAGCTACAAGCTGAAAAGTGTAACAGCTTCATTTTGCTTTTGGCCTTTTCAAGACAGGGCCTCCCTATAGTCCCGGTTGGCCTAGAGATCACTATGCAGACCAGGCTGTCCTTGAACTCACAAAGATCCCATCCACCTTAGCTTCCCAAGTGCTAGGATTAAAGGCATGCATGCACCTTGCTCCAACTTGCATTGCAGAAGACTGTCCTCTAGAAGAAGATGCTAGAGGAAGTTTAGCAGACCAAAACAAAATAATAAAACAAAACAAAAAACAAAAAAGCCAAATCCAAGCTGAATTAGTCAATGCAAAGACAATATTTAGAGAAAAAAGTTTCGTGGAGAACTTTTAAAACACAATTAAACTGTAGTTGTCTGTTCACAAACTTCCATGCAAGCCAACATTGGCAGGCAAATACCCATGTAAGGAGTGGTCTCTACAATCCAAGCCAGCCTGGCTTGCAGCCAAAGCATTGAGCCTGTTCCACAGGCATGCCCATCCTCCCTGCCTCTGTCTCTACCCCCATGACCTTTGCCACCTGAAATGTGGCAAGAAGGTGGAAGCCACAGGTAGGAACTGGATGCCTCAGCAAAGCTGATTGTTGATCCCTTAATCCAGCTGTCTTTGGCTTGATTGGCGTGTGTGGCTGTGGGGTCGGAGTTATCATCCCAGCTGGGATTAAAGGTGTTGTCTTTGGCTTGATTGGATTTTGTGGCTGTGGGGGCGGAGTTATCCTCCCAGACAGTATTAAAGGTGGGCTTGTGTGACTCTTGAGATCTGAGATCTCCTGAGGCCAGCAGAAGAAAGAGCAGGAGACAGGTAGGAACTGGGTGCCTCAGCAAAGCTGATGGTTGATCCCTTAATCCAGCTGTCTTTGGCTTGATTGGCTTTTGTGGCTGTGGGTTCGGAGTTATTCTCCCAGCTGGGATTAAAGGTGTTGTCTTTGGCTTGATTGGATTTTATGGCTGTGTGGGCGGAGTTATCCTCCCAGCCGGTATTAAAGGTGGGCATGTGTGATTCTTGAGATCCGAGATCTCCTGAGGCCAGTGGAAGGTACCAGGGAGAGGGCCGAAGAGCCCCCCCCCTCGCCAACTGGGATTACGAAGAGGCATCTGAAGAAGGCAAGCAAAGCAAGCCTTCAACACAGTGAAGAGGAATTTAGGACTGACATTGGAATACAGGCAAGGAGAAGCCCATATGCCAGGATCACGAAGAAGAGACAACACTGGAAAGGGGCAGGATAATCACAAACCAAGATTTACCAACCCTATGGAAGACTCCTGCAGTGGGATCCCTCTGTGGATGCCTCAGGACACAGACATCAGAAACACAATTGGGAACATATTTAAAGAACTACAATATCATAAAGAACAAATCAAAGAACTAAGAAAAGAGAATGAAGAACTCAAGAAGGACTTAGAGAGAGAGAATGACAAGCTCGGGAAGGAAGTAGAAACACTGAAAAGATCCCATGCTGAAAAAGATGAGGAAACCAACGAGTGAACCAAAGAGCTACAAGAAGAGATTGAGAAACTCCAAAAAGAAGTAAAAATAATAAAGAAATCAGAAGAGGAAATGAAAAAGGAAATCAAACACTCATCCAATCAAGAGGAAAGGAATGGAAAAAGCTTCAGAAGCAGAATGGAGGAAGCAGAACAAAGAATATCAGACCTGGGAGATAACACAGAACAACTAAAAACCTCAAGGAAAGATTATGAAAAATTTAAAAATACACAAAAGTGGAACAACCAGGAGCTGTGGGACACTATGAAAAGATCAAACCTCCACATCATAGGAATAGAGGAAGGAGAGGAATCCCAAGAGAATGTTATTGATCAGATCTTCAACAGAATAATAGATGAAAACTTCCCTAAACTAAAAAAGGACAAAAAGAAAATACCAATACAAGAAGCGCATAGAACTCCAAACAGACAAGATCAGAAAAGAAATTCTCCATGCCACATCATAGTTAAAATGCTAGACACCCAAAACAAAGACAAAATCCTTAAAGCCACAAGACAAAAACAACAAGTGACCTATAAGGGGAAAACCTATCAGAATTACAACTGACTTCTCAACACAAACTATGAAAGTAAGAAGAAACTGGAGCAAAGCATTCCCAGTGTTAAGGGACAATAGATGCCAACCCAGGTTACTATGCCCAGCAAAAATATCAATTATAGTTGAAGGAGAGAGAAAATCCTTCCATGACATAAACGACTTGAAAGAATATATGACTGGAAAACCAACCCTTCAGAGAATACTTGAAGCAATTCAAAGAACAGAAGAAAAGAGCAACCAACCCCAGGCACCTAGAAAGAGAAATCAATAAAAGCATAACTGCAGAAGTAGAAACCTAAATCCAAACAGCAAATGGATAATAAGGCAAAAGGAAGCAACACAAACCTATCAGTCATAACCTTAAATATTAATGGACTAAATTCCCCAATCAAAAGACATAGACTGGGAGACTGGATTAGGAAACAGAATCCATCGATATGCTGTCTGCAAGAAACACATCTTACCTTCAAGGACAGGCACCACCTTAAAGTGAAGGGATGGAAAAAAATATTCCAAGCAAATGGTACCAAAAAGAAAGCAGGTGTTGCTATTTTAATATCGGATAAAATAGACTTCAAAGTAAAAGAAATCAGAAGAGACAAAGAAGGCCATTACATTTTCATCAAAGGAACAATCCACCAAGAAGATTTCACAATTATGAATATATATGCCCCAAATTCTGGTGCACCAAACTTTATAAAGACAATTCTCCAGGACCACAAGTCACAGACTAACCCCAGCACACTCATAGTGGGAGATTTCAATACCCCACTGAGTCCTTTGGATAGGTCAACAGGACAAAAAATAAACAGAGAGACATCTGAACTGAACGATATGATACACCAAATGGACCTCATAGACCTCTACCGAACATTCCATCCTAATACCAGAGAATACACTTTCTACTCAGCACCCCACGGAACATTCTCCAAAATCGACCACATCCTGGGACACAGAAGAAACCTCTACAAATACAAAAAGATTGAAATAATTTCATGCATCCTGTCAGACCACAGTGCAATGAAGCTCAACATCAACACCAGGACAAGCCCTCCTGCCTACAAGAACACATGGAGACTAAACAACACACTCTTGAATAATGAATGGGTCAAGGAAGAGATAAAGAAAGAAATAAAAACATTCCTGGAACTGAATGACAATGACAATACAACACAACAAAACTTATGGGATACCTTAAAAGCAGTCCTAAGAGGGAAATTTATAGCCCTGGGTGCCTACATTAGAAAAACAGAAAGAGCACAAGTGAATGATCTAACACTACAGCTAAAAGCACTTGAGAGGCAACAACAGATGAACCCTAAACGCAACAGACAGGAAGAAATAACAAAAATCAGAGCAGAAATCAATGAAATAGAAACAAAGAAAACAATACAAAAAATCAATGAAGCCAAAAGTTGGTTCTTTGAAAGAATAAACAAGATAGACAGACCTCTAGCCCAGTTAACAAAAAGAAAGAAGGAACAACTCCAAATCAATACAATCTGTGATGAAAAGGGAAATATCACAACGGACAAGGAAAAGATCAAGAAAATTATATGGGAATATTACAAGAACCTATATTCTACCAAGTTTGAAAATCTAGAAGAAATGGATGAATATCTGAAATCTTGGGAATCACCAAAGCTTGGCCAAGAGGAGACCAGCAGCTTAAACAGACCCATAACATATGAAGAAATAGAGGATGTAGTAAGAAGCCTCCCAACTAAAAAAAGCCCAGGCCCAGACGGTTTCACAGCAGAATTCTATAAAACATTTCAAAAAGACCTACAACCATTATTTCTGAAACTGTTTAGAAGTATACAATCAGAGGGAATTCTCCCAAATTCCTTCTATGAAGCCAACATCACTCTATTACCAAAACCAGGCAAAGATCCAACTAAAAAGGAGAATTATAGACCCATCTCCCTCATGAACACAGATGCCAAAATTCTAAACAGAATACTGGCAAATCGCATACAGACCCACATCAAGAAGATCATCCATCATGACCAAGTTGGATTCATACCAGAGATGCAGGGATGGTTCAACATACGAAAATCAATAAACATCATCAAACACATAAACGGAATCAAAGACAAAAACCACACCATCATCTCAATTGATGCTGAAAAAGCCTTTGACAAAATCCAGCATCCCTTCATGCTTAAAGTCCTAGAAGGAATTGGATTGGAGGGATCATTCCTCAATGTAATCAAAGCCATATACAGGAAACCCACAGCCAATATCATCCTAAATGGGGAAATGACGGAAACATTCCCTTTAAAGGTAGGAACTCGGCAAGGCTGCCCCCTATCACCACTCCTCTTCAATATAGTGCTTGAAACACTTGCTAGAGCAATAAGGCAAGAAAAGGATATTAAAGGAGTACTAATTGGAAAAGAGGAAGTCAAACTATCCCTATTTGCTGATGATATGATTGTTTACTTAAGAGATGCAAAAAACTCCACCAGAAAACTCCTAGAAACGATTAACAGCTTCAGCAAAGTGGCAGGATACAAAATTAACCTTAGAAAATCAATGGCCTTTCTTTACACCAAGAACAAGCAACTGGAGAAAGAATTCAAAGAGACCTTCCCACTCACAATAGCCTCAAAAACAATAAGATACCTAGGAACAAACCTAACCAAAGACACCAAAGACCTCTACAACAAAAATTTTAAACCCTTAAAGAAAGAAATTGAAGAAGACCTCAGAAGATGGAAAAACCTCCCATGCTCATGGATTGGGAAAATTAACATTGTAAAAATGTCCATTTTACCAAAACTCTTGTATAGATTTAATGCAATCCCAATCAAAATCCCCAAGAGTTTCTTCACAGGCTTGGAAACAAAAGTTCTTAAATTCATTTGGAGAAACAAAAGACCCCGAATAGCCAAATCAATCCTGAGTGAAAAGAGCTACACAGGAGGGATCTCTATACCAGATTTTAAACTATACTACAGGGCTATAGTCATAAAAACAGCCTGGTACTGGCACAAAAACAGACCTGTTGACCAATGGAACAAAACCGAAGATCCAAATCTGAGCACATACAATTTCAGCCATCTCATATTTGACAAGGGGGCCAAGAAACCACAATGGAGAAAAGACAGCATCTTCAGCAAGTGGTGTTGGCAAAACTGGATCACCACTTGTAGAAGAATGAAATTAAACCCCTACCTCTCACCCTGTACAAAAGTCAACTCCAGATGGATTAAAGACCTCAACGTGAAACCCCAAACTCTGAAGGTGATAGAAGAAAAAGTTGGCAGCAGACTACAAGACATAGGCGTAGGAAAAGACTTCCTAAATCAGACAGCAGCTGCACAAGAATTAAGGTCGACAATTGACAAATGGGACCTCATCAAACTCAAAAGCTTCTGTACATCAAAAGAAACAATCAAGGAAGTGAAGAGAAATCCCACAGAGTGGGAGGAAACCTTCACTGCAGATACATCTGACAAAGCATTGATTTCCAGAATATATAAACTACTCAAAAAACAAAGAAAAAAGAAAACAAATGACCCGCTCAATAGATGGAGCAAAGAACTGAACAGAGACTTCACAAGCGAGGAATTAGAGATGTCTGAGAAACACCTCAAGAACTGTTCAACATCACTAATCATTAAGGAAATGCAAATGAAAACCACTTTAAGATATCATCTTACTCCAATAAGACTGGCTAGGATCAAGAAAACAAATGATACCAAGTGCTGGAGAGGTTGTGGGGAAAGGGGAACACTCATCCACTGCTGGTGGGAATGTAAACTCGTACAGCCACTATGGAAAGCAGTGTGGAGAACCCTTGGAAGACTTGGAATGAACTTGCCACCCGACCCAGCCATACCACTCCTGGGCATGTACCCTCAAGACTTACGCCACCACAGAGATACATGCACGGCCATGTTTATTTCAGCTCTCTTCACAATAGCAAAGAGCTGGAACCAACCTAAATGCCCCTCAACTGACGAGTGGATAGAGAAAATGTGGTACATCTACACAATGGAGTTCTATGCAGCAGTAAAGAAAGACAACATCACGAGCTTTGCAGAAAAATGGCTGGAGCTAGAGGACATCATGCTGAGTGAAGTAACACAGTCCCAGAAAAACAAACGACGAATGGTATCCCTCATCTGTTGATGCTAGTGCCAATTACCTAGTTGTAAGTATTTTTTGTGTCGGGCCCCCTGAGCTTTTGTCCAAAGCAGTTGGGCGTAATGCATATTGGAAACAACAACAACAACAGAAAGTACTGCATCAAAGAACTGACGGAAACAGTGAACTTCTGCTCAAAACAGTCAGCTTCCTCATGGAGAATATTGAGAAAGACTGAGAAAGAGATGCATGTTTGGCAGAATGCATGAGCTCTGGCGGGGTGGGGGAATAGGAGGGAACACGGGTCTAGATTTGTTAAAAAATATAAAAATAAATTTATGTGAAAAAAAAAGGTGAAAGCCTGGGCTCCCTTTTGTGGCTGAAATGGAGGCTACAGGGTAGATTCCAAGCCTACTGAAAAAGCCTCTAGAGGGCAAGTGGATGGGAGAGGAAGGACCCCTCTCACATATTTTCTCTGAATATTCACGGCCTGGGAAGGCTGGGGTATCCCCCAACCCAAGGAAGCCAAAACAGCACCTAGGGACTATATAAAGGTGCCCCACTGAGTGGGTGAAAACCAATGAGAGAGCGCAGGCTTCCCAAAGCCTTTCAGAGAAAGGGTCTCCAGAACACAGGCCAAGTCCCAATCAGTGCCACTCACATGCACACCAGCAGAGTGAACATGAGAAATCCCTCTACCTCTATCCTTAGTCTGTGCCTTCAATGACTCAGAGACTCTAAGTCTCCAGGCTACAACCTGAAACCCAACAGCTATAGCGAACCACACACACACGCACACACACACACACACACACACACACACACACACACACACTCAACAAATACATGCCATCCATCAAATACAACCCCCCCTGAAATAGAGCTTCCTTAAAAGGTATCATTTCCCATCTTGCAGAGATTGTAGTTTACCAAACTGCTCTCCGTGCTCCACGTTGATATGTAGGAAGATTTCTTTGTAATGGACAGGTACCACACAGTCCTGCTAAGGAGAGGGAAAACAGTACATGCCTGCAGCCACTGTAGAGGACTGGCTTCTCTGTGCAGAGACCAGTCAGTTACTTCTGTAGCCCAGCCTGAGAGGTACCTCCAACTCAGGCCCTTAGCCTGGGACAATGAGACACATTTCTAACTCTTGGCCATGATTTCCCACCTGCCCAGAGATTGCTGAACCCTGAACAGGAATTTCAGGCTGATGGCTGATGGCCTATCTTCAGCCTATGTTCACTCACAATTCACTTCACCACACCAGCTATTCAGGTCGGTGGTCTGCACAAGGACCTCTTTCCAACCCACTGGCTACCAGAAGGAAATTCAGGCCTGTTTTAGCCTGTATGTGAGCAAAAAATAAAGATGACAGCCAGGAATTGTGTAATGATGATAAGAATTTGATTTATTACCTGCTACAGCCAGCTTTTATAAGCCAAATGAAGTCAGTTCCCAGATCCAATCACAGGTGCCCCACTTCTGTGTCACTGTGCACTGTTGCCCCACCCAGCACCATGCACCTAGGACATATTGTCTGCTCCTCCTTGGGGCAGGGTCAGAGAAATCATGTGACTCCAATTTATGTGGTTCCCTAGGGTTGCTAGCTGAGAACTAGACCCGAATTCAAACTGTATCTTCCTACAGAGATGATAACTGAGACTGGTTTTGATTTGCTTTTCCTTAATTTTTAATGATGTTGAACACTATTTAAGATGTTTGTAAACCATCTTTATTTCCTCACCAGTGAAGTCTCTGTTCAGCTCTTTACACCATGTTTTGAATAGGTCCTATTTTTCTTCTTTCTTTTTTGAGTAATCTATGTATTATTGACATTAATGCTCTATCAGATGAATCACTGGTGAAGATTTCCTCCCATTCTATGCGTTTTCTCTTCACTTCCTTGATTATTTCTTTCTCTGTACAGTAGCTTTTGAGTTTGATGAGGTCTCATTTATCGAATTTTGACATTATTTCCTGTGCAGCTGCTGTCTGATTTAGAGTCTTTTCCTACACCTATGTCTTGTAGGTTTGTTGTGGTTTGAATGAGAGTCCCCCATAGGCTTTAAGTATTCAGACATTTTGTCTCCAGTTGGTGGCACTGTTCTTGGAGGTATTAGAAGGTGTGGCGGTATTAGAAGTGCGTCATTGGGGGTGGGCTTAGTGAGTTTAACAAGCCTCGTGGTCTCCAGTCTCCCTCTCTCTGCTTCCTGTGCTCATTGCGAGATGTGACCCTTGGCTTGTTGCTCCAGCTCCAGCTGCCATGCCTCCCACCACAATGGACTCTAATTCCCTGGAACTGTCAATTGTAAGCTCAAATAAACTCTTCCATTTATAAGTTCCTTTGGTCATAGTGTTTTATCACAGCAACAGAAAACTGACTAATACAGTAATTTGGTACCAGAGAGTGGGCTGTTGTCTGTGAAGAACCTGACCATGTGGATGTTTGGAGAAATGTGGAAGACTTTGGAACTTTGGGCTAGAAAAGCTGTTGACTACTGTAAGCAGAGCTTAACAGGCCATTCTAGTAGAAGCATGGAAGAAAGCATGGCTGCAAAAATTGTTGTTCCAGAGGAAAATAGAGACTTAGGTAGCAACTGGGATATTTTGATAAAGAGTCTGGCAGCTGTTTGCCGGAAGCCCAAATGCTTGCCTGATGCTAAGTTGAAAAACAATGGACTTTGGTGGAGGATATTTCAAGACAGCATAACGTAGAAATGGTGGCATGGCTTTTAATGGTGAATATTGTTCAGATCTATAGTGAAGAAGAGCAGATGGGGCAGAAAAAATGCAAAATGTACAGTTTGGATGTGAAAACTGCACTAGGAAGATTAAATGTGGGGCCAAGGCATGTGAAGGAGAAGCTCTCTTTCATAAGGAGACTAAAGTGATTAAGGAGAGGCCTAGCTATTTACAAGTAAACAATGGAAAAAGTGAGATTAAAGTGATTAAGGAAGGGCCTCCAGATTTACAAGTAAACAACAGAAATAGTACCTTCAAGGCAAGACCACACCCAGCTAATCCTCAAACTTTTGAAAGGAAAATACTGAAAGGCTTTTCTGCTCCAAGTTCAGGGCAGAGAAAAGTTGCAAATGTGGTTGAAATAGGCCAGGGTCCATCGCAAACTTGCAGCCAAACTTGGCAGTTTCATTCACGTGGTGCTGACTTTAGAGGCATGAAGTTTGCAAGAGTGAAGGGGTCTTCAGTTCTCCCTTCACGGTTTCAGAGAGCTGCCAATGTCAGGCAGAGTGCAGCAGGGGTGTCCCTGCATAATGAAGGCCCTGATAGGCCATTGCATGAAGCTGTGAATGCGAAGTCTGGTTGGCAGTGGAGACCCCAATAAGATATTCAAGATGCCAGACTTGTGAGATATTTGCCAAGCAGAGCTACATACAGGGAGTGGTACCAGCTTAAGAAAAAGATGTATGTTGCAAGCAAAGCTGGAAGAGCTGAGCCATCTAAGCCCTTTGGAACTCAAGTCCCAGAAGTTGCACATGGAGCTACTGGACTTGGTATTTACCCTGCTGGTTTTTGGTCTTGTTTTGGTCCAGTATTTCCTTACTTTTGGAAATTCCTCCCTTTTGGAATGGGAATGTGCATTCAGTTCCACTGCATGTTGGGAGTATGTAATTTGCCTTTTGATTTTACAGGAGCTTACAGTTAGGAGATTGGCCTGTGTTTCAGAAGAGACTTTGGACTGTAGACTTTTGAATGGCATTGAAACTGGTAAAGACTATGGGGATTTTAAGGATGGACTAAATTCATTTTGTATTTTATATGGTCAGTAGCCTATGGGGGCCATGGAGTGGAATGTGGTGGTTTGAATGAGTGTCTCCCACAGGCTTTAAGTATTCAGACATTTGTCTCCAGTTGGTGGCACTGTTCTTGGAGGTGTCAGAATGTGTGGCAATGCTGGAGGAAGTATGTCATTGGAGGCGGGCTTAGTGAGTTTAACAAGTCTCGTGGTCTACAGTCTCCCTCTCTCTGCTTCCTGTGATCATTGCGAGATGTGACCCTCAGCTTGCTTCTCCAGCTCCAGCCGCCATGCCTCCCACGACAATGGACTCTAATTCCCTGGAACCATCAATTGTAAGCTCAAATAAACTCTTCCTTTTATAAGTTCCTTTGGTCATGGTGTTTTATCACAGCAACAGAAAACTGACTAATACAAGGTTGTTACCAACTTTTTGTTCTATCACCTTCAGGGTTTCGGATTTTACATTGAGATCTTTGATCCACTTGGAGTTGTTTTGCACCATGGGACAAGTAGAGGTTTAATTTTGTTCTTCTACAAATGGTGATCCAGTTTTGCCAACACCATTTGCTGAAGATGTTATCATTCTTCCACTGAGGTTTTTTGCCCCTTTGTCAAATATGATGTTGCTGAAATTGTAGGAGCTCAAGTTTGGATCTTTAATTATGTTCCATTGGTCATCAGGTCTGTTTTTGTGCCAGTACCAGGCTATATTTATGACTACGGCCCTGTAAAATAGCTTGTAAGACTGGTAGAGCAATCCCCTCTGTATAACATTTTTCACTCAGGGTTGCTTTAAGCTATTCAGAGTCTTTTGTTTTTCCATATGAATTTAAGGATTTTTTTCCAAGTCTGTGAAAAGCTCATGAAGATTTTTATTTGGATTGTGTTGAATCTGTACATCCATTTCGGTAAAATGAACATTTTTACTCTATTAATTTTTCTAACGCAGGAGCATGGGAGATCTTTCCATCTTTTGCTGTCATTTTCAATCTCCTTCTTCAGGGGTTTTAAATTTTTGTTGTTTGGTTAGGTTTGTTCCCAAGTATTCTATTATTTTTGAGGCTATTGTGAGTGGGAAGGTCTTCTTATATTCCTTCTCCACTTGTCTACTGTTGGTGTAAGAAAGGCTACTTATTTTTCCAGGTTAATTTTTTATCCAGCCACTTTACTGAAACTCTTAATCATTTTCAGAAGTTTTCTGGTGGAGATTATAGCATCCCTTAGGTAAACTATCATATCACCTGCAAAAAGTGATAGCTTAACACCTTCTTTCTGATTAGTACTCCTTTAAGTTCCTTCTCTCATCTTATTGCCCTAGCAAGCATTTCATACACTATGTTGAAGAGAAGTAGCAACAGGGGCAACTTTGCCAGGTTCCCCTAATATAGGGGAAATGGTTCCAATTTTTCTCCATTTAGGATGATGTTGGCATTGAGTTTGCTATATATGGCTTTGATGATGTTGAGGTATGCTCACTTCAATCCGATTCCCTCTAGGACTTTAAACATGAAGGGCTGCTTGATCTTGTCAAAGGCTTTTGCTGCATCAATTAAGAAAATCCTGTGGTTTTGTCTTTCATTCCATTTACGTGTTTTATGATATTTATTGATTTATGTATGTTGAGCCATCCCTGCATCTCTGGTATGAATCCAACTTGGTCATGTTGGATGATCTTTTTGATGTGGGTCTGTATGTGATTTGCAATTTTTTTGTTTTATCTTTGCTTGGTATTGGTATTGGGGTGATGCTGGTTTCATAGAAGTAATTTAGGATAATTCCCTCTGTTTGTATCCTTCTGAACAGATTGAGTAGTAATGGTTTTAAGACCTCTTTAAATGTTTTATAGAATTCTGCTGTGAATCCATCTGGACCCTGGCTTTTTTTAGTTAGGAGGTTTTTTATTACAACCTCAATTTCCTCAAATATTATGGGTATGTTTAAACTGTCAATCTCTTCTTGTATAAGCTTTGTTTATTCCCAGGATTTCAAATATTCATCTGTTTCTCTTAGGTTTTCAAATTTCGTAGACTATAGGTTTTTGAAGTATTCCCATATGTATGATTGTCTGGATCTTTACTTTGTCTGTTGTGATGTTTCCCTTTTCATTAGTAATACCATGGATTTGGAGTTGCACTTTTTTTTTGTTAACTGGGATAGAGGTCTGTCTATTTTGTTTATCTTTTCAAAGAACCAGCTTTTGGATTAGTTGATTCTATGTATTGTTTTCTGTGTTTCTATTTCATTGATTTCTTTCTCTGCTTTTTGTGATTTCTCCCTGTCTTTTGGGTTTAGCGTTCATTTGTTGTCTCTCAAGTGTTTTTAGCTGCAGTGTTAGATCGTTTATTTGTTCCCTTTCTGTTTTTTTGATGTGGGCACTTAGGGCTATAAATTTCCCTCTCAAGCCTGCTTTTAAAGTATCCCACATGTTTTGTTGTGTTGTATTGTGTTTTTCATTCAGTTCCATAGATACTTTTATTTCACTCTTTATTTTATCCTTGACGAAAATTCGTTTTTCAGGATGGTATTTAGTCTCCTTGTGTTCTTGTAGGTAGTTGGGCTTATTTTGGTGTTCATCTTAAGCTTTATTGTACTGTGGTCTGATAGAATGCATGGAATAATTTCAATCCTTTTGTGTTTGTTGAGATTTCTTTTGTGCCCCAGTATGTGGTCAATTTTGGAGAATGTTCCACGAGGTGCTGAGTAGAAAGTATACTCTCTGGTGTTTGGGTGGAATATTGTGTAGATGACCATGAGATCCATTTGGTGTATTGTATTGTTCAGTTCTAATGTCTCTCTGCTTCTTTTTTTTTTGTCCAGTTTATCTATCCAAGGGGCTCAGTGGGGTGTTGAATTCTCCCACTATTAGTGTGTTAGGATTAATCTGTAACTTGAGGTTCTGGAGAGTAGTGTTCATAAAGTGATGTGCACCAGAGTTTGGTGCATAGACATTTAGGATTGTGAAGTCTTAATAGTTAATTGTTCCTTTGACAAGGATGTAATGGCACCCTTTGTCTCTTCTGATAATTTTTACTTTGAGGTCTATTTTGTCTGATGTTAGAATAGACACTCCAGCTAGTTTCTTGGTACCATTCACTTAGAATATTTTTTCCGTTCCTTCAATCTAAAGTGGTGTCTGTCTTTGAGGGTGAGATGGGTTTCTTGTAGACAGCATAAAGAAGGATTCTGTTTCCTAATCCATTCTCCCCATCTATGTCTTTTGATTGGGGAGTTTAGACCATTATCATTTAGGTTATTATTGAGAGGTGTGTGTTGCTTCCTTTCTCCTTATGTTTTGTTTGCATTCTTGGTCTAGGTTTGTATATACTCTGTTATCTTTTGTTGATTTCTCTCTTTAATTGCTTAGGGATAGTTGCTCCTTTCCTCTGTTCTTTGGATTTCTTCGAGGATTTTCTGAAGTGTTGGTTTCTTTGACATGTATTCTTTCATCCTGTTCATGTTGTGGAAGATTTTTCCTTCTCCTTCAGCTATATCTGACATTTTCACTGGATATAGTAGTCTGGTTTGGCATCTAAAGTCATTTAACATAGAGATTACTTTGGTCCACTTTCTTCTAGCTTTCATAGTTTGGACTGAGAAGTCAGCTGTGATTTTGATGAGTTTCCCCTTATATGTAACTTGTTTTTCTCTTGTGGCTTTCAGAATTTTGTCTTTGTTTTGAGCATCTAGTGTTTTAACAATTATATGGCGTGCGGAGTTTCATTTCTGGACCTATTTGGTGTTCTATGTGCTTCTTGTATTTGTATGGGATTGTCTTTTTTCAGTTTGGGGAAATTTTCTTCTATTTTCCTACTGAAGATCTAGTAAATAGTGTTGTCTTGGGATTCTTCTCCTTCCTCTATCCCTATGTGCAGAGGTTTGGTCTTTTCATAGTGTCCCATATTTCCTTGTTGTTCCCCTCTTGTGTTTTTTAAAATTTTTCATAATCTTTACTTGAGCTTTCTAGTTGCTCTGTATTATCCTGCAGGTCCAATATTATTTTTTCTGCTTCTTCCATTCTGCTTCTCTGGCTTTTTCCCATCCTTTCCTTGTCATTGGCTAAATGTTCAATTTCCTTTTTCATTCCATCCTGTGATTTCTTTAGATTTCCCACTTTTCTCTGGAGCCAGTCATTCTCATCTTGTAGCTCCTTTGTTCATTGGTCATTTGCTTTTGTTCATTTTGGACTGAAATCTTTTCAGAATTTCCATTTCTTTCTGGTGTTTGTCATTTTCTCCCTTTAATTCTTTCCACTGTTTGTCATTATCTCCCTCCAGGTACTTCTTGAGTTTTTCATTCCCTTCCCTTAGTTATTTAATTTCTTAGAATATGTCTACATTTGTTCTTATAAGGTCAATGTCTTGGCTTCTTTCTTCTGAGTTCTCATTGTAGGGATCTTTCGTAGGTTTGGTATAGTTTGGTGTGGATTTACTATGGGCTTTTCCCATATTTTTTTTTCTTTGTGTCTTTGGCATGTGGATTTGTCTGTTTTTATGTTTCTTTGGATTCTGGCACCTCAATGTTGGCTGCACAGACTATAATCACTATTGCTGCACCTGTTAGATCCTCTGCACCACAGCTCCACCAGGTTTATGGGGCAGGGTGGGGGATTATGATGCTATGCTAGCCCACATGCTGGTAGGTCCCCCAATGGTCAAGGCGGTTCTGCCTTGCCTTACTGGCACCTCACTTATTCTATTTCCCCGTCTGGAGCCCAAGTTGTGTCAGAGTTTATCATCATTTTAGTGGTCCTTTATGCAGGTGTGGCCCACATACACAGGATGTTTGTTGTTTTTCTCCCCTTGGCTTAGCTCTGGCAAGGAGAGGGGAGGGCCTGCCAGGTATTTTACTCGAGGAAATAGAAAGTTAAAGACAGACATATAGACAGACACACATACACGGACTCAGAGAAGGCCTAAGGGAATAGACTCAATTTTATTTTTGGAACTCAGGGCTTATATAGTAACCCAGGCATGGACCAGGACACGTACACACAATTGGGGGCTAGGGCAGATAATTGGGACCTAGGGAACCTCAGGCTAAAATCCATATCAAAGTTCTTTCCTGAGGGATCGAAGGAGAGTCCAGACTTTCACAGGTCTGTGAGAGACAGCAATTGTCAAGGCTCTCAAAAGAATAGCCACAAAGCTGGGAATTCCAGTGGTGGGTCTTGATTCCCCGACCCCCCAAGTGTCAAGGCAGTTCCACTTTGCCTTACAAGCACCTCACTGAGTCTGTGTGCCTGTTTGGAGCCCAAGCTGGGATTTGCAGAGGCAGGTGTTGAGTCCCCCAAGGGTCAAGACAGTTCTGCCTTCCCTTACCAGCACCTCACTGTCTAGAGCTTCATCTGGGACTTCCAGAGGTGGGTGTTGTGCAACCCCTGGGTCAAGGCAGTTCCACCTTGCCTTACTGGCACCTCACTGAGTTTGTGCACCTCTATGGAGCCCAAACTGGGACTTCCAGAAGTGGGTATTGAGACCTTCCAAGGGTCACAGAAGTTCAGCTTTGCCTTATCAGCACCTCACTGAGTCATGCACCTGACTGGAGACCAAGGTGGGACTTCCCAGGAAGCCTTCTTAAATACTGCATTTTACTTTGTTTCTTCACATCAGCTACTAGCTATTTATATATTTTCCCATCATTCTGGCCCTCTATACCCCTATTTCCACTATTCATGTTTAATTAGCACACATCAATCTGTAAGTCAAAGAACAGATTAATTATTAATATTAATTAATTATTAATAACTATTATTAACCTTTAAAACCTTCATACTGAAAAATCACTTACTGAATCTTGTATAAAACACTAAGTTGTCCTTTCAAGATAATTGTTTATGCCATATAACTAAAATAAATGGTAAATAAAATGTGTTTATCATGGGCAGGTTTTATTTTTTACTAATGGAGCATTCATTAAAAATTCAAACTTAGCCAAGGATCTCTACAACAAAAATTTTAAACCCCTGCAGAAGGAAATTGAGGAAGACGTCAGAAGATGGACAAACCTCCCATGCTCATAGATTGGTGTTCTAGTTTGTCCTCCATTGCTGAAAAAAAACAGTCTGACTGACACCAACTTGGGTAGGAAAGGGTTTATTCAGCTTACATCTCCTGGGTCACAGTTCATCACTTAGGGAGCACAAGGCAGGAACTCAGGGCAGGAACCTGGAGGCAGGAGCTAAAGCAAAGGCCATGGAGGAATGATGTTCACTGGCTTGCTTCTCCTTCTCATGCACAGCCTGCCTTCTTATACAGTACACAACAACCTGCCCAGGGTGGCACTACTCATTGTGGGCTGGGCCCTCCCATATTGATCGACCATCAAGACAATACTCCACAGACATGGCCACAGGCCAATCCAATGGAGCCAATTCCCCAACTGAGCCTTCCTCAACTCAGGTGTGTCAAGTTGACAGTAAAGCTATCCAGCAAAATCGACCCCTTGTCAACTTGACACACAAAACACATCACTATTAAATCACCACCTTTCCAGTTCTTATCCCCAAATTATGATGTTAACATTAATCACAACCTAAGACAGTACAACCTTAAAAGCCCCACAGTCCTTAAAATGTCCAAACGCTTAAAAGTTCAGTCTATTAAAAGTCTCTTAACTGTGGGTTGCTGTAAAATCCAAAACAAGTACTGTCTTATTTCAAAGGGAAGAATCAGGCACTCTCAAACAAAACCTAAGTACAACAAGTAGCTCAAGGCCGGACACCTGGGACTCACGATCTTCTGGGCTCCAAAGGGTTTTGGCAGCTCCCCTTCTCTGCTCTGCCATTCACAGCACACACAGCTCATCTCGAAGGCTCAGGCCGACTCCATTCCACACCTGCTGCTGCTCTTCTTGGTCACCCCAATGTCCTGGCATCTCCAAAACCCTGGGGTCGCCACTGAAATTGAGGCAGCATCTTCTCCAATGGTCTCTTCTTACCTCTCCTGGTGCAAAGCCTCAGCTTCTCTCCATGACCCCTGCAATCCTGGGGTCTTCACCGCAACCAAGGTGCACTTCCACCAATGGTCCTTCCTGAACTTTCACAGTGCCAAGCCTTGGCTGCTCTCTGTGACCCCTCAAATTTCAACACTGGAACCATATAGGAGACTCTTACATGTTACCAAGTCCTGCTTCTGGCTCGAGATGGAGGCTCAGGCCCCTTCTGGATCACAGCTTCTGTGTGCTGACCCTGAAGAAATTCTTCCCAGAAGATTTCACCACAGTGATGCTGGTCTCTTGTTACTTACAGATGATTTTTCAGCCCCAGCTAACCAGCATCAATTGTCCCAGTACAACAAAGATTTCCCTTCAGGTTCTGGTCTTTTGTTACTTCAGCTGATTCTTCAGCCTCAGCTGACCAGAACCCACAGATTACACAGTTCTGATGATCTCTGCTCCCCTTTGAAACTAGAAACTTCAAAAGCCAGGCCTCTGTCTTCTACAGCTCATTCAGCAAAACTGCTCCTAGCTCCACAGCAATGATCTTTAGGCATTCAATGATCTTCCCAGCCCAACTTCCAAACGCCTCCACAATCCTTCCCCAAAACACCAAAGTCAGGTCTGTCACAGCAATACCCCACTTCTTATACCAATTTCTGTTCTAGTTTGTCCTTCATTGCTGTGACAAAACACTCTGACTGACAACAACTTGGTGAGGAAAGGGGTTACTCAGCTTACATCTCCTGGGTCACAGTTCATCACTTAGGGAGCCATAGGCAGGAACTCAGGGCAGGAACACGGAGGCAGGAGCTGAAGCACAGGCCATGGAGGAATGCTGTTCACTGGCTTGCTTCTTCTGCTCATGCCCAGCCCACCTTATGATACTGTACACAACAACCTACCCAGGGTGGCACTACTCATTGTGGGCTGGCCCTCCCACATTGCTCGACCATCAAGACAATACTCCACAGATGTGGCCACAGGCCAATCCAATGGAGCCAATTCCCCAATTGAGGCTCCCTCGACCCAGGTGTGTCAAGTTGACACTAAAGCTATTCAGCACAATTGGGAAAATAAATATAGTAAAAATGTCCATTCTACCAAAACTCATGTACAGATGTAATGCAATACCAATCAAAATCCCCAAGAGCTTCTTCACAGGCTTGGAAAAAAAATCTTCAGTTTCATTTGGAAAAACAAAAGATCCCAAATAGCCAAAGCAACCCTGAGTGAAAAGAGCAATACAGGGGGATCGCTATACCAGATATCAAACTATACTACAGGGCTATATTCATAAAAACAACTTGGTACTGGCAAAAAAAAAACAGACTTGTTGACTGATGGAACAAAACTGAAGATCCAAACCTGAGCACATACAATTTCAGCTACCTCATATTGATAAGGGGGCTGAGAAGTCACAATGGAGGAAAGACAGCATCTTCAGTAAGTGATGTTGGCAAAACTGGATCACGATCTGTAGAAGAATGAAATTGAACCCCTACCTCTCACCCTGTACAAAAGTCAATTCCAAATGAATCAAAGACCTCAACATGAAACCCAAAACTCTGGAGCTGATAGAAGAAAAACTTGGCAGCAGATTGCAAGACATAGGTGTAGGAAAAGACTTCCTAAATCAGACAGCAGCTGCACAAGAAATAAAATTGACAATTGACAAATGGGACCTCATGAAACTCAAAAGCTTCTGGACATCAAAAGAAACAATCAAGGAAGTGAAGAGAAAACCCACACACTGGGAAGAAACCTTCACTGCAGATACATCTGACAAAGCATTATCAAAAAACAAAGAAGAAAGAAAACAAATGAACGACTCAAAAGATGGAGCAAAGAACTGAATAGAGACTTCACAGAGGAGGAATTAGAGATGGCTGAGAAACATCTTAAAAACTGTTCAACATCACTAATAATTATGGAAATGCAAATTAAGACCACTCTAAGATATCATCTCATTTCAATAAGACTGGCCAGGGTCAAGAAAACAAATGATATCAATGCTGGAGAGGTTGTGGGGAAAGGGGAACACTCATCCATTGCTGGTGGGAATGTAAACTTGTACAGCCACTATGGAAAGCAGTGTGTAGAACCCTTGGAAAACTAAAAATGAGATTGCCATTTGACCCAGTCATACCACTCCTGGGTATATACCCACAAGGCTCATCTTACTGCAGAAATACATGCACAGCTATATTTATTGCAGCTCTGTTCACAATAGCAAAAAGCTGGAACCAACCCAAATTCCCCTCAACTGACGAGTGGATAGAGAAAATGTGGTACATATACACAATGGAGTTCTATGCACTGATAAAGAAAGACAAAATCTGAAACAGTGAACTTCTGCTCAAAACAGTCAACTTCCTCATGGAGAATATTGAAAAAGCCTGAGAAAGAGATAAAAAGCATGTTTGGCAGAATGCATGAGCTCGGGTGAGGTGGGGGAATGGGGGGGGACACGGGTCTAGATTTGATAAAAAAGATAAATAAAATAAATAAAAAGAAGGACAACATCATGAACTTTGCAGATAAATGGATGGAACGAGAAGATATTATATTAAGTGAATAACACATTCCCAGAAAAACAAACGACGAATGGTATCCCTCATCTGTGGATGCTACCGCCAATAACCCAGTTGTAAATATTTGTTGTGGAGAGGGATGCATATTAAAAGCACAACAACAGAAAGACTGCATCAGAAAATTGACTGAAATGGTGAATCGGGAGGGGTGGGAGGGGCGGGAGAGGGACACGGATCTATATTCGATTAATGTATATTTAATTGACATGAGTTCAACAAGTATCCAATTTTGCTCAGACTCTGCCTACAGGTTACATGGTGTTTTAGGACTTAGTAAAACTAAATATGTGTATACTAAACAACATTGGTTTAAAGGTTCTGATAAAAACGGTAATGCACCTTAGTTTATTGGAAATATAAATTGTTGTCGTCCACATTTGTTTTACTTAAAATCTGTATAGCAATAACTTTGGGATTGGCACATACAAATTTTTTCTATAATTTTCCTGTTGTAGAGTATCATCTTGTAGCATTTTCTTTTACGTGTGGGACGATTTAACTTGAGAAATTAAGTTTGCTTCCCAAGTTATCAGCATATAGTCACCCAAAATAGCTTGGGTGAATTTGATGAAACCTGCGCCTTGATTCCTGCCTATAGGTATGTGTACTACAAATGCCATTTTGAGACTCATGGGTCAAAAAACAAAAACCTAAAATAAAAGGGGGGGATACAGATATATATGAAACCTTTTTGTCAAAACCTTTGCAATTCGAATCTTAAAACTAACTACGGGAAAAGATTTGTATGTCCCCACAGGTCAAAACATCACCAACTTAACGGCTGAGAAAGAAAAGACACAGCTTTGCATTGTGTAGGATGTACCAGGAAGTGCCAGCAGAAAGGTTGGCCCATCTGAACATTGAAAGGAAGAAAAGCATCAGACTGCTACAGGCATCTAACCCCTCTGTGGATCCTACCTGTAACAACTCTCTATAATGAGTTCTAATAAAACTTACCTTCACAAAGTTTTAATAGGAGAGATTTTCTTACATCTCCTTCATAGAACAAGGAGGAATATGATGATGATGAGGTCGTTCTCTAACTGTAAATTGGAGCTAACCGTCAGAGAGGACTGAAAGGTTATTCCTGGACAAGCTGTCAGCTCATGAAAGGAAACAGCCAGAATTGACCAGAGTCCAAAAGGACAGCTCCAGAGAAAGTAGACTGTTATGCTTCTCATCCACCTGTCCCCCTTTCCTAAGCCTAGGGAACAATCTGTGGAAGAGGGGGCGTGGTAGAATGTAAGGGCTGTGATTGGGGTGAATGGTGAAACTACCACAATATAGACTGGACACTTATTTGATAAACTTGATTGATCATACAAGCCCCCCAGCTGGATGGTGGGACCCTTGGGCTGTGTGGGTTTGGGCACAACTGCTTGCAAATTGGTTTTACATGAAGGATGCTTTTACTCATAAATTATTATTTATTGTTAAAAAATGAATAAAAAATAAATAAAGTATTAAAAATATTCAAAGACAACAGCATACTGAATACTCTCAGTATAGAAAAGAGGAAAAAATTTATATGCTTGAATTTATATTGTAAATATATTTTGAGAACACGTTTAATTATCCTGGCAGTATGGCTTAATAAAACAAGAAATACCAAACTATACAAAAATAAATTTCATGCTTCAGAAACTAAACTTTATAATATGTTAATAAGGTTTATCCAGAAAAACTAAAATTTGAAAATATGTTGGAAAATATTTTCAGAAATACAATACAATCTTTCTCATAGATGGCACTATTAAACAAATGTACACATTTATTTTCAAATTAATTATAAAATTTTAAGCAAAAACATTTAAGATATATTTTATGAATTCTTCAAAATAATTCAATGCTTTTATGTCTAGGAGTAAAAGGCATGTTTGTCCCAAAATATTAAAGCATCATTTTTTTAAGATTTCAGTAATAGTATATTGCTCATTCATCTAAGTTATATTGGAGAATGAATAAAATTGAGCAAATCAATGAATTTTACAAACATAGGTAAAATTGAGATCCATATAAGGGAACACCACAGTAAGAAATTACATGAATAAGGGGCTGGAGGGATGGCCCAGCGGTCAAGAGCACCGACTGCTCTTGCAGAGGACCCGGGTTCGATCCCCAGCACCCACATGGTGGCTGAGAACCGTCTGTAATTCCAATTCCAAGAGAACTCCAGTTCCAGGGGAATCTGACACCATCTTCTGACCTCTGCGGCATTGCACGACATGGGTGCATAGACCTACATGCAGACAATTCATTCATACACATAAAAAAAAAAATAAAAAAAGAAATTACATGAATAAGAATTCACATAACCAATGCAAAATAGAGATTTTTTTCTTTAAGGAGGTAATACTGAAAATACATTTGATTAAGGCAAATTAGTTCAGTAATCTGATGACTTCCAAATGAGATAGCATTAAACCACAAAACCTAATTAATGTATGTAATTAATTAGAGAAGAAAGGTCTTGTTTGTTTAATGTTACCATAGATAAAGTGGGCTGTATATTTTAGGAATTATTCACTGCAAATTATTCTGATGGCCTATTTTCAGGCTGTGTCTACTCACAACACCAGCTATCCAGGTTAGTAGTTCACAGTGGGACATCTTTCCAACCCACTGCCCACCCGAACAAAATGCAGGCCTGCTTTGCCCTGTAAGCACGCAAAAATTAAAAAAAAAAAAAAATGAAGGCCAGGAATTCTGTAATGATGTTAATGGAAATTTTGACTTGTTGCTTGCTACAGCCTGCTTTTATAAACCAAATGATGTCACTTCCCAGAGCCAATCACAGGCCCCCAACTATGCCACTGCACAGAATTGCCCCATTCAGCACCACGCACCTAGGCCATGTTGTCTGCTCCTTCTTGGGGTGGGGGTCACAGAAATCCCCTGACTCCCAAGTGGTGCCCTGAGGGGTGCTAGCTGAGAACTAGCCACCAATTCAAGCTAGATCTTCCTACATCTCCCCTCTTCTGCAGATTGTTCCCTAGGCTTTGGGAAAGAGACACAAGTGGGTGAGAAGCAAAAACGTCTACTTTCTTTGCAGATATCATTTTGGACTCTGATCAGTTCAGGCTGTTTCCTTTCATGGGCTGGCAATCTATCCAGGAATATTATTTCAATTCTACTAATAAAGCACAATCAATTAGAAATACAGGCATTTAAGCAGTACTAATTATTATGGTAAGTTACATTGTGGGCATAAAGACAGATGATTGGATGGTATGCTAATCCATGAACTGTAGCTTTTCTGTTAAAGATGACAAGTCCTTATTGAGGCTTATAACATCTCCTAAACACTAGAGGATGTAAGCTTGTGGCATCAGCCATGAATTATTCTTCCAAGAAGAGAGCTAATAGCTAATTAGATTTGTGATTTCAGACATATGGCTGCCACTGGCTGTGCAATATCTCTAGGCAGGTAAGGTGTAGCTAACGCTGACAGAGGAGTCTTGCTTGTCTCAAGGAGAACAACATTGTTTCATTATTTTAGTGGTCTTTGGTAATGCTCTCTCACATTCCAGAGGCCAACTGTGCACTTGCAAGTGCAGTCTCAAAATATCTTTCCCATGATTACATGAGTCTTTAAACAGCAGGGCCTTTCCACCACTCTTCTTGAGTTTATCCCAGTTTATAGGCAAAAAGCTATTAGCTTTTGGGGGCTTGGATACTTTAGCCAAAATCTCCTTGGCAGAATGACCCATTTCTGATATCAGAGCTCTTCTGTATTAATATATTTTGCTTAATTACACAGCTTATAAAGACTTTACTATTATATTTGGCTTTGAATAGAGAATATTCTTTTCACAGTTCTTGGTTATCTATCATTAAATTAAAGAAAGCAGTTGTACCTGTTTTATAAGAAATTAGTACCATAATAGTTGGCTCTCATTTACAGTTAGGGAATGACTTCATTACCATCATGTTTTTCTTTTTTCTATGTAAAGGAGATGTAGTAAATTCTCTCATATTAAAACTTTGCAGCAACTGGAAGGTAAAGTTCATTAGGACACACTATAAACAGTTGTTTCAAATAGGATCCACAGAGATGTTTGGTGCCTGTGACTCAGGCAGTCTGAGCCTTCTCTTGGGCCACCTTCTCTGCTGGTGTTACTTGGTCCATCCTGCACAATGCAAAGCTATATCTTTTCTTTCTCAGCCATTAAGTTGGTGATGTTCTGACCTGTGGGAATATGCAAATCTTTTCTCATAGTTTTAAGATTTAAATTGAAAAAAAAATTGACAAAAGGTTTAAAGAGTTTTATATCTAACTGAATCCCCCCATTTTTTTTTATTTTAGGTATCTATTTTTGACCCATAAATCTCTAAAATGCAGTTGTATTACACATACCTATAGGCAGGAATCAATGTGTAAATTTTCATTAAATTTACCCAAGTTGTTTGTCATTGACTATATGTTAATTTGGGAAGTAAACAACTCTTTTAGTTAAATTATCCTATATGTAAAAGAAAATGTTACAAGTTGATACTGTACAGTGTACAACTCAAAAAATATAGAGAACATTTGTGTATATTAACCCCAAAGTTGTTATAAAAATTATAAGTAAAACAAATGTGGAAAACAATCTGTATTTCCAATTAAGTTAAATGTATTACCATTTTTTTTGTCTTTTCCAGACAGTGTCTCTCTGTTGCCCCAGCTGTCCTGGAACTCATTCTGTAGACCAGGCAGGCCTTGAACTCACAAAGATCCACCTGCCTCTACCTCCCAAGTGCTAGGATTAAAGCTTTGTGCCACCACACCCAGCTTTATAATCTTTATTAAAAGCTTTTAACCAAATTTAACTAATATAGACATTTTTACTTTTAGTAAGTTTTAAAATACCATGTAATATGTAGACAATGTTTGGGAAAATTTGGATACCTGTTAAACACATAGCAATTAAATATACATTGTTCCTGGAATTCTTTCACTAGACTGTCAATTCAGAGAAATCAAGTCCATTAATTTATAAGATTTATTTGTATTTCTGTATAAATCTCTACTGAAATAACTCTATGTAAATTATAATAGTTATTTTAAACATTTCTTATAAATCTTATAAAGGGGATTTATAATGAACATTTTTCTTTCAGTCCTTGGAGGTGGTTTTTCCAGGCCTGGCATAAAACCCTGTTTTAAAGATGTTTTACCTGGTTGTAAATGCTCTACAATACACATTTAACTATACTTTAAATTATATCTAAAATAAGATTATTTCTTAAAGCCAATTTATTTCCTACAACAATTTAAGAATTTGCTGGATTTTTTGTCTTAGGAGTTGAAGAAGCATACCCAGCAGGTAGTGGCATACACCCACAAAGTAGTTAATTGTTACAGCACCTGTATAATTTTGTTAGTAATTCTTAACCAAAACAAGGAAATTACACAAATAACAATAGCTATTTAACTATATTAATAGATCTGCATCTGAGCTGAAGGGGCCAGGTCCAACTCAGAGGCCTTTTAGAATTGTACAAATACATATTAACATTTACATAAACCCAATTAAAGATTGTTGACATCAAACTGTATAAACCAAGTTTTGTTTTTTTGTTTGTTTGTTTTGTTTTGTTTTGTTTTGTTTTTTAACAGGGGAGAGCGTGAACACAGTCCCCCACTACCACAAATTATGCAGTCGAGTTTCCCACATTTGGGGAAATCGCAGGGGTCAGCACATCCGGAGTGCAATGGATAAGTCTCGCCCTGGGAAAACCACCTTCATGATCATGGTATCTCCCCTGCCAGGTAAGTATAAACCAAGTTTTGTATAAGTTGAATCTGTTAATGGTGATTTATCATCGACTTTTTAAAACACAGGAATTTAGAAATTTATAGAGATTAAAACAATTACACATCCATACGCACATGCACACACACACACACACACACATATATGAGCATACACATACATATGTACATAGGAATCATGGCCTCTTCACATGATGTATGTAATGTCACATTGTAGGAGAATTGGGGTTCCAATAAGGAGAACCAAGCCAAGGAGTATGGGGCCCATAAAAGGTGTGATCCACAAAAGCCATTGAGGCCAGGACATTGAAGAGTAAGAAATTTTGCCAATTTCCTTTTGTCATTCACTAATATAATTATGTATGGTATGGGAGAATTAAGATATATTAAAGCAGCACATTCCAGGAAATTGTTTACAGCCTAAATATTCTTTAACAGTAAGTCATCAATTGTAGCTCAAATTGTAAGACTGTGGTTCTTAACTCACCCATCTCTTGGTTCATCTCTCCCAATATTTTTGCAGTCCTATTGGTACTTTTAAAAGTTATACAAGCGAGTTGAGTAATTTCTCTATGGGTCTCAGCTGCTAGGCCAGATAGGGGAAGCAGAAAGGCTGAAATTGCTGCTACTGCTACTAGATCTAACAATTTCAGTGAATCATCACAATTTCTGACAGAGATCTGTGAGATCTAGTCTTAGGTGGAGTTGACAACAAAGGTACTATATGATCCACATATGTAGGGAAATTACTTGATAACCAGTGGTCAGAGTCCTAAAGGTTTCATTGTTACAAAAGAATATCCACACTAGCGGTAAGCTTTTTTTTTCCTTTGCTCAAGGAATGATTAGAACTGGAAGCACAATGTTGAGGAATAAATTTACAATCAAAACATAAAAAATGTTTATCAAACACATAAGTCACAGGTAGATCTCCAACTGCATTAACGATATGTTCTGTCTGGACTTCCATATTATATATGGTTATTTTCTTATATGATTTAACATTCACTCCTAACCCAATTAAATTTTTCCTTAACATTCCTGTTATTGTGGGGTCCCCTGGGATACAGAAACTTCATGTATCATAACCTAGTTGTGCAAGGTGGGTCCATAAATTTTCCCCGAGCACAGGCATGGATGATCTAACTTTTAAAGATACAGTGGCATGGAGCACATTGCTATCTGGAGCAAAATGATATTACTTTTGGGGTCTTCTTTGAGACAGTGTTTCACGTTAGTCTCAGCCGATCTGGAGCTTGCTATGTTGAACAGGCTGGCCTGGAACTCACAGAGATCAACCTACCTATGCCTCCCAAGTGCTGGGATTAAAGCAACACTTTTTTTTTTGGTCTTTTCGAGACAGGGTCTCCATGTAGCACCAGCTGGCCTGGAACTTGCTCTGTAGACCAGGCTGGCCTTGAACTCACAAAGATCCGCCTGCCTCTGCCTCTCAAGTGCTAGGATTAAAGGCACGTGCCACCATGCCTGGCAACACTTTTTATAGTGCCATAATTGCCTGTGTCCTCAAAATGTATTGCTTCCTTAAAAATGCTAAAATCCACCAGACTTCAAACTATACTACAGGGCTATAGTCATAAAAACAGCCTGGTACTGGCCCCAAAACAGACTTGTTGACCAATGGAACAAAACCGAAGATCCAAACCTGAGCACATACAATTTCAGCCATCTAATATTTGAGAAGGGGGCCAAGAAGACACAATGGAGAAAAGACAGCATCTTCAGTGATTGGTTTGGCAAAACTGGATCACCCCTTGTAGAAGAATGAAATTAAACCCCTACCTCTCGCCCTATACAAAAGTGAACTCCAGATGGATCAAGGACCTCAACGTGAAACCCCAAACTCTGAAGGCAATAGAACAAAAAGTTGGCAGCAGACTACAAGACATAGGTATAGGAAAAGACTTCCTAAATCAGACAGCAGCTGTGCAAGAATTAAGGTCGACAATTGACAAATGGGACCTCATTAAACTCAAAAGCTTCTGTACATCAAAAGAAACAATCAAGGAAGTGAAGAGAAATCCCAAGGAGTGGAGGAAACCATCACCGCAGAAACATCTGACAAAGCATTGATTTCCAGAATATATAAACTACTCAAAAAAACAAAGAAGAAAGAAAACAAATGACCCACTCACTAGATGGAGCAAAGAGCTGAACAGAGACTTCACAAGTGAGGAATTAGAGATGGCTGAGAAACACCTTAAGAAGTGTGGAGAGATAGCCTAGCGGTTAAGAGCACTGACGCTCTTGCAGAGGACCCGGGTTTGATCCCCAGCACCCACATGGCGGCTAACAACCATCTGTAACTCCAATTCCAGGAGAACTCCAGTTCCAGGGGAATCCGAGACTCTCTTCTGACCTCTGCGGCATTGCACGACACGGGTGCACAGACCTACATGCAGACAATACATTCATACACATACAAAGGTAAATAATAATAATAAAAAAAAATTAAAAAAAAAAAAAAAGAATTGTTCAACATCACTAATCATTAAGGAAATGCAAATCAAAACCACTCTAAGATATCATCTTACTCCAATAAGACTGGATAGGATCGAGAAATCAAATGATACCAAGTGCTGGAGAGGTTGTGGGAAAGGGGGAGCACTCATCCACTGATGGTAGGAATATAAACTCATACAGCCACTATAGAAAGTAGTGTGGAGAACCCTGGGAAGACTTGGAATGAACTCGCCACCCAACCCAGCCATACCACTCCTAGGCATGTACCCACAAGACTCACCCCACCACAGAGATACTTGCATAGCCATGTTTATTTCAGCTCTCTTCACAGTAGCAAGGAGCTAGAACCAACCCAAATGCCCCTCAACTGATGAGTGGATAGAGAAAATGTGGTACATCTACACAATTGAGTTCTATGCAGCAGTAAAGAAAGACACGATATCATGAGCTTTGCAGGAAAATGGCTGGAGCTAGAGGACATCACTCTGAGTGAAGTAACACAGACCCAGAAAAACAAACGATGAATGGTATCCCTCATCTGTGGATGCTAGTGCCAATTACCTACTTGTAAGTATTTCTTATGCATGGCCCCTTGAGCTGTTGTCCAAATCAGCTGGGATTGATGCATATTGGAAACAACAACAACAACAACAACAACAACAACAACAGAAAGGACTGCATCAAAGAACTGACTGAAACAGTGAACTTCTGCTCCAAACAGTCAACTTCCACATGGAGAATATTGAGAAAGACTGAGAAAGAGATGAAAAGCATGTTTGGCAGAATGCATGAACTCTGGTAGCATGGGGGAATGGGCAGGAACACGGGTCTAGATTTGTTAAAAAAATAAAAATAAATTTATGTGGGGGATAGAGTGGGGGACACCGGTCTAGAAAATACAAAGAAAAAAAAATGTGTATTAGTAAAAGAAAGAAAGAAGAAAGAAAGAAAGAAAGAAAGAAAGAAAGAAAGAAAGAAAGAAAGAAAGAAAGAAAGAAAGAAAGAAAATGTTGGCACCACCCTAAAAAATGCTAAAATCAGTTAAAGTCAGTTTGATCTTTTAAATTTTGATCAATACTATTTTTCCAGTTAAACTTACCTCCCTCACTTTGACTGTATATCATTTTTTCTTCTTTTCTTTCCCAGACAATGGGTCCAGATGAATCATTACAACCCTGAGTAATACATTTAATTACCAAATTTGATCCCACAGCAGGTGTACCCTGGATTAAATTTATGATTAAACATTTTTCTGCTTTTATACTGTTTACAGTTAACATGACTAGCATACAAAATTTCAGGCTGAGTTGTATTTACGCCATGGCTCTTTCACAGCTCTTGTGTGTTGTTTATCAATGCTTTGACCATTTCCCAGGTCACAGGAGTCTGTGGTTTCTTTTTCTGGGGACTCCTTTTCTTCTTTCCCAAGGTCAGTGATCCAATTTTTGCTGTGGGGAGCTCGATTGAATGCTCTGAAGAATCAGAGTGGCACCCATCTTGGAGAGAACATACCCACTCCCAAGTTTAGCAAAGGGTCTGGAGTTTTACTCCAGAGACCAGATTCTGGGTCTTTCCAGAGCACTTGCGGCAATGGTTGTGAGTATAAGTCCTTGTCAGTGTTTGGTCATCAGAGAAGTTCTCTGATCACTTAATGTAAAAAAGAAATAGGATTAATGAGCATCTAGAAAGCAAAAAAAAAAAATGGGATTTTGTACTGTTATTCTAGGTATGTTTGATTCCCTCACTTTTATTCTTTTTATTTGATCTTTAAGATGTTTGTGCAGTCTTTCTATTATAAGGAATTATGAGTAATATAAAGTATTATGAGTAATTCTACAGGTCTGGCAGAACTGTTGAAAAATATTACTGGTATATGAAGGCCCATTGTCTATTTTTGTTTGATGTGGATGCTTAAAATAGAAAAAAAATTGTTTATATATTTGATTACATCTTTAATATTTTTTCCTGAATGGGCTGTGGCACTCAGAGCTAAAGAGTAAGTGTCCACAGTACAATTAACATATTTCAGTCTCCCATATTCAGATACATGAGTTACTTCAGCTTACCAAATCATATTTGGATATAGGCCCTGAGGGTTTACTCCAATATTAGGCCGTAAAGGAAGAAGAGGAACACATTGAGGACACTGTTTGACTGTAAATTTAGATTTTTTGCTTAGTGAAGTTAGGGTATAGGGCTTTTAAAATTTTGCTCAATTTTGCTTTTCTGATAAAGGACTTTGTGACTATTTAGGAGAGTCATAACACGTGTGTGTGTGTGTGTGTGTGTGTGTGTGTGTGTGTGTGTGTAGTTAACATACCTGTCTCTTGGTTAAGGGAAGTTGGGGGACCAGGGAGTCTTGTATGAGAGCATACATGAGTTACAAACAATGGGTTGGTTCACTAATGAATTTTAGTCCTTAGGGAAAAAGTGCATTCCTAAAGGTTCTCCTGATCTATATTGAAAGAAGTCTGTTCCTAGTTTAGAGAGGCCCTGAGAATCATATTCTGAATTTGCATAAATGTTTTAAAGGCTGGTAAAAAAATCATAAATCTTTGTAAAATATCATATAATTCTGAATACTGTGCACTAGCTGGAGTATGCATCTCCCACATATGGGAGTGGGAGATGCTTTGTTTTGTTTGCAGTTGGTGTAAAACTGCATCAGCTTTTCTTTGTTAGCCCCATCTGTAAATAATATATCTGCACCTGGAAGAGGGGAATGAGAGATATTTGCAGGAAATAGGAACTTACTGATTTTAAATAATTTTAAAATTATCTAAGAATGATAATGTATTTTAATTTCTCCAGTATAATCTGCAAAGGTAAGCTGCCTTGAGGAAGATATTGAAGAAACATAATAAATTTTCTCCCCTGTGAAAGGCAGGATTATTTTTATCAGGTCCTGCCAAAAACATGTAGATCCATAAATGGGCTCTGTAAATTAAAAGTGCTATCATAGGTGTAGTCCTTCTGTCAAGATAATGAGGGAGGCAGATGAATTCTAAAGAACAATCTGGCTCTTGAAATATAATGGGAAAGGGTTTGTTCACATTTGAAATTATAAGAATCTGGATATCGTTTTGAAGCTTGATCCTATTTGTTCTTATTTAATGGAAGGCCTTGTTTTTTATGGTTAAAGTTTGTTTTGCATAATTATTTAAATATTGAGTGAGTTAGTGTCTGAATCTCCTTCTAAAAAATGGAAAAGGGGACTTAGCTGCATATTAGTGAGATGCATGGATGATCTGCACCAGTTTAGATGAACAATAAACTGCTGTAATTGATTTAAAATACAAGGGTTTGGTAACTCTATAATAGGAGTGGAGGGATATACCTGATTAACAAAAATAACATACCTTAAATAAGTATAAGCTGGGTGTTTGTGATTTTTTTCCTATGGAGGTATGAAGCCCATTTTGATCTAAGGTATTAGTTAATTAGTGAACCATAGTTTATATTAATTGAAAGGAAGTTTGGCTAAGAAGGGTATCATGCATGTAATGGGTAACATGAACAGAGGGAAATTCTTTAAGTTTTGGACCAGTTATCTCATACACATAATATGAAAAATAGTTTGGCAAATTTTCATTCAACATGGTAAAATTTTCCACTGACACATTTAAGTAGGGACTGAATGGTTACTTACTGGAACAGTAAAGCAAAATGCTCCTTGTCACTAGGGTGTAAAGGGATGGAGAAAAAATCCAAAAAACCCCAAACAACCATTCATACCTATAATCACAATAGCAAGTACTTCAGGGATAGCTGCAGGAGATGTTAGGCCTGGTTGTAAAGACCCAATCTTTTTACTTTTTACTATTTACTTATCTTAAATCTTGTAAAAATCTCCATTTCCTTTGAACTTTTTTTAAATTTTATTTATTTCTGTATGTGTATGAATGTACTGTCTGCATGCAAGTTTGTGCACTGTGTCGTGCAATGCCGCAGAGGTCAGAAGAGGGTGTCGGATTCCCCTGGAACTGGAGTTCTCCGGATTCCCCTGGAACTGGAGTTCTCCTGGAATTGGAGTTTCAGACGGTTCTCGGCCGCCATGTGGGTGCTGGGGATCAAACCCGGGTCCTCTGTAAGAGCGGTCGACGCTCTTAACAGCTAGGCTATCTCTCCAGCCCTGAACTTTCTTTTGTGCTACAAAAATAGGAGTACTCGATGGGCTACTTGTCATCTCTAGATTCCCTTTATTTAGTTTTTTCTTGTATTAAACCCTGCAAATAAGGAAACTTATTGCTAGAAGTAGGCTATTGATCCACACAAATAGAGTCATCATTTAACTATGGGAGTTTAATAGGTTCTAATGATGGAGCAATGCCCATTAGTAGTGGGGGTGCTGAAAAAATTTTGTTACAAGGAGATTTCTGCTCTGAAACCTCCTTACTAATTACAGCTGGTGTTGAAGAGATGGACACCTGTACTTGCTCTAAACCGTCTCTTCTCCACAAGTTGGTATAGATGCCTTGGGCAAAGAAAGGCTGAAATGTTCCTCAGACCCTGTCTGGGTCCTCCCATAGCAGGGAATATGAGACTAAAGTAAGGGAATAGTCCCTCACACACGAAAAAGAAGAAGTCCTTTTCTTGCTGGGCAGTGTAAAGGCCACTCCTCATGTCTAATGACTGACTGATCTTCCCCACTATCTCCGGTGCAAATCTTTGAACCTAGAGAGTCATAGTTGGCTTAGAGTTTGAGTTTGAGTTTACTGGACAAGACCATAGAGCCCACGGGAGCCTGGCTCACTCTGAGACTGAGCTCTCTCCTGGTGGCTGAGCTGTACCAGTTCTTATTGACTAGAGTGCTGGCTGTAAGGTGCTCTGGTCAGGACTAGACATGTCTTAGTGTTCACAGCCTCCACCATGAGCCTGTGTGTAAGCTGACCAGAGGCCATACTCACTGTCAACTTTTTTTGTAATGCTTTTATTGATGTTGTGTGTATTTCAGACATCATTTCTCAGCTCAGTTTAGACATATTCCCCTTTCCATTCCCCCCACCCACCACGCCAGATCATAGTTATGGCACTCTGCAATAACTATCCTGCATTTTTCTGTCAGTCTTTTTTTTATGTTTAGGAATTCATATGTTCCTCCTTTAATTTTATATTACTCTAAAATATGCATATATACTTTCCACTCATATATAGTAATTACAGAGTCTGAGAGTAAGTGGTGGATGGATCCTACAGCTGTTAATTAAGAGATTTATATTATAAGAACATAGTTGCTTTTAGATAAACAGAAATATAACAATAATGTTGTTCAGCCTGCTTTTCATCTGGGGATTTAGTGTTAGCATCTACAAATGAGGACTTTTGTTTTTCTGGGACTGTGTTGCTTCACTTAGCATAATGGCTTCGAGTTCCATCCATTTACCTGCAATGTTCATGATGTCATCTTCCTTTACCACTGAGTAGTAAGCCATTGTGTACATGCACCACATTTTTGTCATCCATTTGTCAGCTGAGGGGAATTTGGATTGGTTCCAGCTCTTTGCTACTATGAAGAGAGCTGCAAAAAAAAACATGGATGTGCATGTATCTTTGCAGTAGGATGAGTGTTGTGAGTATATACACAGGAGTGGTATGGCTGGGTCAGGTGGTGGTCTCATTTTGAGTCTTTTCAGGGTTCTCCACACTGCTTTCCATAATGGTTGTACTAGTTTACATTCCCACTAGCAGTGGATGAGTGTTCCCCTTTCCCCATAACCCCTCCAGCATTTTGTGTTTTTTGTGTTCCTGATCTTAGCCAGTTGTATCAGAGTGAGATGTTATCTGACAGTGGTTTTAATTTGCATTTCCTTAACTATTAATAATGTCGAACTTATTTTATTTATTTATTTGATTCACAATGTAAGACCACAGTTGTTATCAGATCACATTAATGTTGCTCAGTGTGCCATACAATTAGGTAATTGGTGCAAGTATCCACAGATGAGGGATACTATTCATCGTTTGTTTTTCTGGGACTGTGTTACTTCACTTAGCATGATATCTTCTATCTCCATCCATTTACCTGCAAAGTTCATGATGTCATCTTTCTTTACTGCTGCATAGAACTCCATTGTGTAGATGTCCCACTTTTTCTCTCTCCATTCCTCAGCTGAGGGGCACTTGGGCTGGTTCCAGCTCTTTGCTATTGTGAGGAGAGCTGCAATAAACATGGCTGTGCACGTGTCTCTGCGGTAAGATGATTCTTGTGATTATATACCCAGAAGTGGTATGACTGGGTCAGGTGGCAAGCTCATTCCGGGTTTTCCAAGGGTTCTCAACACTGCTTTCCATAGTGGCTGTACGAGTTTACATTACTGCCAGCAGTGGATGAGTGTTACCCTTTCCCCACATGGTATCATTTGTTTTTTTTTATTATTATTATAGTTAGTCTTATCAGAGGGAGAAGATATCTTAACGTGGATTTAATTTGCATTTCCTTAATAATTAGTGATGTTCAACACTTTTTAAGATATTTTTCAGCCATCTTTACTTCCTCACTGTGAAGTCTCTGTTCAGCTCTTTATACAACCTTTTGAGTAGGTCATTTGTATTCTTCTTTGTTTTTTGAGTAGTCTATATATTCTTGACATTAATGCTCTGTCAGATGAATCACTAGTGAAGATTTCCTCCCATTCTGTGGGTTTTCTCATCACTTCCTTGATTCTTTCTTTTGATGTACAGAAGCTTCTGAGTTCGATGAGGTCCCATTTGTCAACTGTTGACCTCATTTTCTGTGCAGCTCCTGTCTTATTGAGAAAGTATTTTTTACCTACACCTATGTTTTGTAGGTTGTTACCAATTTTTTTTCTGTCACCTTCAGGGTTTCAGGTTTTACATTGAGATCTTTGATCCACTTGGTGATCCAGTTTTGCCAGAACCATTTGCTGAAGATGCTACCCTTCCTCCATTGAGTTTTTTCCCCTTTGTCAAATATGAGGTGGTTGAAATTGTATGAGCTCAAGTTTGGATCTTCAATATTGTTCCATTGGTCAGTGGGTCTGTTTTTGTGCCAGTACCAGGCTGTATTTATGAATATTGCCCTGTAATATCGCTTGAAGTCTGGTAGAGAAATTCCCCCTGTATTGCATTTTTCACTCAAGGTTGATTAAGCTATTCAGAGTCTTTTGTTTTTCCACATAAATTTAATGACTTTTTTTTCCAAGTATGTGAAAAAGCTCATAGGGATTTTCATTGGGATTGCGTTGAATCTGTATATCAATTTGGGTAAAATGGTCATTTTACTATAATTTTTCCAATCCATGAGCATGGGAGATCTTTCCATCTTTTGATGTCATTTTAAATCTCCTTCAGGGGCTTAAAATTTTTGCTGCTGTCTGATTTGGAAAGTTTTTCCCTATGCCTATGCCGTGTAGTCTGCTGCCAACTTTTTTTTCTATCGCCTTCAGAGTTTGGGGTTTCAGGTTAAGGTCTTTGATCCATCTGGAGCTGACTTTTGTACAGGGCGAGAGGTAGGGGCTTAATTTCATTCTACAAGTGGTGATCCAGTTTTGCCAATACTACTTACTGAAGATGCTGTCTTTCCTCCATTTTGTCTTCTTGGCCCCCTTGTCAAATATGAGATGACTGAAATGGTATGTGCTCAAGTTTGGATCTTCAGTTTTGTTTCATTGGTTAACATGTCTGTTTTGGAGCAAGAACCAAGCTTTTTTATGACTATAGCCCTGTAGTATAGGTTGAAGACTGGCATAGATATTCCCCCTTGTATTGCTCTTTTCACTCACATGTTGGGTTTTTTTGTTTGTTTTTTGTTTTTGTTTATGTTTTTGTTTTTGGCTATTTGGGGTCTTTTGTTTTTCCAAATGAAACTAAGGACTTTTTTTCCAAGCTTGTGAAGAAGTCTTGGGGATTTTAATTGGGATTGCATTGAATCTATACAAGAGTTTGGGTATAATGGACATTTTTACTATATTAATTTTCCCAATCCATGAGCATGGGAGGTTTTTCCATCTTCTGATGTCTTCTTCAATTTCTTTCTTAAAGGGTTTGAAATTTTTGTTGTAGAGATCTTTGGTGTCTTTGGTTAGGTTTGTTCCTAGGTAGTTTATTGTTTTTTGAGGCTGTTGTGCGTGGGAAGGTCTCCTTGAATTCCTTCTTCAGTTGCTTGTGGTTGGTATAAAGAAAGGCTACTGATTTTTCTAGGTTAATTTTGTATCCTGCGACTTGACTGAAGCTCTTCATCATTTCTAGTTTTCTGGTGGAGTTTTTAGGATCCCTTAAGTAAACAATCATAACATCAGCAAAAAGAGATAGCTTGGATTCCTCTTTCCAACTAGTACTCTTTAATTTCCTTTTCTTGCCTTATTGCCTTAGCAAGTGTTTCAAGCACTATATTGAAGAGGAGTGATGACAGGGGCAGCCTTGCCGAGTTCCTACCTTTAAAGGGAATGCTTCTGTTGTTTCCCCACTTAGGATGATATTGGCTGTGGGTTTCCTGTATATGGCTTTGATTACAATGAGGAATGATCCCTCCAATCCAATTCCCTCTACGACTTTAAGAATGAAGGGATGCTGGATTTTGTCAAAGGCTTTTTCCACCTCAATTGAGATGAGTGTGTGGTTTTTGTCTTTCAGTCCATTTATATGTTTGATGATATTTATTGATTTTCGTGATTTATGTATGTTGAACCATCCCTGCATTTCTGGTATGAATCCAACTTTGTCATGATGGATGATCTTTTTGATGTGGGTCTGTATGAAATTTGCATGTATTTTGTTAAGAATTTTTGCACCTATGTTCATTAATGAGATGGGCCTACAGCTTTCATTTTTGGTTGTATCTTTGCCTGGTTTTGGTATTGGGGTGATGTTGGCTTCACAGAAGTGATTTGGGAGACTTTCCTGTTTGTATCCTTCTGAACATATTAAGTAGTAATGGTTGTAGGGCTACACTGCTAGTCCAAGAATCCCTAAATCTGGGCTGCAGCAACCATGGAGTAGCAGTCCTCAACAACAACAGGGAGATCAACAGCTCCCCTTAACAACAGTGCCCATCAACTGATGCCTAAGAAAAAATCCCTAAGGGGCCACGGGCTCTTGGGATAGGGATTTAGAGATAATTTTAAGTTATGGCCATTTAAAACCTTTCTTTTAATACTTTTATACAAAATCTGTTAATTTAAATTCCATCTTGGCATGCCAGATTAAGATGTAATATTTTTGCTTAAATCCTGGGTACCCTAAACATCTTTTAATTTAAAATATGTTCACAACTAACTAATTAGTTAATTGATCAATTTAAAAGTTCTAGGCATTAAAATTCAGTTTTCCTCTCTCAAATGTATTTCACCTTATAAAGGCTTTACTCAAAAGCAAACTTTAATGCATTATAATATGTTGTGGAAAGAATAAACAGTTTTTATTCATAAGCTCTCTAATGACAACTGGCTTTGTGCTCTGGCACCACCTGTCTGACTTCTCTGTGCACATCAGCCACTGAACTGAGTACATGGATTCCCCAATTACTTTAATTTATTTTGACCTGCCTTTTAGAATTTACTGCAGTCTGGAGGCAAAGACACACGGATTTCTATGGGAGTTTTCAGGCCAGCCTGGTCTGATAAAAAGTGTTGACTAAGAAAATGTTTCTTGATAATGATTAGTACAAATTCTCATTGACCACATAAATTAGTGTCTTCGTTCATTTTGTATGAAAACATTTTGCGATGGAAGAACCTTCAAGCAATTCCTTGAGGAAAACATGACATTTTGTGGTAAAAAATATATATTTTACAGTTAAAAATATTTTGTAAAATAATATTTTCTCTCTTTATTGATACATGCTACAATCATTCATAATTTATTCTTGTGTAATCCTATGGTATGTTCTATCATATAGGAATATTAATATTCATATTTTGTAAAAAAGAGATTGAAAAGTTATACTTCTTTTTAAGTGCATGCAACTTTACTGTTAAAATGTGAATCTCTAAATGTGCTTTGGAATTAATGTATAGTTTATTTTCAGATTTTGTAATTTTGATTTATGTGTGGAGTGTATATATGCATATTTTGGAATAATATAAAAGCAAAGGGAACAAAAAAAGAGAGAGAAAATGTGGGTATTCTTTTGGCAGAAGCACATAAAAGCAGTTACCTGACAGCCTTGACCCCTGCTGTTTCTCACACACCTGTTAAAATCTGGACTGTCCTTTGATCTCTCAGGAAAGAAATTTGATCTGGATTTTAGCCTGAGGTTCCCTTGTCCCAAGTACCTGCCCCAATCCCTAATTGTGTATACTGTCCTGGCCCATGCCTGAGTTAGTATAAAAGCCTTGAGTTCCAAAATTAAAGTGGAGTCTATTCCCTTGGGCGTGTCTGTATATATGTCTGTATGTCAATATGTCTGTCCTTATCTTTCTATTTCGTTGGGTAAAATCCCTGGTTATCCTTCCCCTCTCCTTTCCAGAGCTAAGCCTAGAGACTGTTGGCCTGCAGGCAGGGAACAACAAACAGCATGTGGATGTCTGCCACATGTGTATAAAGGACTATTCAGACAAAGATAAACTCTGACAAGAAAAACCTATTCAAAGAACTGACTAAAACAGTAAAGTTGTACATCAAAAAAGTTATAAAAGACTGAGAAAAAGATGCAAGACAGGACTTAACATGTATGACAGAATCCATGAGCTCTAGCTGGGTGGGAGTGGGGGTGTGGGGAGGCATGAAGAGTGGGCATGGATGGAGAATGAGTCTAAATTTGATTAAGAAATGTTGTATGAAATGCACTCAATAAAATTTAAAAAGTTTAAAATAAGTTTTATGTTTCCCTTTAAGTATCAAATACTATAATTTCTTCCTCTCCAGCCATGAGTGTGTAAATGCACATGTTCATGTTAATCTCATAAGTTTCTATTTTTATATCTGCTAAAGAGTCAATAGTAAATAAGGATAAATAGTTCAACTCATAAAGACCATTTGCTTTATATCTATTGGTATTAAAAATTGTAATTGGTTTTATATAAATTTTAGCATGTATTTACATACCGTTTAAATTCAATAAAGGCTGACTCTTGGTTGGAACTTTCCATTCCACCCCAAACTGAGTGAGGTATGTTAATATAATCAAATACCCAACAGGTAAATTGATTTGATCAAACTTATAGCTGTTTGTCTATATTTTATTTGTGTTTATTTAAGGGTAACTGATAAATTTACAAATGTTTAAAATTTAAGTGTTTTACTAGGTACATCCTGCCTTCAACACCTGAGACAAAGATTCCAATAGGTTCTAATAAGAGTAGAGTGTAGTAGAATTTTTAGTAAATGCAGCAAAACCTATGGGACACTTTAAAAGCAGTCCTAAGAGGAAAGTTTATAGCTCTAAGTGCCTACATTAGAAAAAACAGAAACAGCACAAGTGAACGATCTAACGCTCCAGCTAAAAGTACTTGAGAGACAACAACAAATGAACCCTAAACGCAGCAGACAAGAAGAAATAACAAAAATCAGAGCAGAGATCAATGAAATAGAAACAAAGAAAACCATACAAAAAAATCAATGAATCCAAAAGCTGGTTCTTTGAGAGAATAAACAAGATAGACAGACCTCTAGCCCAGTTAAACCAAAAGCAAAGAAGGAACACAACTCCAAATCAATAGGGAATCTGGATGAAAAGGGAAATATCACAAACGAAATGAAAAGATCCGACAATCATTATGCGAATATTTTTTAAAAACCATATACTCTACCAAGTTTGCAAACCTAGAAGAAATGAGATTTGAATGTCTGAAATTTGGGCATCACCAAAGCTAACCAAGAGAGCATCGACAGCTTAACAGACCAATAATATGTGAAGAATTGAAGATGTATAAGCAGCACCTCCAACCAAAAAAAATGCCCGGCCCAGACGGTTCACAGCCAGAACTTATAAAATATTTCAAAAAGACTTCAACCATTAATATCAAGTTGTTTGAAGGATACAAACGGAGTGAATTCTCCCAAATTCCTTCATAAGCCAGCATCACTCTCATACCAAACCAGGCAAAGATGCAACTAAAAAAGGAGAAACTATAGATCATCTCCCTAATGAAACAGATGCCAAAATTCTAAATAGGATACCTGCAAATCGCATACAGACCCACTCAAGCAGATCATCCACCTCATGACAAAGTTGGATTCATTACCAGAGATTGCAGGGATAGTCAACATATGAAAATCAATAAATATCATCAAGCATATAAATGGCTGAAGACAAAAAACCACACACATCATCCAATTGACGCGGAAAAATGCCTTTTGGACAAAAATCCAACATTGTCAAGTATTAAATGTCCTCAGGGAATTGGATTGGAGGTCAATCCTTAATATGATCAAAGCCAATACAGGAAACCCACAGCCACAATCATTTCCTAAATGGGGGAAACGACAGAGCATTCCCCTTAAGGTAGGAACTCGGCAAGTTGTCCCTGTCCCACTCTTTTTCAACATAGTGCTTGATCCCTTGCTAGGGCAATCAGGCAGGAAAAGGGAATTAAAGAGGTTCTGATAGGTAAAAGGGCTTCAAGCGTTATCCCTGTTTGCTGATGTATATATTGTTTACTTAAGGGATGCTAAGAACTCACCATGGAAACTCTTAGAAACAGATTAGGCGCTTCAGTAAGGTGGAGGATACAAATTAACCTAGAAAAATCAGTAACACTTCTCTACACCAACCAGTACGCAGCTGAAGGAAGGAATACAAGGAGAACTTCCCACTACACATCAGCCTCAAAAACAATAATAAACCTAGGAACAAAACTAACAAAGATACCAAGGACCTCTACAACAAAAATTTTAAACCTCTGAAGAAGGAAATTGAAGAAGACATTCATGGGCATGGAAAACCTCCCCACTGCTCATGGATTGGGAAAGTTAAAAGTATAGTAAAAATGTCCATGTCTACCTAATCTTGTATATAGATTTAATGCAATCCATCAAAATCCCAAGGAGCTTCTTCACAGGTTGGGAAAAAAAAGAAATCCTCAATTTCGTTTGAAAAACAAAAGACCCCGGAACAGCAAAAACAACTCTGGGCGAAAAGATCAATACAGGGGGGATCGCTATCACCAGACCTCAAACTATACTACAGGGCTATAGTCTAAAAACAGCTCGGTACTGGCACAAAAAAACACACCGTTGACCAATGGAACAAAATTGAAGATCCAAACCTAAGCACACATCAAATTTCAGCCATCTCAATATTTGATAAGGCAAGAAGACAACTTGAGGAAAGACAGCATCTTCAGCAAGTTGGTGTTGGCAAAACTGGATCACACCTGTAGAAGAATGAAATTAAACCCCTACCTCTCACCCTGTACAAAAGTCAATTCCAAATGGATCCAAGACCTCAACGTGAAATCCAAAACTCTGGAGGTGATAGAAAGAGAAACTTGGCAACAGACTACAAGACGTAGGTGTAGGAAAAGAATTCTTAAATCAGACAGCAGCTGCACAAGAAGTAAGGTCAACAATTGACAAATGGGACCTCATTAAACTCAAAAGCTTCTGTACAATCAAAGGAAAAATAAAGGAAGTGAAGAGAAAACCCACAGAATATGGGAGAAAGTTCACCAGCAGATACATCTGACAAAGCATTATCTCCAGAGTATAGAAACTACTCAAAAAAAAAGAGAAGAAAAACAAATGAATCACTCAGAAGATGGAACAAAATCTGAACAGAGAACTTCACAGGAGGAATTAGAGATGGCTGAGAAAACACCTTAAGAAGGTTCATAACCGAATACTAAGTAATTACGGAAATGAAAATTAAGAACCACCTTAACGATACCACCTTACTCCGTAAGACTGGCTAGGATTTCAAGAAAACAAATGATGCACAAGTTGCTGGAGAAGGGCCTTTGTTGGGGAAAGGGGAACACCTCATCCATTGCTGCGTGGGGAATGTAAACTTGTCAGCCACGTGGTGGATAACAGTGTGGAAACCCTAAGAACTCAAAATGATCGCTCCTGCCATTGCCCAGCATACCCTCTTCTGGGTATATACCCACAACGACTCATTTACTGCAGAGTATACATGCACAGACTATATTATTGCCGCTCTGTTCCCAAAGCAAAAAAACTGGCATCAACTCAAATGCTCCCTCAACTGATGAGTGGCATAGAGAAAATGTGGTACATGGTTACACAATGGCAATTCTACTGGCACTTAAAAGAAAGACAACATCATTGAACTTTGCAGGTAAATGGAGATGAGCTTGAGACCATATGTTAAGTGAAGTAACATCAGTCCAAGGAACAACCACTAACGACAAATGGTATCTCTTCATATGTGGACGCTAGTACAATAACCCAGTTATAAATATTTTCTTGTGGAGAGGGATGCACATTAAAAGACAACAACAGAAAGCTTGCATCCAGAAGGGCTGACTGGAATAGTGACTGGCGGAGTGTGGATGGTGGGGAGAAGGGACACGGGTGTCTATATCGTCATTGTGGGGGCATTTTTAATTGATGTGATTTCAACAAGTATCCAGTTTTCCCAGACTCTGTCTACAAGATACATGTGCTTTAGGACTTTGTAAAAGTAAATCATGTGCATATTGGACAACATTGATTTTGAAGACTGATAAAACGGTAATGTCATCTGACGTAATTTGGTGATATAAATTGCTCTTCTCCCATTAGCTTTAACAAAATCTGTATAACAATACTTTGGGATTGGATATACAAAAAATGTTCGTTATAATTGTTGCTGTCTATAGTATCACCTGGTAAGAATCTCTTTCATCATCATAGGATTATTTAACTCAAAAATTGAATCTTGTGTATTCCCAAGTTGTAATCACATAACAGTAACCCAAAAGCATGGGGGAACTGGATATCTGATGCTTCATTCCACCCTTAGGTATGTATATACAAACAACTGCTTTTTTTGAGAATCATGGGTCAAAAACTAAACACTTAAATAAAAAAGGGGGATAAGATAGATATGAATAACTTTTGTAAAAAAAACCTGCACCACAAATCTTAAAATAACTATGGGAAAGGATTTTGTATGTTCCAACAGGCCAGAGTATCACCAACTTAATGGCTGAGACGAAAGCAAATTGCAGCTTTGCAGTGAGCAGAATGTACCAGAAAGTGCCAGAGAAGGATTATCTTCTGGGCATTGAAGGAGAAAAGAACTGCCTCAGATTGCTGCAGACATCCAGGCCCCTCTGTGGATCCTACTAGTAACAACGATTTATAATGAATCCTAACGAAGCTTACTTCTAGTGCTGCAAAGTTTTACTACCAATGAGACTTTCTTATCTTCCCCCCATAGAATAAGGAGAAATATGATGATGATTTGAGGGTCATTCATCTCAGCTGTAGATTGGAGCCCAGCTGTTATAGAGGTATTCACTTGTAAATCTGAAAACTGCCTCTTTAATTGACTAATTGTGGTGCTTTCATTAGTAGGATCGAAAAGGCTATATTATTCTATCCACTGTTTAAATACCTAAAATATCTAATTGCATGTGCTTCATTCTTAGATCGAACGGTTAAGCCTGGACAAGCTGGCAGCCCATGAAAAAAACAGCCAGAACTGACTTAGGAACAAAAGACATCAGCTCCAGAGAAAGGAGAGTGTTTTGCTTCTCATCACCTGTGCCCTTTTCTAAGCCTAAGGGAACCAACCTGCGGAAAAGAGGGGGCGTGGTAGAATGTAAGGGCTTTTACATTTTACATGCGATTGGGGTGAATGGTGAAACTACAACAATATAGACTGGACACTCATTTGATCAACTTGATTGAACATACAAGCCCCCCCTGCTGGATGGTGGGACCCATGAGCTGTGTGGGTTTGGGCACAACTGCTTGCAAATTGGTTTTACATGAAGGATGCTTGTACTCACAAATTATCACTTATTGTTAAAAAAAATGAAAACAAAACAAAACAAAAAAGCAGAGAAAGATGCAGAAAACTTACGGCAGAATGCACGATCTGCGATGGGTAGGGGTGGGGTGGGGGGGAAGGGAAGGGGATATATGCCTGAACTGAATTGGAAAATGATGTATGAAATACACAAAGCATCAATAAAAATAAATTAAAAAAAAGTAAATGAATCATTTAGTAAATAAACCATGACATGAAGTAAAAAAAGAAAAAAGAAAAAAAAGACCAAAATAAATAAATAAATAAATAAATAAATCTTCTTTGTAATGTTCATTGTTTAAGATAATGTATTTAAAAATAACTACTCCATGTACATACACTGAGTTACTTTAGTAAATATTTATACATGCTTAATAAAACAGTCAATGCAAGTAATAAAGGTATACAGGAATTTGTTTTAGTAGGTAAATAAAATTACATAAATTAAAATTTTCTCTAAGGTCATAGTTCAAGTAGTTTTAAAAACAAAGTGTATGTTTAGTCAACGTTGATTTAACAGATGTTCATTTTTTTGTTCAAGCTTTCTCTACATATTATATGCTATTAAAGGGTTTAGTGAAAAATAATATGCCTATATTAAATGCAATTGGTTAAATATTTTAATATAAAATCGGTAATACACTTAAGAGAAAATTGGAATACTAATTTTTATTAATAATTGTTTTACTCATAATTTACCAGTGACAACTTTGAGATTAAGTGTACACACTTGAGATTAAAAGTAGACATTTGTCTACTTTTCTGTACTGTATAATATTGAATGTTACATTCCTTTTGTCTACAAATTAACTTGGCTCAAAAACACTGGGTTTGTCTCCTTTAATCAACAGTATACAGCCCAGTATAAGACAATTTAAATGAATTTAGTGGTCATTTACAACTCAGTTCCTCTCTGTGGGTATGTAGTACAACTGCCTTTCAAAAAGTACAGATAAAATTGTAAAAGTCTAATAAACAAACAGGGCATTCCTATTCTATTCATGGTGCTAATACAAAAATGGGGAGGGTAATATGGTTCCCTGTGCGATACAGTTAAATAGATATTTTTCTAATCCTTTGTCAATTTTTCAATTTAAAAATGGAAAATAACAACTCCAATCATTTACTAATTATGGGAAAAGCATTTCCTTGTACATTCCCAAAGATAGAGTCATGGCCAAATTGGGTGCCTGCAAAAAAGTGTTTGTCTCGTGAAAATGGACAAGAGGCCAGCAGCAAAATGATTGCCCATTCTAGACATGAAAAAAGAATGGGGTAAATCTGATAAAAGACCCTGTTGCAGGGAAGCAAGACACAGGGTGACACATAGCTGTTATTGCTGGCAACTCTCTGGGTTAAGGATCAATTATTATTGCAGCGGTTCCTTGTGGGACTTGTTTTGCTGCTTCCTTTAACTCAGAGGCATAAAATCTGTTAAAGGGATAAACTTCATCCCTAAAAAATAATTAAAGAAATTAACAAGGTCAGGTTCTATTATAATGAGTGTTCTAGTTTGTCTTCCATTGCTGTGACAAAACACTCTGACTGACACCAACTTGGGGAGAAAAGGGTTTATTCAGCTTACATCTCCTGGGTCACATTTCATCACTCAGGGAGCCCAAGGCAGGAACTCAGGGCAGGAACCTGGACTCAGGTGCTGAAGTACAGGCCATGGAGGAATGCTGTTCATTGGCTTGCTCCCCTGGCCCATGCTCAGCCCGCCTTCTTATATGGTACAGAACAACCTGCCCAAGGTAGCACCGCTCATTGTGGGCTGGGCCCTCCCACACTGCTCGACCATCAAGACAATACTCCACAGATGTGGCCACAGGCCAATCCAATGGAGCCAATTCCCCAACTGAGCCTCCCTCAACCCATATGTGTCAAGTTGACACTAAAACTATCCAGCACAATTGACCTCTTGTCAACTTGACACACAAAACACATCACTATTAAACCACCACCTTTCCATTTCTTATCCCCAAAGTATGATGTTAATATTAATCACAACCTAAGACAGTACAAACTTAAAACCCGCACAGTCCTTAAAATGTCCAAACGCTTAAAAATTCAGTCAATTAAAAGTCTCTTAACTGTGGGCTCCTGTAAAATCCAAAACAAGTACTGTCTTATTTCAAAGGGAAGAATCAGGCACTCTCAAACAAAACCCGAGTCCAGCAAGCAGCTCAAGGCTGGACACCTGGGACTCATGCACGATCTTCTGGGCTCCAAAGGGTTTCAGCAGCTCCTCTTCTCTGACTGTCCCATCTGTGGCACACACAGCTCATCTTGCAGGCCCCGGCCAACTCCATTCCACACCTGCTGCTGCTCTTGGTGGTCATCCCACGGTCCTGGCATCTCCAAAAAGCTGGGGTCACCACTGAAACTGAGGTTGCTTCTGACCTCTCATGATGCAAAACCTCACCTTCTCTTCCTGACCCCTGGAATCCTGGGGTCTTCACTGCAAACAAGCCCCACATTGACCAGTGGCCTTTCCTGGCCTCTCATAGTCCCAGGCCTCTGTTGCTCTCTGTGACCCCTTCATGCTTTCAATACAGGAACCATATAGGAGACTCTTACACATTAACAAGTCCTACTTCTGGCTTGACATGAAGTCTCGGGCCCCTTCTGGAACATAGCTTCTGTGCTGATCCTGAAGAAATTCTTCCCAGAAGACTTCACCACAGTGATGCTGGTCTCTTGTTACTTACAGCTGATTCTTCAGCCCCAACTAACCAGCATCAATTGTCCCAGTACCACAAATATTTCACTCCAGGTTCTGGTCTTTTGTTACTTACAGCTGACTCTTCAGCCCAAGCTGACCAGAACCCACAGATTAAACACTCCTGATGATCTCTGCTTCCCTTTGAAACTAGAAAATTCACAAGCCAGGCATCCATCTTCTACAAATCCTTCAGCAAAACTGCTACAAGCTCCACAGCAACAATCTTTAGGCATTCAATGATCTTCCCAGCCCAAAGTTCCAAACGCCTCCACAATCCTTCCCCAAAACAACAAGTCAGGTCTGTCACAGCAATACCCCACTCTTCTGGTATCAATTTCTGTTGCAGTTTGTCTTCCTTTAGTGTGACAAAACATTCTGACTGACACCAACTTGGGGAGGAAAGGGTTTATTCAGCTTACATCTTCTGGGTCACAGTTCATCACTCAGGGAGCCCAAGGCAGGAACTCAGGGCAGGAACCTGGAGGCAGGAGCTGAAGCACAGGTTTGCTCCCCTGGCTGATGCTCAGCCCACCTTCTTATATGATACACAACATCCTGCCTGGGGTGGCACCACTCATTGTGGGCTGGGACCTCCCACACTTCTTGACCATCAAGACAATACTCCAAAGATGTGGCCACAGGCCAATCCAATGGAGCCAATTCCCCAATTGAGGCTCCCTCAACCCAGGTGTCTCAAGTTGACACTAAAGCTATCCAGCACAATGAGCCTCTAAAGTAGAATGACAACAGGTTCTAAATAATTAGCTAAAGTAATGCCCCTCATTTGTGCTTTGGTAGAGCAAATGATACAAATAGAAATTCCCCATGCTATGTTTTGACCTGGTTTATGTTTAATAGCCAATACTAACATCTGGATGTTTTACATATGTGAATCTGTTTAGAAACATACCCCACACAAATGAAGACACAAAGATAAAAACTAAATTCAGTAAGAAGGGGTAGCAGGGTCAGGTATAATTGTCAAATCTTTAAAAGCTTAATGGATAAATAAAACATTAATGAAGAAGGACTTTGAAACTCTTAGGGGAGTGTGTATATAAAAGGTGTTGTGACAAGTTTATTGTGCCTGTCCGTTTGGATAATTGCCTACCTCTAGATTTTGCTTTACACCCAGGTGGGTCATATAGAGGGATTAAAGCTTATGGTATTAGTTATGGACTATTTTAACAAAGAGCTGTTGTCCAGGCCAGGTGGCTCTAAAATCCTCCCAAAACAAAGGATATTTGCCTGTAAAGTTGGGGTATATGCAAAAAAGTAGGTGGTTAGACCCTCCTGTTGAAGTCATGGTGTTAGCATCTAAAGCATGGTTAGAGACCTTACCTTGCAAATGGAAAGTTGGCCTTCATGATGCCAGAGAGTGATATAGTGAGCACTAAAAGAATATGGTCTACTGATGCAAGCAAGACTTGTCAGCTACACCTCACTTGCCTAGATATTTATACAGTCTCTGGAGACCTGATATTTCTGTGCTCCAAAAGTTAATTGCTCACTTCTTGTTGTGGGAGAGGGTAGAATTCATCTGATTCTGTAAGCTCACACCCTCTAGTGACATAATTTGTATACTTGAAACCAGTGTACATAATTTTACTTTTCAGATTTAATATCAAAGGGCTGAGATATTTTAGTTTTGAATAAGACTAGTTAGCCTTCATCTGTTTATCTACTAAAATGTGTTTATGATAAACTGTGTTGTTTCAAACAGACATGTGTAGGAAAGACAGTCTAATGTGGAGGATGGTGGTATTTCTAAACTTTATGCCTGTGCCCACAACATGACTTGTCATGATAATTAATGTTGTTTAAGTGCCTGTGCTTCTTACCATTTGTGTTTTATTAGTAGAATTAAGAAAGGAATGCCTGCATGAGCCGAAAGGAAAGTGGAATGCCTGCATGAGCCAAAAGGATAGCCTGGACAGACTTAAGATTCCAACATGTATAAAATGGACTTCTTTATTTCCCACCCACTCTTGCCCCTTTCCTCAAATCCTAGGGAACACTCACAGAATGTGTCAGAGAGTAAGGGCTGAGGAGATAGGGGTAAAACATGAGATCACAGAAAATACAGACTGGACTTCATTTGTTCAGCATAACTACATGTGCAGTCCTTTCCAGCCAGATTTGAGACACTGGGGAACAATAAATTCCCTATGTGTATAAAGCTGGATACAGATATCTGCTAATACAGCATGTGTAAATGCTGCTTGTATTTACTAGTTGGTTTTCTCTATATTAAGTTCTTATTTGGGCATAAATTAGTCTTAGCATTTTTCCAGAACAGCCATGGCCATTTGGGCCAGACAAAAATAGTTGACCACTATTTCTATGATACTATCTGAGCTTGTGGGGAGATGTAGGTGAATACTATCTGAGTTTAGGTATGCATGGGCTACAAGTGCCTTCCCAGAGGCACAAGTGAGTTTCATGAGACCTGCGTTGCTATGCCAACAAACTGGGATGTGATGACACAAAATCTGAGATTGGGCTCTGTGAGGTGATGTCATATTGCATATTTATTCCATTTATTTGAATAAAGTGTATCTCTGCATTTGGATTCAGACCCTACAATGTATCTGTTTGTTGCCTTCCCACAAATGCTTTCACATTGCTCAGTATGGAAATAAATGGGACAGAATGCAGGCTGATCCCAAAGACAAGGAATGGGAAACTATTTACCTGGTGAAGTTGTACCTGATTAAAGCATGCTGCTAGTCAGAAGCTTGCTTACAGTATCTGCAGGAGCACATTGTAGTGAAACCCTAGAGGATGGGTGTAAGTTGCTGGGAACATGTATTAGTCACTTTTCTGTTGCTGTGATAAAACCACCATGAGCAAGGGAACTTATAAAAGGAATTATTTGAGCTTACAATTGACAGTTCCAGGGAATCAGAGTCCAGTGTGGTGGGAAGCATGGTGGCCAGGGCTGGAGAGGCAAGCTGAGGGTCACATCTCAGGATGAGCACAGGAAGCAGAGAGAGGGAGAGGCTGGAGACTGAAAGGCTTGTTAAACTCACTAAGCCTGCCCCCAATAATGTACTTTCTCCGGCACAGCCACACCTTCTAAGGCCTCCAAGAACAGTGCCACCAACCGGAGACAAAATGTTTGAATACTTAAAGCCTATGGGGGACACTCTCATTCAAACCACCATATTCCACTCTCTGGCCCACATAGGCCATATAAAATGCAAAATGCATTTAGTCCAACCTTAAAAGTCGCATAGTCTTTACCAGTCTCAATTCTATTCAAAAGTCTATCCTCTAAAATCTCTTCTGAGACACAGGCCAATCTCTTAACTGTAAGCTCCTGTAAAATCAAAAGGCAAATTACATACTCCCAACATCCAGGGGAACTGAATATACTTTTCCATTCCAAAAGGGAGGAATAGAGGCATAGTTAGGAAATACTGGACCAAAACAAGACCAAAATTCATCAGGCAAGCACCAAGTCCAGTAACTCCATGAGCAACTTCTGGGACTTGACTTCCAAAGGGCTTAGATAGCTCAGTTCTTCCAGCTGTGCTTGCAACATACAACTTTTTCTTAGGCTGGTACTGCTCCCTGTATGCAGCTCTCCTTGGCAAATATCTCACAGGTCTGGCATCTCGAATGTCTTCTTGGGGTCTCCGCTGCCAACCAGGCTTCACCTTCATAGCTTCATGAAATGGCCTATCAGGGACTTCTTTATTCAGGGACACCCCTGCTGCACTCTGCCTGTCCTCTGTGGCTCTCTGAAACCTGGGAGGAAGATCCAATGACCCCTTCACTCTTGCAATCTTCATACCTCTAAAGCCAGCACCACGTGGATGAAATTGCCGAGTTTGGCTGCAAGTTAGGGATGGACTCTCTCCTCCTTTAACCACATTTGCAAATTTTCTCTGCCCTGGACTTGTTGGAGTACAAAAACCTTTCAGTGTTTTCCTTTCAAAAATTGGAGGCTTAACTGGGTGTGGTCTTACCCTGAAGGTACTGATTCTGTTGTTTGCTTGTAAATCTCCAGGCCTCTCCTTAATCACTTTAGTCTCCTTATCAAAAGGAACCTCTCCTTCACATGTCTTGGCCACACCTTTAATCTTCCTAGTGCAGTTTTCAGATCCAAACTGTACATTCTGCATTTTTTTCTGCCCCATTTTCACTGTAGATTTGCACAATATTCACCATCAATAGCCACACCACCATTTCTACATTAGGCTGTCTTGAAATATTCTCTGCCAAAGACATTAGTCCATTGCTTTTCAACTTACCATGAGGCAAGCATTTGGGCTGTGGGCAAACTGCTGCCAGACTCTTTATCAAAATATCCCAGTTGCTGCCTAAATCTTTATTTTCCTCTGTAAATACGTTTTTTTGCAGCAAAGCTTTCTTCCAGGCTTCTACTAGAATGGGCCATTAAGCTCTGCTTACAGTAGTCAACAGCTTTTTTTAGCCCAAAGTTCCAAAGTCTTCCACATTTCTCCAAACATCCACATGATCAGGTTCTTTACAGCCAATAGCCCACTCTCTGGTATCAAATAACTGCATTAGTCACTTTTCTGTTGCTGTGATAAAACCACCATGAGCGAGGGAACTTATAAAAGAAAGAGTTTATTTGAGTTTAGGATTGACAGTTCCAGGGAATCAGAGTCCATTGTGGCAGGAAGCATGGTGGCCGGGGCTGGAGCAGCAAGCCAAGGGTCACATCTCACAATGAGCACAGGAAACAGAAAGAGGGAGAGGCTGGAGACCACAAGGCTTATTAAACTCAATAGGCCTGCCCCCAATAATGTACTTCCTTCAGCACAGCCACACCTTCTAAGACCTCCAAGAACAGTGCCACCAACTGGAGACAAAATATCTGAATACTTAAAGCCTATGGGGGGACAATCTCATTCAAACCACCACAGAACATATTATGTTGAAATTTCACTTTATGTTTTTGTCATTTTGAAATGTCCATACAGAAATTTTTGTTGGTCATCTTTCTAGTATGAAGTTCCACTCTGCTTTCCTGGGCATCCATTTGTTGTTCTATTTATTGTTGATAAAGTTTGGTTGCTTTTTGACAAGGTATGAAGATTTAGTTGATTTGTGGATCAGATTTTTCACTTTTGTTTTATTTGTGTATTTCATTCAATTTCTGTGCTTTTCCTACAAATAATCTTCATCTTATTTGGAATCTCTCTCCCACCCACAACCTCATATTCTTCCCCCAACCTAATTTTCCACCCATCAGAGGTGACACATTCTGTCATATATGTTAAGGCCTATCAAGTTAATTTTGAGTATCACACTTCATTCTGTGAAATTACATCTAATGGGGACTTGTCAGCCTGTCTAGAGAAACTTAATCAATCATCAATTCTCCCTCACCAAGCAATAATCAGCTACAAATAGTGCTTCAACTAAGGATGGGGCCTGGTGTCCATTTCCATAGTTTTATGCACATTGTTTTTCTGATTGTGTTTCCATGAATCTTGTACAATCTGTCACCATTGCTATAAGTTTTTATGAGCAAGTTTGTAAAGGCCATGAATACTGTTTTTAACATTTTTTTAATTTTATTTATTTCTGCATGTGTATGAATGTACTGTCTGCATGCAAGTTTGTGCACCCGTGTCGTGAAATGACATGGATGTCAGAAGAGGGTGTCAGATTCCCCTAGAACTGGAGTTCTCCTGGAATTGGAGTTTCAGATGGTTCTCGGCCACCATGTGGGTGCTGGGGATCGCACCCGGGTCCTCTGTAAGAGCAGTTGGTGCTCTTAACTGCTAGGCCATCTCTCCAGCTCCGAATACTGTTTTCTCTTTTTTTTTTGCAATTGACATTTTTTATTGATGTTTTGTGTATTTCATACATCATTTTTCAATACAGTTCAGGCATATATCCCCTTCCCTTCCCCCCAACCCACTCGTACCCATCCCAGACCATGCATTCTGCCATAACTTTTCTGCATCTTTCTCTGTTTTTTTTTTGTTTTGTTTTCATTTTTTTAACAATAGGTGATAATCTGTGAGTACAAGCATCCTGCATGAAAACCAATTTGCGAGCAGTTGTGCCCAAACCCACACAGCTCATGGGTCCCACCATCCAGCGGGGGGGGGGGCTTGTATGTTCAATCAAGTTGATCATATGAATGTCCAGTATATATTGTTGTAGTTTCACCCCAATCGTAGCCCTTACATTCTACCACGCCCCCTCTTCCGCAGATTGTTCCCTAGGCTTAGAAATTGGGCACAGGTGGATGAGAAGCAAAACAGTCTACTTTCTCTGGAGCTGTTGTCTTGGTCTCTAGTTAAATCTGGCTGTTTTCTTTCATGGTCTGCCAGCTTGTCCAGGCATAACCTTTCAATCCTACTAATGAAGCACATGCAATTAGATATATAGGTACATAAACAGTATAATATATAGCCTTTCAATCCTACTAATGAAGCACACGCAATTAGATATATAAGTATTTAAACAGTACTAATTGTTATGGTAGGTTACTTTGGAATAGACACAGATGTTTGAATAGTATGTAAATCCTTGAATTACATTTTCTTCTTTTAAGTATGACAGGGTCTTCGTGTGGTTTATAACATCTCCTAACCATTAGAGGATGTAAGCTTGTGGCATCAGCCGTGGGTTATTCCTCCAAGGAGAGAGCTAATAGCCAATTAGATTTGGGATATACAGACATATGGCTGCCACTGCTGCACAGTATTTCCAGGCAGATGAGGTGTAGCTGGTGCTGACGGAGGAGTCTTGCTTGACTCAAGGAGACCTATATTTGCTTTATTGGTTTAGTGGCCTTTGGTAACACTCTCTGGCATTCCAGAGACCATCTGTATACTTGCAAGTGCGGTCTCCATACATCTTTCCCATGTTTATATCAGGTCTTCAACAGCAGGGCCTTATCGCCTCTCTTCCTGCAGATATCCCAGTTTGGAGGCAAGGAGCCTTTACCTTTTGTGGGGGCTTGGATCCCCTGGCCAACATCTCCTTGGTAGAATAATCCATTGTTGATGTCAGAGCTCCTGTATTAATATATTTTGTTTAAGTGCATAGCTTAAGGAGACTTTAGCATTATATTTGGTTCTGAATAGAGAATAATCCTTTTCACAGTTTCTATGTCCATTAGTCAATTAAAGAAGGCAGTTTTACTGATTTTACAAGAGAATACCTCTATAACAGCTGGCTCCAATCTACAGCTGGAGAACGACCTCATCATCATCATATTTCTCCTTATTCTATGGGGGGGAGTTAAGAAAGTCTCTTGTATTAAAACCTTTGCGGCACCTAGAAGGTAAGCTTCATTAGGAATCATTAAAAATAGTTGTTACTAGTAGGATCCACAGAGGGGCCTGATGTCTGCAGCAATCTGAGGCATTTCTTCCCTTCAATGCCCAGAGGAGTCAATCCTTCTGCTGGCACTTTCTGGTACATCCTACTCACTGCAAAGCTGCATTTTCTTTCTCAGCCATTAAGTTGGTGATACTCTGGCCTGTTGGAACATACAAATCCTTTCCCATAGTTAGTTTTAAGATTTGGGTTGCAAGGTTTTTTGACAAAAAGTTTTCATATCTATCTATATCCCCCTTTTTTATTTAAGGTTTTTATTTTTGACCCATGAGTCTCAAAAAAGCAGTTGTTTTATACATACCTATAGGGTGGAATCAAGGCACAGATTTCATCAAGTTCACCCATGCTGTTTTGGGTTACTGTATGTGATTAACTTGGGAAACAAAGTTTATTTTTGAGTTAAATCATCCTATAGGTGAAAGAGATTGCTACCAGGTGATACTATATGACAGCAAAATTATAGAGAACATTTGTTTATACCAATCCCAAAGTAATTGTTATACAGATTTTAGTTAAAGCTAATGTGGACAAGAGCAATTTATATCACCAATTAACTCAGATGCATTACCGTTTTTATCAGCCTTCAAACCAATGTTGTCCAATATGCACATATTTACTTTTACTAAGTCCTAAAACACCATGTATCCTGTAGACAGAGTCTGGGCAAAACTGGATACTTGTTGAACTCACGTCAATTAAACATGCACCAATCGAATATACACCCGTGTCCCTCTCCCACCCCTCCCACCCCTCCCGAGTCACCATTTCAGTCAGCCTTCTGATGCAATCTTTCTGTTGTTGTTCTTTTAATATGCATCCCTCTCCACAAGAAATATTTATAACTGGGTTATTGGTACTAGCGTCCACATATGAGAGATACCATTTGTCGTTTGTTTTTCTGGGACTGTGTTACTTCACTTAACATGATGTCTTCAAGCTCCATCCATTTACCTGCAAAGTTCATGATGTTGTCTTTCTTTACTGCTGCATAGAATTCCATTGTGTACATGTACCACATTTTCTCTATCCACTCGTCAGTTGAGGGGCATTTGGGTTGATTCCAGTTTTTTGCTATTGTGAACAGAGCGGCAATAAATATAGCTGTGCATGTATCTCTGCAGTAAGATGAGTCTTGTGGGTATATACCCAGGAGTGGTATGACTGGGTCAAATGGCAGGATCATTTTGAGTCTTCTAAGGGTTCTCCACACTGTTTTCCATAGTGGCTGCACAAGTTTACATTCCCACCAGCAATGGATGAGTGTTCCCCTTTCCCCACACCCTCTCCAGCACTTGGCATCATTTGTTTTCTTGATCCTAGCCAGTCTTACTGGAGTAAGGTGGTATCTTAAGGTGGTTTTAATTTGCATTTCCTTAATTATTAGTGATGTTGAATACTTCTTAAGGTGTTTCTCAGCCATCTCTAATTCCTCCTGTGAAGTCTCTGTTCAGATCTTTGCTCCATCTTCTGAGTGATTCTTTTGTTTTCTTTCTTCTTTGTTTTTTGAGTAGCTTGTATACTCTGGAGATTAATGCTTTGTCAGATGTATCTGCTGTGAAGGTTTCCTCCCATTCTGTGGGTTTTCTCTTCACTTCCTTTATTATTTCCTTTTATATACATAAGCTTTTGAGTTTAATGAGGTCCCATTTGTCAAGTGACGATCTTATTACTTGTGCTGCTGTCTGATTTAAGAAGTCTTTTCCTACACCTACGTCTTGTAGTCTGCTGCCAAGTGTCTCTTCTATCACCTCCAGAGTTTTGGATTTCACGTTGAGGTCTTTGATCCATTTGGAATTGACTTTTGTACAGGGTGAGAGGTAGGGGTTTAATTTCATTCTTCTACAGGTGGTGATCATGCACCAACTATGGCTCTTACAATTTTCCACATTTTCTTGTGACATAGGTGGGTGAATTTTTTTAATTTTTTAAATAAAAATACTTTTATTGATGTGTGGAGGATTTTGTAAATCACTTTTCAGTCCAATTTAGACAAATTCCATTTTTCCTGCCACCCACCCTACTCGAGAATACAGTCCATGCATTCTTCCATACATGTCCTGCATCTTTCTCTCAGATTTTTTAAAGTTTTTCTCTTCAGTTTTGTTGTTTGGGGTAGAATTTGGCTGTATCAGTCAGTTCTCTTACATAGTCCTTAGGTTGTTATTCCCGCCTATTTGTATTGCTCCAAAATAGGGCTATCTACTTTTCACTCACTTATTCTCTGCATATTTTCCAGGTTTTGCCAGTGTGGCATCACAATCTTTTGCATGAGAAAGTTTCAGTCCTTAATGTTAAGGGATACAATTAGTATTTTCTCTGACTCTTTTTCTCCTCTGTTCTGCAGAAATTAGGCATAGAGTTTATTCTATTTTAACCATGTGTTTGTGCTGGCATCTCTCAAAAACTTGTTTTCTGTGTATTTCCATTTGTGGCCTCTAGAAGTAAGCAATTACTTATGTCTAGGGATAAGGGAGACATAGAGTTTTTTTCTAGGATCTAAGACCTGTGAGGCTATATGTATTTTGCTGTGTTTACAATGCCACACATGAGTTCTTTCTTATTGGGGGGACTTTGTAACTGTTGAGTACCCCCAAATACAAAGGACCACTACTTAACAAATATAGTTTGTTGTGGCACTCATTGTTGCGGTTTTAGGTTTTATAGCTGGATTTAGCAAGTGATATTTCCCTTAGTACTTGAAAGGTATCTTATAGAAACACGATATTTAGTCCCTTTTTTATTTTATTTTATTTTATTTTATTTTATTTTTATTTTTTTGTCTTTCAAAAGAGCGTCTCCCTATAGCCCCAGCTGTCCTGGAACTCGCTCTGTAGACCAGGCTGGACTTGAACTCACAAAGTTCTGCCTGCTTCTGCCTCCTGAGTGCTAGGATTACAGGCGTGCACCATCATGCCCGGCTAATAGTCCCTTTTATTTTAAACAGATGATTGCACCAAGTCTATCCAGCAGCATGAATGGACCTAGTCCTTAAGCAGAAAGCTGCTGACCATATGAGGATGTTCTTATTTTCTAGGCATGGCAAATCTGGTTCTTGTAACATTACCTGTGGAGCAGGTTCTGAAGCATGGATATACAGATGGTATGGTTGGATCTCACTAAATTACCAGGCTAGGCAGGAGTTCTCTGTAAGTGCCTAGACAATGGTAGGATATTTGGGATGAGGGGAATGGATGAGACTATTTAGGAAGTAGATGTAGGCTGTGGAGCATTGTTAAGTTTGGTCTCTAAGTTGGGGATCTGATTAACTTACCAGGCATATCCCAGACATCTCCTGAAGCCCCAAGGTGCCTAGATGAAAACAGCACAATTAGGGACTTATATGTGTATTTTAATCTTGTCAATTCAGTCTCTGTCAATGATTACTGGGTGCAGAAACAGAAATTCCACATTCTTCCTATGTCCTCTGTGTAACATGACAGTGTGTGTTTTATCACACTTGAAAATAATCAGTTTGGGAATGGGTTTTAATCTATTCTTATCACACACCAAATAAAGAAATGTAGATAATTACAATTCTCTAACAATATTAAGAAATACTCATATCAAAGACGGGACATTTTGAGATTCCTCCAGACTTGGGTCCATCAGATTCTCAACACTCTTCAGTTTAAGATTATGATGACACACACACATTTCAGGTCCCTGCATGGATGGGGCACAATTTTGCCTTTTCAGCCTTCCCATAGGATTATATCCCCTTAATGTCATAACTTTGCAGCATATTCAATGAAAGTTATGCTGTTCAAACCTGTGGACAAATCCACAAAGATGGAGTTGATCCCTGAGGTCTTCTTGAAATTCTGCTGCCTATGGGTACAGAAGGTGATTCACAAACATATTTCTACCTTGTTTTTTTAAAAAAAATTTTATTAATTTTATTTATTTCTGTATGTGTATGAATGTACTGCCTGCATGCAAGTTTGTGCACCTGTGTCATGCAATGCCACGGAGGTCAGAAGAGGGTGTTGGATTCCCCTAGAACTGGAGTTAAAGATAGTTATCAGCCACCATGTGGGTGCTGGGGATTGAACCTGGGTCCTCTTCAAGAGCATTCGGTGCTCTTAACTGCTAGGCCATCTCTCCGACCCCTAAAATTTATATCTTAAAGTAATACATCTAGGGGTTGTAATAACTAAAAGTTAAAATTATATACATAAATTTCATTTCTTCAGGATCAAGTATTAATCAGGTAAATTAAAGATCACAATGTATGTTTAATCAAGATTTATCTAACTTATTTTACCTTTATTCAAAATTTATTCACTCTTTATATAATGGTTGTTTAAAAACTGGTCAAATGTTATCAACATAAAAGATTGCTCACACTTAAATTTATTGGAAATAAAATTTGTTATTACTCTTACTCCTAATTTACACTAGATTTAACATTAATGTATACCGGTGTGCCCAATGTCTTTCTGTGATGTTATCTCTAACATCCCCATTTTATCTACAAGATACCTTAGCTTAAAAAGACTGTATTTCACCTCTTAATCAACGATGGACCTAAATAAAACACCAGTTCAGGTATGGATATATAGTACTATGATTTTCAAAAAGGGTAAATTCTCCTAGAATAAAAGTAAAAATTAATATAATGCCCATAAAAATACAGCTTAACTTCTTTCTTGCATTCAGAGACATAAGATGTCTTGGAGGAATATTCTATTTCTCAAAAAACATCTATTGAAACAATATATCAAAGCCAGGTACTGCACTGGCTGAGGCTTCTCCCAACAGCCAACTGTATCAGTAAAAAATATTGCAGCTGTCTTTTATCAAGCCAAAGATCAAGCCTAATAAATCTATCAAGGCTAAAAGGCCATGGATAAAACCCTAAGTACTAAATATGATACATTATTTTGCTTTTCAAACTTAATGTTAAAGGGTTAAAATGCCTTATTATTTTTTATTATATTTTAAGGGATTCACAATATAAGAGCACAGTTGTTTTCAGATCACATTGATGTTGCTCAGTTTGCCTTACAATTAGGTAATTGGTGTGAGCATCCACAGATGAGTGATACCATTCGTCATTTGTTTTTCTGGGACTGTGTTACTTCACTCAGCATGATATCTTCTAGCTCCAGCCATTTACCTGCAAAGTTCATGATGGCATCTTTCTTTACCGCTGCATAGAACTCCATTGCGTAGATGTACCACATTTTCTCTATCCACTTGTCAGTTGAGGGGCACATTCTTAAAAGAACTCTTATTAGCCTTCATCCATTTATCTACTAAAATGATAAATGAGGTATTTTCTATAAAGGCCCACAGTAACATAAAGAAATGGTATTTTTAACAAGTTTTATTGAATATATTTTTCACATAAATTTATTTTTATTTTTTTATCAAATCTAGACCCATGTCTCCGCCCATTCCCCCACCCCACCAGAGCTCAGGCATTCTGCCAAACATGCTTTTCATCTCCTTCTCAGTCTTTCTCAATATTCTCCATGAGGAAGTTGACTGTTTTGAGCAGAAATTCACTATTTCAGTCAGTTCTTCGATGCAGTCCTTTCTGTTGTTATTGTTGTTGTAGTTGTTTCCAGTATGCATTACCCCCAAATGCTTTGGACAAAAGCTCAAGGGGCCATGCACAAGAAATACTTACAATTAGGTAATTGGCACTAGCATCCACAGATGTGGGATACCATTCATCGTTTGTTTCTCTGTGACTGTGTTACTTCACTCAGCATGATGGCCTCTAGCTCCAGCCATTTTTCTGCAAAGCTCATGATGTCGTATTTCTTTAGTGCTGCATAGAACTCAATTGTGTAGATGTACCACATTTTCTCTATCCACTTATCAGTTGAGGGGCATTAGGGTTGGTTCCAGCTCCTTGCTACTGTGAAGAGAGCTGAAATAAACATGGCCGTGCATGTATCTCTGCAGCGGAGTGAGTCTTGAGGGTACATGCTTAGGAGTGGTATGGCTGGCTCGGGTGGCAAGTTCATTCCAAGTTTTCCAAGGGTTCTCCACCCTGCTTTCCATAGTGGCTGTATGAGTTTACATTCCCACCAGCAGTGGATGAGTGTTCCCCTTTCCCCACAACCTATCCAGCCCTTGGTATCATTTGTTTTTTTGATCCTAGCCAGTCTTATTGGAGTAAGATGATATCTTAAAGTGGTTTTGATTTGCATTTCTTTAATGATTAGTGATGTTGAACACTTCTTAAGGTGTTTCTCAGACATCTCTAATTCCTCACTTGTGAAATCTCTGTTCAGCTCTTTCCTCCATCTATTGAGTGGCTCATTTTTTTTCTTTTTTCTTTGTTTTTTTGAGTAGTTTATGTATTCTGGAAATCAATGCTTTGTCAGATGTTTCTGAGGTGAAGGTTTCCTCCCAATCTGTGGAATTTCTCTTCACTTCCTTTATTGATTCTTTTGATATACAGAAGCTTTTCAGTTTAATGAGGTCCCATTTGTCAATTGCCGACCTTAATTCTTGCACAGCTGCTGTCTGATTTAGGAACTCTTTTCCTATGCCTATGTCTTGTAGTCTGCTGCCAACTTTTTCTTCGATCACCTTCAGAATTTGGGGTTTCATGTTGAGGTCTTTGATCCATCTGGAGTTGACTTTTGTACAGGGCGAGAGGTAGGGGTTTGATTTCATTCTCCTACAAGTGGTGATCCAGTTTTGCCAACACCACTTGTGAAGATGCTGTCTTTTCTCCATTGTGTCTTCTTGGCCCCCTTGTCAAATATAAGATGGCTGAAATTGTATGTGCTCAGATTTGGATCTTCGGTTTTGTTCCATTTGTCAACATGTCTGTTTTTGTGCCAGTATCAGGCTATTTTTATGACTATAGCCCTGTAGTATAGTTTGAAGTCTGGTATAGAGATCCCCCCCCCCATGTAGCTCTTTTCATTCAGGGTTGTTTTTGGCTATCGGGGTCTTTTGTTTTTCCAAATGAATTTAAGGACTTTTTTTCCAAGCCTGTGAAGAAACTCTTGGGGATTTTGATTGGAATTCCGTTAAATCTATACAAGAGTTTTGGTAAAATGGACATTTTTACAATGTTAACTTTCCCAGTTCATGAGCATGGAAGGTTTTTCCATCTTCTGATGTCTTCTTCAATTTCTAAGAAATGGTATTTATAACCACCTGTGCCATGCCAACAGCACAACTTAGTATAATAAATAATATTTACTTAAGTGCCTATGCATTTACTATTCATATTCCATCAGTAAATTGCAGAAAACACCCCCTGGAAGGCCTAAACTCTTGCTCAGCCTGAGGCCACCTCCTGGCCCCTCTCTAACTCCATCTCCAGGCACACAGCCCTCTGCCCTCTGGTGAAGACTTGGAGCTGGAGCCAAGCTGCCAACCTCCTGCTGGAAAAAGCTGGGACAGACTACAATACCCTAGGTGCTAACCTCAACAAACAATGGATTGCTCTGCTTCATACCCACCCTTCCCTCTTCCTCTCCAAAGTTTAGGAACTGCTCACTAAAGAAAAAACCTGCCAGAGACTGGACTTTATTCCATCAATATAGTTACATATACAGGTCTTTACCGCCAAACTTAAGACTTTGGGGTTACAATGAAAATCACCATCTATCTTAAAAGGGGGATCAAATAATACCTGTATGTCTTAGGGGGAGAAAAATGTACTGCTTTTGGCAGAAGCACTTAGGGAGTCAGCAAGCAACCTCCAGTCTGGACTCCTGCTGGTCTCCTGCTTGCCTTTGAAAACTTGCCTGGGGCCAATTGTCTTTGATGCTATGTGCAAAGCATTGTCACATTTCTGTAGAGATCTGAAGTATATGGCATGAAATCCTATATTTTCCAACCCCCAATCCTGTATTCCCCAACCCACACAAGGTCCTGTATAAAAACCCCAGATTATAGCAATAAACCGAGTTAATCCCTCATGGAATTGCTCTAGATCTCATCTCTTAGTCTGGCTCTTCTTTATTTTCTATCTCTCTCTCTCTCTCTCTCTCTTTTTTGTTTCACCAGGCATCACTCCCTATCTCCCTCCCCCTCCCTACCAGTGCTTAGGTCTGTGTTGTTAACCAGCTGGCCAGGAATAATCCCGGAGCTTGCAGTCTGGCAGAACTGTGGACCCTGGTCCAGAGAGGAATAACACCTTGTGAAAGGCTTGATACACGTGATACTTCAATTACTACATAGAGAGACACAGAACTATACATCTGAAAGATCCCCATTCCTTGAAGACACATCTCCAGTTGAAACTTTAAATGCCAGAACGGGGAGCAGAGATAAAATGACTACATCCCCCAATTCTCACCAGTAAACCTTATTTACACAATAGCTTGATGTAAATGGAAGGCCACAACTAGTCAAGCTTCAAACAATGGGAGCTTCCAAAGTATGTATCCATGGATGTGGCCCCTATATTAAACCTCATCCACTCAAGGATAAGGGATCATTGCTGAAAAGGGGGCAGCAAATTTGTAAAAGCCAGGGCTGGTTCATGAAGGTAGAGAAGCAGTGGCTTATAGTCAACTGCAAGTTTTCACATGTGAACTTGTGGCAATATTGGCATAAGGCTCAGGACTTATGCTAACTTGGACAAAGTCTCAGACTGCAGCAAGACAAATGAATGGGGACTGGCCTTGAACTAAGAACTACAAGAGCCTGCCTATTGTTAGCTAAAGAAGAGTATGCCTTGGGGCTGGAGAGATGGCCTAGCGGATAGGAGCACCAACTGCTCTTGCAGAGGACCCGGGTTTGATCCCCAACACCAACATGGTGGCTGAGAACCGTCTTTAACTCCAGTTCCAGGGGAATCCAACACCCTCTTCTGACCTCTGTGGCATTGCATGACACGGGTGCACAGACCTGCATGCAGACAGTACATTCATACACATAAAGAATAAATAAAATAAGAATATGACTTGCCGAGGATTTCTAGATGTGCTGACTAGACTCTAGTGATTCTATCTGAACAAAGGATACCTGGGTTCTGGGGTTTGACTGGATCAGCCTTAGCTTGGATGTTGCAATGCCTAAATATTGATAGGGGGTTGAGGCATGTGGGAGACTGGGTTTGACCTGGAACTATAGTATGAGTTGTACAAAAGCTCAACAAAAATGCATATAATAAAAATTTTGCCCCACACATAATAATAAATAAAATTTTAGAAAAGAATGGATGTGTAATCAAGCTGAGTAAAATCCTTTCCATGACAGTGAGAAAAAAGATAACCATACATAATGCAGGCAACCAAAGCTAATTATATTATTAAGTGGAGCATCTGCATTGCTAGGCATGTGATCACTAGATGTTATTTGATTCAGCATATTTCTGAGAAGTTCTGGATTCTGCCTTATGATTGATTATACAGATAAAATTAAACTCAGAAAGTTAGGGAATCTGTGCATGTGACTCATACAGAGTATTACATGTTTGGATAGTGTATTGCTGGGCATAGGAAGTCGTGCCTGCTAACAGTATGTAATGGAGGGGAATATCCTATGTGACTAAATGAGCTCTCAATGGCATGGGCATATGTGGCTTTAACATGTGATTTCTTATTTGGGATTCTATGATGAAATGCACTTACAGTTCTTCAAATGACTTTCTGACCCAGACCTGAAACCAAATATCCCTAAGAGAATCTGACACTCACAACATTTTGCCATGGGCATAAGTGGAGTCTGAGGCAAGAGCAGATGATGCTGAAAACATGTTTTGCAACCTGTGATTGACATGGAATGTGGGCCACATATGTAAAGCCCAGGGCACTTTGTTCCATATTTCTCTAAGGAGAGTGGGACAAGGTGAGAAAAGAAAGGAGTGGAGAATCCCATGGCTCTCCAGTCCCCAAAGTTAATAAAAACAGCTTTGTCTGCATGCATGGATGTGATATTCAGTCCATGAAACTGCACACATTACTGCTCACAGTGACATGTTAAACATGGAAAAGTTACTCACTTTGATTATTTTCTTATTACTCCTGAAGAGTTCTCTTGTCTCATGCAGGTTTCCTGAAGCCAGATGTTTTTGGAGAGAAAGTTATAACCCTGAAGAAGACATGCAGAGTGATTGTGGATTCATCATTTTCACAGTACCTGCACAGCTAGAGGAAGATTACTTCAGAGTACTGCTGGAGTATAAGTAAGTGCCTTAATAATGTCTTCCTGCTGTATTGAATATCATTCACAATGTGGCTGGGTAAATTATCATTGTATGGGTATTTTGCCTGTTTTTCTATACATACTACTTGGAAAATACATGAAACTTATTTTGTCATTTTTCCTCTCTTTCAAATGGCTACTTTTATTTTGCTTTATTCTTCTTCCTTTTAGACTTCCATTTATAAAATAGAAACAAAAAATACAAACTCCCAATTTTTTAAATTTTTATTTATTTTTTCTGTATATGAAGGTACTGACTGCATGTAGGTCTGTGTACCCATGTCATGCCCCTGGGACTGGAGTCAAAGATGGTTCTTAGCCACCACGTGGGTGCTAGGTATCGAACCCAGGTCCTCTGCAAGGGCAGTCGATGCTCTTAACCACTAGGCTATCTCTGCAGCCCCCAAACTCCCAATCTTTATTCCTCATAGATAACCCCTTTCCTGATAGTGGCCACTGGATGAATGGAGTAAAATTATCTCAGGTAGAAATGCTCTACAAATTACTGGAATGAGTTTAATGTTTGGCTGGGTGTGGTGGCACACACCTTTAATCCTAGCACTTGGGAGGCAGAGGCAGGCGGATCTTTGTGAGTTCAAGGCCAACCTGATCTACAGAGTGAGTTACAGGACAGCTGGGGCTACAGGGAGACCCTGTCTCTAAAAGACAAAAAAAAAAAAAAAAACGAAGCTGCAGCAAACTACACCTTGCAATGTGTCAAAGTGCCTTCAATGAGCACTAATTTAATAAATCCTGAAAAAGATTGTTATGTACATTTGTCTATTGTCTACTCTTATTATTAAATATAAAGATTACCTTTGATATTTCTCATGCTTCTAGGCTCTCTTATTCAATGTCATTTTCTCAAGTCTTCTGCCTTATGTATAGATAATATTTACTTTTGATATTCATTTCAATATCCTAAAATATTGTAACTGTTAGATATGTTGTTTTCAATCTTTTATTAAATTTAAAATATTTTGTTATATTTGAGAATTTCACATATGAGTATTTTATTTGCCTTATTTATACGTGGGTTGTCCACTTGGGATTAGATAACCTCTGATGGAGTAAGTGCCTGGAGAAAACTGATTCTCCATTGCTGCATCTAGAGTTTATATCCTGTGAATTTTGCCCATCCACATTGGCATGTCAACTGATTTTTTTTCTTTAAACAAGTCTTGTTTGACCATTCTGTGGAACTTTCACAAGTGAAGTTTTCCCATCGTGTTTGGAATGGACTAGCAAGAAACAGGAGTCTTGTTCCTTTGGCTCATATCGTTCTTTCCTCTCTTTCCTGGGTGATGATACCTAAGCATCAATGTAGAGATTGCACTGAAATTGTATCATTTAGATCTGGGTATCTCATATTCATATATTTGATGTATTTTGACCAGTTGTGGAACTTTGTAATATTCTCTATCTGTTGCATAAATAGCCTCTTTGATGAGTAGTGATAGGTACACTTATTTGTAAACATAAAGATCCATTTTTTAAATAGAGTAAGAAACTTTGGTGGTCTAGGAAAATGATAGAAAACAATGATAGATGCTTCTTTAAGGTCTCCCAGCTCTCCATCAAGATGTGCTTGGCTATGTTTATAGTAACAAGCATACATCCCCTCCTATTGAGTGGACTTGAGTCCAATTAGACAACTGTTTTTTTGCCTCTAAAATAACAGTGCCATTATTCCACCAATAGACATTATTTGCTTGTTTGCTGTTTAGGATCCTGAATGATCTCATCTCTTCAGCAATAATCTTTGACTTTCAAGGTCTGGGAGGGAATCAAGAGCTCTGTCGATAGCCTCTATTATGTTGGGAGTCTCTTGAACTACACTGACCCACAACTCAAATGGAGATTTAAAACCCTATTCTGTCATGCTGACTTTTGTCATATATCCTACAGCTGTGAACATGCACCCACATATAAAGTATACACATATTTTCAGTATGATTATGAAATAATAACTAGCTCTGCCTTTTTCATACCACCTAAGAAGTTATTAAATTTAAATGTGGCTTTCGAAAATTTATGGGGTGGGAGAGATGGCTCAGCAATTAAGGTCACCAACTGCTCTTGCAGAGGACCCGGGTTTGATTTCCATCATCCAGATAGCAGCTAGGAACTGTCTTTAACTCCAGTTCCAGGGGAATCCGACAGCCACTTCTGACCTCCACAGCATTGCATGACAAGGGTGCACCAACCTACATGCAGATGGTACATTCATACACATAAAAAATAAAAAAATTAAAAATGTATTAAAAAAGAAAATTTCATTTGTTCATGAATTGCATGTTGTTAGACTTAACCTCACCCTTTCTTGCCTTTGTTTCCTATGAGACCCCTTCTCACAGTAAGTGCTTTTTCTATATCCATGTAGATTTTGTGTTGTTTCATGGCCCACTGCTTTTACTCAGTGACATGTGTGTGGTCATTCATTTTGAACTAGGCTCTGGAGCCTGATGGGCTCGCCAGTTTCTGCACAACTGACAAATTGCTGTCTGTCCCAGGAAATCTATCAGTAGACTGTGTTTGAAGACAGATATATGGGAACATTTGAGTGCCTTTCTTACTGCTTTGATTCTGTTTCTTCTATTGAAGATTTGTTTATTTCATGCAACATGTCTTAATCAAATTTAGACCAAATAACCCTTCCCTGCCCCCTCCCTGTCAGAGCTCATGCATTCTGCCATACGTGTCTTTCATCTCTTTTTCAATCTTTTTTAAATTTTTTGATGCTGAAGTTTACTGTCTTGGGCTTAACTTTGCTGTTTCAGATCTTTGTCCTCGTCTTTTTTGTTGTTGTTCCTTCTTATTTATATCACTCTAAAGTATGCTTATATGGACAATAGTGAAGAGCTGGAAGCAACCCAAGTATCCCTCAACCATGAGCGGATAAAGAAAACGTGGTATATCTACACATTGAAATTCTAAACAGTAGTAAAGAAAGATGACCTCATGAAATCTGCAGGTAAATGGATGGAACTAGAAGCTATTATGCTAAGTGAAGTAACACAGTCCCCAAAAAACAGACGACTATCGTGTCCCTCATTTGTAGATGCTAGCACCAATTCTCTCTTTAGAAGGTAAACTGAATAATTCCCTTTCTTATAGCTTACTGACTATTGACTACCCCAGTCTTGTTCTGTCCCAGTGAAGCCTACAACAGGCTGATGTAAGATCATGAATGCAGTGTGTACCATAACCAGAAGAGTGTTGCATAGTTTTCCCCCTATGTTGTGAATCTTAAATTCTTTTTCACATCTCTTTCATGATGTTCTCTGACCCACGTGGCCTGTAGTACAAACATTTTATGGGCTAAATACTTCAGTATCACTTATTTTCTGTCCCTTTATCAGCTCTGAGTCTCTGCATACCCATACCGCCCCCCCCAACTGTCCATTGTGAAAAGATCTGATCAAGGCTGATATGGTTCTAAGTCTTAAACTTGCCTAATCAAATGAATACATTATTCATTCAAATTAATGGACTTTAATAAAACATTTGTGGAGCATGGCATGGTGGCAAACGTCTTTAATCCTAGCACTTGGGAGGCAGAGGCAGGTGGATCTCTTTGGGTTCAAGGCCACCCTGGTCTACAGAGTGAGCTCCAGGCCAGCTGGGACTAAAGAGAGACCCTGTTTCAAAAAGACAAAAAAAATGTATATATGCATACAAAGGATCATAAATATCCTTTACTGTTCCTTCTTACATTGCTTTTCTCTCTCTCTCTCTCTCTCTCTCTATATATATATATATATATATATATAGATAGATAGATAGATAGATAGATAGATAGATAGATAGGTAGATAATTTTTCTCTTTCTCTATATATGTATTCTTTCTTTCTGTCTGTTGAGAGAGAGAGAGAGAGAGAGAGATACTTTGAAATTTTGGGGTTGGAAAGATGGCTCAGTGTTTAAAATTCTAACCATAAGGATTGGACTCTGGATCCCTAAACTCACATAATTGCCTATAAGGTATGGTGGCACCCTAACTCCTCAGAACAGGGACTGGGATCACCAGAGCAAGCTGGCAAAGAAGATACCCATATCCGCAAGGTCAGCATTTCATTGACAGACACTGCCTTCATGAATAAGCTGGAAATCTGATAAAGCATATCCTGGCATCAAGCTAGGGTCTCCATGTGTGTACATATCCAAGTACACAAGCAGTAACACACATAGAAACAGGCATACACATGTTAAACACACACAAATGCAACTCCAATACCCCATATAAATATTGTAATGTGAAAAATATTAATCTGAATAACTTGGATCTCAATGTTACCTTGATTTTCATTTCTTTAACTACTAAATATGTTGAATATTTTTAGTAAATCTGTTCTCTGTGTTGTCCAACTTTAGTTTCAACTTGACACACCTGAGTTGAGAGAGGCTCCCATAGGGCATTGGACTGCCTTATGGCCATTTCTGTGTAGCATTTTCTTGATGGTTTTGTCATGTGGGAGTGTCCAGACCACTGTGAATTGTGCCACCCCTCGGAATATTTTCTAGAATTGTATCAGAAAGCAGGCTGAGCATGGGCCAGAGGAGTAGGTCATGGAGCAGTGTTCCTTCATGGCCTGTGCTTCAGCTCCTACCTCCAGGTTATTGGCCTGAGTTCCCACCTGAGGTCCCTCAGTGTTAATTAATGGAGATGTGAGCCAAATAAAAATTATCCTCCCAAATTTGGTATTGATCAGAGTGTTTTGTCACAGCAGAAGAAGGCATACTAGAATACTCACTACTTGTACTTAATCACAGAAAGGCATCCATCCATATTGATTATTACATGTGCATTTTTTTTAACAATTTTCCTTTTTCTGATATTCTGGACATTTGTGTTACATATGTTGAATCATGGCCAAAAACTATCATTTCTGCAGGATGCTTTTCACTCTGTTTATTATTTACTTTGGTGTGCATATTTTCTTAAACTTATGCCATTACATATAGTAAATCTTGATTTATTTTCTTGAGATTTAATTCCTTGTTACATTAAGGAATTTTTACTATGTCAATATGCAAAAGTATTTTCCCGTGATTTTAGCTAATAGTTACATAGTTTAATATATATAAATTGAACTTTTAATTTCATTTCAATTGAACTTTGAATGAGTTGTGTTTCTAGGTTCAATAATCTTTTTTTTTCTAGGTTCAATAATCTTGTCTACTGGACATAGCACCATTTGTTGAAGTGGTAGTCTCTTCCCCAAAGTAGGTTTTCCTATGTGATTAAGTATTTTAACTTTTTAATTTGGTTTTATATTATCATTTTTTCTTTATATAAAAACATTTTATCTTTTTAGTAGATGAAAATATAATTAATATTTTTGAATAATATTTAAAAATAGATTACATACCCCATAATGTGAATAACTTTAAAGTGATTTGTGAATGTTTCTCTTTAATTATAATCACTTTGTACTTTAATTTTAATCTTTTACCTTGATAGATATAAATTCTATGGAAATTTCACGTTTTAGAAAACTGTATTAGCATAAATCACATCCGTGAATTTCTCCGATTTTCATTCAGTTAACCAACTTGCAAAATATCTTCCTATATCAAAAAGTTCAAATGTAAAAAATGAGTAAAAATAATTCTCAGGGAAGAGCAAATGAGCACACTTGCAAATCAACACCCAGATAGATATTCTAGTTTAGAAGAACAGGGTGACATTGGAACACTTGCAAATCAACACCCAGACAGATATTCTAGTTTAGAAGGAGCAGGGTGACATCGGAACACTTGCAAATCAATGCCCAGATAGATATTCTAGTTTAGAAGGAGCAGGGTGACATCGTAACACTTACAAATCATTGCCCAGATAGATATTCTAGTTTAGAAGGAGCAGGGTGACATCAGAACACTTGCAAATCAACGCCCAGATAGATATTCTAGTTTAGAAGGAGCAGGGTGACATCGAACACTTACAAATCATCGCCCAGACAGATATTCTAGTTTAGAAGGAGCAGGGTGACATCAGAACACTTGCAAATCAAAGCCCAGATAGATATTCTAGTTTAGAAGGAACAGGATGACATCGGAACTTTTTTTTTTAATTTATTTTTATTGATGCTTTGTGTATTTCATACATCATTTTCCAATTCAGTTCAGGCATATATCCCCTTCCCTTCCCCCCCACCCCACCCCTACCCATCGCAGATCGTGCATTCTGCCGTAAGTTTTCTGCATCTTTCTCTGCTTTTTTGTTTTGTTTTGTTTTCATTTTTTTTTAACAATAGGTGATAATTTGTGAGTACAAGCATCCTTCATGTAAAACCAATTTGCAAGCAGTTGTGCCCAAACCCACACAGCTCATGGGTCCCACCATCCTGAAAGGGGGGGCTTGTATGTTCAATCAAGTTGATCAAATGAGTGTCCAGTCTATATTGTTGTAGTTTCACCATTAACCCCAATCGAAGCCCTTACATTCTACCACGCCCCCTCTTCCGCAGATTGTTCCCTAGGCTTAGAAAAGGGGCACAGGTGGATGAGAAGCAAAACACTCTACTTTCTCTGGAGCTGATGTCTTGGTCTCTAGTCAGTTCTGGCTGTTTTCTTTCATGGGCTGCCAGCTTGTCCAGGCTTAACCTTTCGATCCTACTAATGAAGCACATGCAATTAGATATTTAGGTATTTAAACAGTATAATATATAGCCTTTCGATCCTACTAATGAAGCACACACAATTAGATATATGGGTATTTAAACAGTACTAATTGTTATGGTAGGTTACTTTGGTATAGACACAGATGTTTGGATGGTATGTCAATTCATGATCTACATTTTCTTCTGTCAAGTATGGCAGGGTCTTCGTGTGGTTTATAACATCTCCTAACCATTAGAGGATGTAAGCTTGTGACATCAGCCGTGGGTTATTCCTCCAAGGAGAGAGCCAATAGCCAATTAGATTTGGGATATACAGACATATGGCTGCCACTGCTGCACAGTATTTCCAGGCAGATGAGGTGTAGCTGGTGCTGACGGAGGAGTCTTGCTTGACTCAAGGAGACCTATATTTGCTTTATTGGTTTTGTTCTCTATAATTTTGCTGTCATATAGTATCACCTGGTAGCAATCTCTTTCACCTATAGGATGACATCGTAACTTTTTACATTTTTTTCTTCTTTATGCTATTTTATTATTTTTATTTTTTCAAAACCAATTTTTATTGAAGATTTGTGCATTTCATACAACATTTCTTAATCAAATTTAGACTCATTCCCCTTCCTTGCTCTCATTGCACCAGAGCTCAAGCATTCTTGCATACATGTCTTTCATTTTTTTCTCAGTCCTTTTTAAAATATTTATTTGATCGATCCCCAGCACCCACATGGTGGCCAAGAACCGTCTGAAACTCCAGTTCCAGGAGAACTCCAGTTCCAGGGGAGTCCGACACCCTTTTCTGACCTCTGTGGCATTGCACGACACAGGTGCACAAACTTGCATGCAGACAGTACATTCATACACATATAGAAATAAATAAAATTTAAAAAATTATTTGATGTAGAAGTTTACTGTTTTGGTCAGTTCCTTGACCCAGTCTTTTCTGTTGTTGTTGTTCCTTCCGTTTTCTACAACTCCAAAATATGCATATATACACTTCACACATATACCAAAATTATGATGTCTGAAAATAAACTACAGGTTAACTCCAAACCATGTTTACGGATTCACAGTTTGACAGTAGAGTTGTATGCAGGTAATGAAAAAAATATTGCTTTATATTACTACATTACATAGCAAGTTGATAAGTAACATCAGGTATTATATTTACTAAAATTGAAAGAAAAAAATTATTCAGTTTGCCTTACAAATAGATTTGGTGATAGGCTCCACAAATGAGGGACACCATATGTCATTTGTTTTTCTGGGACTGTGTTACTTCACTGAGCATAATGGCTTCTAGTTCCATCCATTTACCTGCAAAGTTCATGATGTCATCTTTCTTTACTTCTGCATAGAATTCCATTGTGTAGATGAGCCACATTTTCTTTATCCCCTCATACGTTGAGGGACACTTGAGTTGGTTCCAGCTCTTCACTGTTGTGAACAGGGCTGCATTAAACATAGAGGTGCATATATCTCTGCTATGATCAAGAAAACTAAGGATACCAAATGCTGGAGATGTTGTGGGAAAAGGGAACACTCATCCACTTCTAGCGGGAATGCAAATTTGCAAATTCATACAAGCCACATGGAAAAAAGATTTTCCTCATTAGCTACAAAGTTAGTTATTATAGTCTTGTTTTAATCATGGTCATGAGTTTAAACAAAGCAAAACAAGTTCTCCAAACAAAAGAAATGAATGTCGCTAAGTGGAAAATTTCAGTAATCCAGAGACTGATTGCAGCATACATCTTAAAATGAAATAATTTACACTATATCACGAAGAAACAGACACAACTGTATTTGGGGCTGCAGGACTGACCCAGAGAAATGATAAACAATATTTGCATGGTTCTGTCAACTGGAATTATAAGAAAGAGATACCAAGTGGACATGGAGGCACAGGGCTCTGATCCCAGCACTCAGCAGACAGTGAATCACAGAAGTCTGGAGATTGACCCCAGTTAGGTCACATTCAGACTCCATCTTTCCTGGCAGATCCACTCCCAGCTCCCTACCTTTCTCACTTTCATGTCCTCTATTATTCTCTAAGGCAAACTTAGACTAGTTTGTGTTCCCTAAATTCTGCTGGGTATGGGTCCCAGGCCTTAGAGCCTGGTCATTATACTTGCTGTTACGCCATTGAAGAACACTGAATCCCTCTCTGAACAATTGCCAATATTTCCCCAAGGAAGTCTGACGTTTTTCCCACAATTCCCAGTATAGGCTGAGATTTTGTCTGGCTTATCATGTGGCAGACTTTGTGTTTACTGTAACACATGCTATGGGGTCACTTGTGAAGTTACACTATTGTGTCTGAAAAATAGTTTCATTGTATTCATAGACCAAATCTGGCTGTTATTAATCATTTTGATTCTTGGAAATTCTGACTAGTAATAAGATAAAATCTCAAAGTAGTTTAATTTTCATCTCCCTGTGGCTAATGTTGATGAATATTTAAAAATATTCATGAACTATTTGCATTTCATTCTCTGAGAAATCACTGCTTAGTTTCTTGTTCCAATTTTTCTTTTTTTTAATTTTCATTTTTTATTGATTCTTTGTGTATTTCATACATCATTTTCCAATTCAGTTCAGGCATATTTCCCTTTCCCTTCCCCCAACCCCACCTCACCCCATCCCAGATCATGCATTCTGCCATAACTGTCCTGCATCTTTCTCTCAGTTTTTTTTTCATTTTTTAACAATAAGTAATAATTTATGAGTGCTAGCATCCTTCATATAAAACCAATTTGCAAGCAATTGTGCCCAAATCCACACAGCCCATGGGTCCCACCATCAGCAGCGGGGGCGTGTATGCTCAATCAAATTGATCAAATGAGTGTCCAGACTATATTGCTGTAGTTTCACCATTTAACCCAGTCGCAGCCCTTACGTTCTACCACGCCCCCTCTTCTGCAGATTTTTCCCTAGGCTTAGAAAAGGGGCACAGGTGGATGAGAAACAAGACAGTCTACTTTCTCTGGAGCTGCTGTCTTGGTCTCTGGTCAATTCTGGCTGTTTCCTTTCATGGGCTGACAGTTTGTCCAGGAATAACCTTTTGATCCTACTAATGAAGCACAAGCAATTAAATATAGGTATTTAAACAGTACTAATTGTTATGATAGGTTTCTTTGATATAGACACAGATGTTTGGATAGTATGTTAATCCATGAATTACATTTTTCTGTTAAATATGGGTAATTATTTGCCTTGATATTTGGATTTTTATGTCATTGCATATACTTGGTAATAACCCTCCATCCAAGGTATAATTGATACTATTGATGCCCATTCTATGGGCTATTATATTGATGGTGTGGTTCTTTGCTATAGAGAAGCATATTGACTTTTATTATCCAAGTCTTCCACTTCTTTGGCTAGATATATTTAAAGATATATTTGAGGCTGCTAAGAATGTGATAATTACACTGGTTTCTTTCTCAATAGGTTTGTTGTTGATATATAGAAAGAACACTGATTTTTGTGTGTAAATATTGTCTACTATTAATTTGATGATTTTTTATATTCTCTAGGAATTGTCTGGTGCTTCAGGTTTTTTTATGAAAATAGACATAGCATTTGCAAATAAGTATACTGTGAATAATTACTTTCTAGTTTCTATACCTTTTAGCTTCTTCACTAATCATATTTTACTAATGAAAACTTCAACCACTTTATATGGACAAAATAGATATGTATCTGTCATTCTTAATTCATTTAGTATGATATTTGCTGTGTCCTTGTTGTCTACTGTCATTACTGTACTGAGATATGCCCTCTGTTTCCCTACATTCTCATTACTTTTATTATGTTGGTGTGTTGTGTTCAGTCACAGTACTTTCCTACATCTAATGGCATAATGTTTGGTTTCTGTCATTGAGTCATGTGGCGGATTATATTCTAGATTTTCATGTTTAACCATCCCTGCATGTCAGAAAAGAAGACAACTTGATCATGGTGGATGGTAGTTTTGATTTTTACTTGATTTTATTTTTTGAAAAATTTCTAAGAACAATTTGTATAACTATTTTATTGAGAATATTTGTCTTTATGCGCATGCCAGGGAGACACTCATTTTATGCGGGGTATGTGTTCGGTTTTGAAATCAGAGAAACATTAGCTGCGACCTGCTCTTTCTCTTTTCTTTTACTGAGTCTCTGCTGGCTACTTTTGTCTTGACATCAATTTTGTCAGATCCCAGAATTCTCAGACCTGCTTATGTCTTCCTTTTGCTTGAAAGTGCTTTCTCTATCATTTTATATTCTAGTGGTGTCAATAAGTGATAGGAACCCATGTGTTCTGGAGGTCTCAAAAATGGGTCCTGTTTATCAATCCTGTGGTATTGCCCTGTGGCTTTGTTTTGGGTTATAAAAGTCATTAATATTCAGAGTTATTATTGTAGTCAGACTTTATTTAATGTTCTTCTTCCACACACCCTACAATAGCTACATTAGGATAAATGCTTTAGGACATACTATATACATTCCTCCTCCATTAATTCCTCTCTTGTTAATTTTGCCATGCTTTCTCAAAAATCTTTAGTTTGGGATCCTATCATTGTTTAGTATTCCTTTTGATATCTGGAATGTTTTTATTTTCCATTAAGACTGAAGAATTCTTGCCGGTATCCTGTGTAGACCTGGCTTAGTAAGCATAATTTCTTTAACTAGCTTTTCTTTTTTTATTTATTTTTCTCTATGTGTATGAATGTACTGTCTGCATGCAGGTATGTGCACCCGTGTCGTGCAATGCCGCAGTAGTCAGAGGAGGATCTCCGATTCCCCTGGAGCTGGAGTTCTCCTGGAATTGGAGTTTCAGACGGTTCTCAGCCGCCATGTGGGTGCTGGGGATCGAACCCGGGTCCTCTGCAAGAGCAGTCGGCACTCTTAACCACTAGGCCATCTCTCCAGCCCAACTAGCTTTTCTTATGGAAACTTTTAATCAACCTTCAACTTGAGTATACAGTTACATGCTGTATGGTCTGTTCTCCCAGTTTTGATGTTTCAGGAATTTGAACAGTTTCACAGAACTTTCTGGATTGAAATATTTATGCCCAATAATCACTTGACCTCTCTTGCAACTTCCAATACATTTTCTTTATCTGGGTTTTTTTTTTTTTTAGCATTTTAACTATGCCATGAAGAATGTGTTTTCTGGGTCCATGTATTTGTGTTTCCAAGCAAGGGTATCTCTTTCTCTAGGTTTTTTTTTTCCAGCATGGGTGTTTCTTTCTTTAGGTTTTGGTATTTTCTTCTATGATCTTACTTAAAATATTTTTTTCTATACTGTCATTGGGATATTCTTCTATGCCCACAATTTGAGGGACAGGTATTCTCATGGTTTCCTAAAACTCTCCCATGTCATTTCATATATTTTTTAAATTTCTCATTGAACTTTACAAAATTATCCAATTCCTCTACTTTCTCTACCATCCTTGGTTCTCTGTTCTACATGATCCATTATATTAGCAACCCTTTCAGCTGAGGTGATTTGATTTGTTTTTTTGTTGAATTTTTCATTTCCAACATCAAATTTTGAAAATTTTCAACACTTGATAACGGTTTGAAATGATTGGACTGACTGATCATTGCAGTTTTTCTTTGTTTTGTTGTTGTTGTTGTTGTTGTTTTTATTTTATTTATTTTATATGTGTATGAATGTACTGTCTGCATGCAGGTTTGTGTACCCGTGTCGTGCAATGCCGTGGAGGTCAGAAGAGGGTCTCAGATTCCCCTGGAACTGGAGTTCTCCTGGAATTGGAGTTTCAAACGGTTCTTAGCCGCCATGTGGTTGCTGGGGATTGAACCCAGGTCCTCTGCAAGAGCAGACGGAGCTCTTAACCGCTAGGCTATTTCTCCAGCCCAGTTTTTCTGTTTTTATGCCTTTGATTTGTTTTAGCATGGCTATAATCATCTTTAGGATTCTTGGTCTGGAGGCTCCTTGTCATCACTTTAATTAATGACCATTAGTATGGTATTTGTCATTTTGGAAGATACATATTATATGGATTTATGTATTCTTTTTAATTTTTATTGATGCTTTGTGTATTTCATACATCATTTTCCAATTCAGTTCAGGCATATATCCCCTTCCCTTCCCCCCACCCCACCCCTACCCATCCCACATCATGCATTCTGCCGTAACTTTTCTGCATCTTTCTCTGCTTTTTTGTTTTGTTTTGTTTTGTTTTCATTTTTTTAACAATAAGTGATAATTTGTGAGTACAAGAATCCTTCATGTAAAACCAATTTGCAAGCAGTTGTGCCCAAACCCACACAACCCATGGGTCCCACCATCAGCAGCGGGGGCGTGTATGCTCAATCAAGTTGATCAAATGAGTGTCCAGACTATATTGTTGTAGTTTCACCATTCACCCCAATCGCAGCCCTTACATTCTACCATGCCCCCTCTTCCACAGATTGTTCCCTAGGCTTAGAAAAGGGGCACAGGTGGATGAGAAGCAAAACAGTCTACTTTCTCTGGAGCTGTTGTCTTGGTCTCTAGTCAATTCTGGCTGTTTTCTTTCATGGGCTGCCAGTTTGTCCAGGCATAACCTTTCGATCCTACTAATGAAGCACAGGCAATTAGATATATAGGTATTTAAACAGTACTAATTGTTATGGTAGGTTACTTTGGTATAGACAGATGTTTGGATGGTATGTTAATCCATGAATTACATTTTCTTCTGTTAAGTATGACAGAGTCTTCGTGTGGCTTATAACATCTCCTAACCATTAGAGGATGTAAGCTTGTGGCATCAGCCATGGGTTATTCCTCCAAGGAGAGAGCTAATAGCCAATTCGATTTGGGATATACAGACATATGGCTGCCATTGCTGCACAGTATTATTTTTATTCCTGGCTTATTTCTGCATCTGAAGTTAAATTGTTATTTCAATTTTCTTTATTATTTTGTTGAAATCCCTTTTTGAGCAGATGCATTTCTTATATAATGGAAGGGGTTAGTTTATAACATCGGATGGCAATTTCTTCTGTTTGCCTCATACATAAGACTATAAAATCTATGTCAAGTCTTCTGGTTGATAGCTACAGTTTAATACATACAATAACTTGGTCAAGGAACGTGGTATAGTCTTCCCCTGGCATTATGTTTTGGAGATCAAGATGGCATGTCATAAAACAATTTTAACCTCAGACATAAAATTTAGGCTGCTGGTTCTGTTGATGGGAGAGGTGCTGAACACAGTGTCTCAAGACGCTGTTATGTGAAACGCCACATGTCTAGCCGAAGGAATTTGGCCTGGTTAAAAGTTTAGAGAGTTCCTTGTTCTGAGGTAAACATTTTGATTAAGTACCTTCAGCTCTTACAAAGAGAGATCACACATCCCAATCATTAGATTGTATCTCAGAACCTTGCCTGTAGACTAGAATGTAGTTTTGCATATAGGCACAGGCTCTTTTTAAGTTTCCTACACTGCAGAATAAATAGATACACAAGTCTCTCTGTCTTTACTCTGCGTCAACTATAACATCTTCCCAAGAGCACGGGAATCCTGCAACTGGTGCCAGGAATAGGGATTCTCATTCTTGGGAAGACAGTGAAATCCTTTCTTCCATGCATGGATCCACAAAGCTGGACTGGTAAGTAGGAGCAATCATGGGAAACTTTACTTCAGAAATAGTCTTAATTTCAATATTTATTAAATGCATGTTTAACACCAGAAATATTAAATGTACTGAGATTCAAATTAAAGTATTTATAGCGATGTCACTTGATTCCTTCCATTCACATCCTGCCTTCCTGCTGTCTCTGCCTTTTTCTTCTTCTCCTTCAGCATCCATACTGCTGCAGCCAGGGCCCACATTGCTGTCACCAGCAACCCCTGACTTCACTAAAGAAAAACTTCTTCCCTGTTTAGATCCTCTTCCTTCTGCTCTTCCACCTCCTATGGCATACATTTCTTACAGTATGCCTCTGCCAAACAATCTTGAATCTCTGTTGCCCATGTTTCAATATTTATTGTCAGGAGACACCCTGCCTGGAGCTTATTCTAATCCTTTACTGACCCAATCCTCAAGTGTTTCCTGTAACAATTCTAACCTTAAGTATGCCCACTTTTCTAAATTCTTCTGAAAAGTGTAATCTCTCCTGTTTTCTTCTTAACTTTCCCTCACAGAAATTGTTTAATGCTTTGGGCTGTCCTAGCATAGTGTAGTTTTCTATTTTCTCTAAATCTCTTCTTCCTGACACATGTCTGAACTCCATGCCAGTGCTAAGTCTGCATGACTTCATAGCTTTTTCACTTTTACATTCTATTCTTCTCCTCAAGGCAACTGCTGAGATTTCCAGCTTTTCAATGAAGAGATTGTTTCTTTAAGTTCTAGGAATTTTTCTTTAAATTGTAGGAAATTATCCCAAACCTTCTTCTTGGGTCCAGTCTAAAATTCTTTTTTTGTGACTGAGATTGTGAACTCTCTAGGGGATGCGCTTTCTCTTCAAATCATTTTGGTGATGACAAATAATTCGCCCAAATTCTGATTACCTGTTCATTTGTTGGTCATGCACAGATTTTCCCTGGTGAGCTGGATCTGAATGCGAAACCAGTAAATTTATATCTCTCTTGCTAACTTTCCTCAGGGCATTTGGGGCTATAAAATAGTTGGCCCTGAACTAAAGAAAAAAAGAAATTTTAAAAAGCCCTTTTTCCTGTAGTCTTTCTTAGGCTTTGTGGTTTTGTTTGTTGTTGGGTGGTTAGTTGGTTGGTTGGTTGATTGGCTGGCTGGTTTTCCCTCTACAACAGGCTCTCTCTGTGCAGGAAAAGGGAATGGATAGTGGGGCCTGAAATTTGTATCTCTGACCATTGGGCACCAAGCAAGCAGTGCTTATACCATTACTATACATTTCTATGCAGCAGTAAAGAAAGATGACATCATGAAATTTGCAGGTAAATGGTTGGAACTAGAAGCCATTATGCTCAGTGAAGTAGCAGTCCCAGAAAAACATACATAGAATGGTATCCCGCATTTGTGGATGCTAGCACCAAGTACCTAGCTGTAAGGCAAACTGAGCAATGTTAATTTTATATTCCTCTTTATTTGAAAGCAACTGTTCTCTTATAATGTGACTAACTTAAAGGGCTCTAGAATTAACCTACTACTATTTTCAGACTTTGTAATCTTGGTATATGTGTAGAGGGTATACATGAATATTTTAGAGTAATATAAAATTAAAATGGAAAAATGTGAATCCTGAAATATGATTTAGAAATAATATACAGTTTATTTTCAGATGACATAATTTTAGTATAGATATGAAATATATATATATATATATGTGTGTGTGTGTGTGTGTGTGTGTGTGTGTTGTAGCAATACAAATTGGAGGGAACAACAACAAAAGAACTGAGACAAAGAACTGACTGAAACAGCAACGTTCTCCCCAGAAAAATAAACCTCTACATAGAAAAACTTTAAAAAGACTCAGAAAAAGATACAAGATATTTATGGCAGAATGCATGAACTTGGGTGGGGCAGGGACATGGAAAGGGAAATGAGTCTAAGTTGGACTGAGAAATGATGTATGAAATGCAGAAACTTCAACAAAAACATTTTAAAGGTGAAAGAACAAAAAGTGAAGAGTTTTTCTGAAAAAGTTTAGGAATGTGGACACCTATGCAGAATGGCTTTCTTTGCTCCTAATTCAATACAATAGAGCTGTCAATCAAGATAGTGCCTTAGTTCTTACATTAGATGTGCTGGTTAGAATCATCCCACTCAAAGCAGTCCATATGGTCCTGGAAGCTTAGGGAGATATGTTTATCTGGATGCTGAAGTATAAGTAAAATATGCAAAACCAGCAGAATTAAGTTATTGCACTGTTGAAGAATTTTAAGTTTCGTATGATTTTTCCCTTTATAAAACTGATTATCATTATTTTTTTGCAAATTTTGTTATAGAATCTTCATATTGTACATGTGCTTAGGCACAAGCTCACTGGTATTTCTTAAAGCTTAGTTTCCAAAAGTTATTTAAAACATAATTATGAAAATATGCTAGATTGCAACTGGAAAAAATAAGGAAACTAATCAAAGAGTTAACAAAGAAATGGCATCATATGGTCATGCCATTACAAAGATATGTCTGCAACACAGACACCTTAGCAAGACGCTTTGAATAATAATTCTTGCCTGCTTTCAGTACAAAAGATTATCTCTGTAATTTTGATTTTACAACATGGTTCCTATTATTCAAAATTATAAATTAATTTTAACTATTTCTCTCTATAGATAGGTAGCTAGATAATATATAGACAGCAGATGATAGATAGATAGATGATAGATAGATGATAGATAGATAAATTCTTTAGTAAATTCCCACAACAAATGGTGATTTTTTTGTTTACAAATGGTAATATGTCTCAGGGTCTTAGTAAAGAAAATATGAGGATAAAAAGTTTGGTAAAACGGATGAAGATGTACATATAAAGATTAAGATAGAGCCAGACGTGGTGGCACACGCCTTTAATCCTAGCACTCAGGAGGTAGAGGCAGGCGGATCTTTGTGAGTTCAAGGCCAGCCTGGTCTACAGAGTGAGTTCCAGGACAGCTGGAGCTACAGGGAGACCCTGTCTTGAAAAGACTAAAAATAGATAAATAAATAAATAAAGATTAAGATGGCGGGATAGTTGCAGAATAGAAAGGATAATGAAAAGTTTAAGCAAGTTTATTAAAAGTATGAACAGGTTTATAGAAATGCAGGTTGTTGTTATAATACTTATTATCCCAGTCAAATTTTTGAAGGCAAATCTTTTCACTAGTACTAAACTTCAATTGACTGGATCCAGTCAAGTATCAGGGTTATCTGTAGCTCCTGAAAATGCCCTTACGTTTATCTGTATTATGTAAATGTTATTTTGACACTTCTTTTGCTCATAAGAAAACAATTTGACTCAAGAGGAGCCAAGTTTCAAGTACAAAAGCAGGTGGGGCAATCCAGAAAAAGAAGAATAATTAAAGGATTCAATGGTCTTACACTGAATCCTGATTGAATTATTTTGTGTTTATAGGTATGTAATATGAACACTCTCTTCCTTCTAAAAACAGTAAATCACAGTATTGTAGGGCTGGGAAACAGAGAAACTACTTTTATTTATAATACAATTGCCTAAAATATATCTAAAAAATATTTGAGAACCTACCCTGGGCTATGTCTACTTAACCTATGATGTTAAATCCCTCTTTTTCTGACTTATGCCTACTCTTTTTTTTTTCTTTATTTTCATTTTTTTTTTTGGTCTTTTCAGGAACAGGGTCTCTTCCTGTAGCCCCACGCTGTCCTGGAACTCACCTTGTAGACCAGGCTGGCCTTGAACTCACAAAGATCTGCCTGTCTCTGCCTCCCAAGTCTTTCTATATTATCTGGATAGTCCTTTCATTAAATAAATCTACTAAAATAATCTTATTTTTCCAAGGTCAACCTCACTTAAACCAAAAATTAATTCTAATAGTTAAATAATGTCCTGAATATGATCCTTTTCCTTCTTTGGGGCCTATGACTAGAGTAAATCCCCACGTTGTATGTCATAATTTGATCTGGCAAACAGATATAACAGCACAAATGCCTTAAAGATCATATAATAAAATAAAAACTTAGAAGTTACCTGGCATAACAATACAAAATACTAAATTTCGGGGCTGGAGAGATGGCCTAACGGTTAAGAGTGCTGACTGCTCTTACAGTGGACCCGGGTTCGATCCCCAGCACCCACATGGCGGCCGAGAACCATCTGAAACTCCAATTCCAGGAGAACTCCAGTTCCAAGGGAATCTGACACCCTCTTCTGACCTTCACGGCATTGCACGACACTGGTGCACAAACTTGCATGCAGACAGTACATTCATACACATATGGAAATAAATAAAATTAATAAAAAATACTAAATTTCTCTTAAATAAATCATTATTGAAATTGAATTTTTTACACTAAATGGCCCAAAACTTCTCTGATGACCAAGCACTGACAGGTGCTTACAGTCCCACAACCACTGACATAGGTAGTCTCGAGGGACCTGAAATCAGGCCCATCGAGGAAAACCCCAGCCCCTTACTCACAATGGTAAGAGGGATGCATGTGTCTTTCCAGAAAATGAATTCTTCCCCTGGATGTGTAGCATTCCAATTCATCAGACTATTTGACCTAGCCCCCCACAACAAAGATGGCCACACTGACCCTGGGGACAAATAACGAGATCCCAGAAATAGAAGCCACAGCCTCCCATGACTTGGAGAATGATTAAGAACTTCATAAAGAGCTCACAGGAGCTGGGAAGACATCAGGGCCAAGATATATCTAAACCTGAAATTCTTCTTTTCTGTGTCCTGACTATAGAATGTCAAAGCTGACATTCATTGGGTTTCTGTTCCAAATCCTCCCCATACCTGTACTTCTTGAATGACATCAAGCCTTACTTGTGTGTTTTATTGATGCAAGTATTTACAAGGGAGTTTGTTGGCTTCTCACTCTTATTAATAATTCCTTTCTCTATGAATATATATATATATATATATATATATATATTCTATATCGCAGACCAGTATGTGTCTAAGGAAATTAATGCTAATGAATGTTTAACAGTCCGTGAGATTTATCTCACAATGAGCACTATGTTGTTTCTGTGGGCAATTATTCAACTGCACAGATGCAGTTATGTATAATTATAATTTTTGCTATCCATTTATCCAACTTTGTATGGAATTTTCAGATTATGGAATCTTTTCAATACCCTAGTACTATAGCACTTATTACTGGGAAATTGTAAAAGTTTAAAACCTTGGATAATTGAAACCAACCCTATTATATGGAATTGGTCCATAACTGGGTTTCAACTTGAATATTCCATCCCTGTGTTCCTAACATAACCACTATATTAGAGTAAAGATAGGAACCAAGATGCTGAATCAGCTCTTCTATGAGAGAAACTATTTTGGATATTATGGGAATATATCATCATATTCCCCCTCTCACCTTAAACCTATTAACTCACCATGAGTCACTGTGACTGTTGTACAACACCAATATAAGTATAACAAAAAGAGGCCACACATGTTGATCAGATTTTACCTTGAAATCTTGCATGTAGACTAGAAGATAGTTTCACACATAGCCACAGGTTATTTGTCTTTATAAGCTTGCAGCACTGGAAAATAAGTGACTTGCTCTACAGAAACACAAAACCCAGAGTCTGTACTCCATGCATCAAAACAATCTTCCCAAGAGTGACACCTAAGCAAGTGGTGGTCCCCCTGCAGCATACACTGATCTTGGATCTCATGGCTGGAAAGAAGTACTGAAGGACTCAAGAAATGCTGTGAGGGTTCTCATGAGTTTTGAAGGCATGGAGGGGCCAGGGACACCCGACAGCTGAAGCAGTCCTTGATGAGTTTTGCACTGTGAACAAGTGAATTATAAGAGGGGAGAGTAGCAGGTGTAGGTGGTGCTTCCTGGCTAGTAGTTAATGCAGCACTTTGTCATGATGGCCAGAGCTCAGGAAGCCAAATGGTCTCTGAGCCATGGAAAGTGACTGCATGTCTCATAAGGGCAGCAGGATGAGGTCTGGAGAACCCTGAAGGGTTAATTCATTGTTCACCGATGTAACAACTTCAAAATACATAATGGCTACCTACATTTTTCTAAAGTCTACAACTTCTTTTTAAAGATGGTATGTAATAAAATAATTTCTCTGGGAAATAAACTTCTGGAATTTTTGGATGTTGGAAAAGTAACAAATGCATTTTTAGCTATCAAATGACACGTTTATAAAGGAAGACTATCTGATTGATCAATGAAAATAGTAATTATTAACTTACTTTATTTTATTCAAGAAAATACAGTATTATTTTGAAATATATAAAGAAAAGGATAAGCATGAACAAAGTATAAAAAATAAATAAAATAGGTTCATTGTACCACATTTGACATCAAAAGTCTTAAAATATTCAAATGTTGCCACAGTTATTGAGAGTGAGCATTTTAAATTTGTTATGTTATGAACATTTACTTCAGTCTGTTTTGTATAAATATTATAAACTTCAGATGCGGAGAAACCTGTTTTTCATTTTTTTTTTTTTTTGGCCTTTTTCGAGACAGGTTCTCCTTGTAGCCCCAGCTGTCCTGGAACTCACTCTGTAGGCCAGGCTGGCCTTGAACTCACAAAGATCTGCCTGCTTCTGCCTCCCAAGTTCTAGTTTGGTGAGATGGATCAGCAAGAAACTGTCTGGTACCAAGCAAGCTTGAGTTTAAGCCCAAGGAACCACAACCTATAAAAAGAGAACTGTCTCCACAAAGTTGTCTTCTCACCTCCACACATGTGTTTGGAACTTGCATTCAAACACACACATACACACACACACACACACACACACGCACTTAGTAGCAAATTGATTAATTAAAATGCAATAAAATTACGGTTCTCATTGCAATGGGACTTCCTAGAGCAAGACCTGGAAAGATTCAGTGTTTGACAAGGGTAAAACTTGTAGATCATGAATGACATAGAGTTTGTTCTTAATCCTAATATAGTAGACCAAGAAGTAAACAGGAGTACACTGAACTCAGAATGAGTACACAGAAATCTATACTCAAATCAAGGAAATAATCAATGAAATATAAATAAAGCAATAGCAAGAATTAAATAATGAAGACTGACTTTTTGAAAAAAATTAAGGGGTGGGGAGATGGCTCAGTAATTAAAAACACTTGGTGTTCCAGAGGACTTTGGTTCCATTCCCAGCATCAACACGGTAGCTAACAGTCATCTGTAACTCCAGTTCCAGAGGATCAAACACCCTCTTCTGGCCTCTGTTAGTCATGGTACTCAAGTGGTGCACTTATATACATTTGAGTAGAACACTAATATACTTCAAAGAAAATATTAAAGAAAAAAGAAAAAAGAAAGGAAAAGAAGGTTGAATAACTTCTAGTTAGATTAAGCAAATTAAAGAAGAAAAAGACAATATGATTTGAGGATGAAACCAATGAAATTAAGAATTTTTTATAAAAATTGGAAAAAATTCTTTTCCAACTAATCAGGAAAACATTGTAGTTTAAAGTTATATGTTTATGTGTAAATTGTAAAGGAGTCAAGTGAATTGGTTAGTTTTTGTAAACTTGACAAAAACTACAGATACCTGAAAAGAAGGAAGATTAAATGGTGAATTATTTCCCTCGGATTTGCTGGGAGGTGGTCTATCTGGTATTTACACAACATGTAATTGATGTGGGAGGGCCTAGCACATTATGGGTGTGCTATGCATAGGCATGTTGGCAAGACCTATGAAAGAAGCATGAATGAGAAATCCAGAGGAAACAAACTAGTAAGAAGCATTCCATAATAGTCTCCGCTTCAATTTCTGTCTCCAATTCTTGGTCTTGCTCTCAAGTCCTGGTATCCAGTGATGAAGGAGTATACAAATCATCTGGCATCTGAAATGTACTCTCTCTTTCCCAAGTTGTTTTCTCAGTGTTTTATCACAGCAACAGAAACCAATGTATAATAAGTACATAGCATTGATTGAAACATAATCACTTTTTTACACCTCATTTCCTTTATTCCTAACCATTTTCCCAAGGAAGATATTTTAGCATAATTGCCAATGAGAAAATTTAACATTTTATAGCTGGAAAGTAATCCAGGAGTAATGTTAAAGCCTGTCTGCTTCCAATTTTTCTTCTCTTTTTTTCTTAATTTTTATTGAACTTTTGTTCATTTTATACAACATTTATTTATCAAATTTAGACCCAGTCCCTCTTCCATGTCCCCCAAACCCACCGGAGCTCCTGCGATATGCCATACATGTCTTGCATCTTTTTCTCAGTCTTTTTTTTTTAAGTTTTTCAATACAGAAGTTTTCTGTTTAGGGCAGAATTTTACTATTTCAGTGAGTTATTTGACCCAGTCTTCTTTGCTGTTGTTCTTTTCAATTTATATCCCTTCAAAAAATGCATATATGCACATCACACACATACTAAAATTATGATGACTGAAAATAAACCATAGGATAATTCCTTAGGAGACTGACATTTTGACTGGGCTGTATGCATGTAAAGAAAAAATATTACTTTACATTTCTACTTTACATAGCAAGGTGATGAGTAACATCATGTATTACATTTACTAAAAGAGAAAAAAGAGCCAGACATGTTGGCGAATGACTTGAATCCCAGCATTCAGGAGGTAGAGGCAGGCAGATCTCTGTGAGTTCAAGCCCACCCTAGTCTACAAAGTGAGTTCCAGGCCAGCTGGGTCTACAGGCAGACCTTGTCTCAAATTGCCAAATAAAGAGAGAAAGAAAGAAAATTAAAAAATAAAATAAAAAGAATTATTCAGTTTGCCTTACTGTGATAAGGTCCACAAATGAGGGACACCATATGTCATTTGTTTTTCTAGGACTGTGTTACTTAACATAATGGCTTCAAGTTCCATCCATTTACCTGCAAAGATCATGATGTCTTCTTTCTTTACCACTGAATAAAATTCCATTCTGCAGACCTACCACATTTTCTTTATCCACTCATCGGTTGAGGGAAACTTGGGTTGCTTCAAGCTCTTTGCTATTGTGAAGAGAGTTGCAATAAACATAGATGTGCATGTATCTCTGTGGGAGGCTGAGTCTTGTGGGTATATACCCAGGAGTTGTATGACTGGGTTAGGTTGTAGGCTCACTTTGAGTCTCTTAATGGTTCTCCACACTGTTTTCCACAGGGGTTTTACAAGTTTGCATTCCCTCAGCACTGGATGAGTGTTTCCCTTTCCCCACAACCTCTCTAGCATTTAGTATTTTTTGTTTTCTTGATTCTAGCCACTTACAAGAGTAAGATGAAATCTTAAAGTGGTTTTAATTTGCATTTCTTTAATTATTAGTGATGTTGAACACTTTTTGAGATGTTTCTGAACCATATTTACTTCTTCACTTGTGAAGTCTCCGATATGCCATCTTTTGAGTGGGTCATTTGTTTTCTCAATCCTTTGTTTTCTGAGTAGTTTTGATTTTAATGCCAGGTATTCTGGATTTTAATGCTTTCTCAGATCTATCACTGGTTAGAGGCTCATTGGTAATGATGACTATACCTTGTTTTCAGTTTGACAATCAAAGCGTATCAATATGTTCTGGCAATGCTTTTGGCTATTGAGGAAATCAACAGGAATCCAAATATTTTACCCAACAATACCTTGGCATTTACCTTTCTTGGTGACCACTGTGATATTACATCAGCATATTTCACTAACCTAAATATGCTCTCAAAATCTGGTGAGATGTCTCCTAATTATATCTGTGAATACGGTGGATGTGATGTAGCACTTACAGGACCAGCATGGAGAACTTCATCCAAAGTTGGAGCCATCCTTCAGCTCTTTGGATTTCCACAGGTGATTTTGTGGATAATGGGGAGGGTTGACCAAAGTGGGAGCCATCTTTCAGCTCTTTGGATTTCCACAGGTGATTTTGTGGGTAATGGGGAGGGTTGACAACTATTTCCTAGAGCTGGAGGGATGCCAGTGATTTAGGCTCCTGGCTATTTTTTAAAGAAAACCCATGTCTATTTCCCACATCCACATTTTACCCAACTACTATACATGAAGCTCCAGTATTCCAATGCCTGCTTCTAGCCTCCATGGACACTGCAGGACACTGCAGGACACTGAAAGTGACCTGAAAATTATGCAAGAAAACACTCCTACACATAAAATAAAACAAATGAATTATTAAAATAAAACCAATTTCCTTTTGTAAAACACTTGAGTATCTATGATTATTTTTAGTAAATATAATAACTGATGCTACTACAAAAAAGAGTACATTAAAACATATACCAACTTGCTATGCAATTTAAGAATGTAAAGTAATATTTATTTTTACTTGCATGCAACTCTACTGTTAAAAAGTGAATCCCTGGGGTTGGAGAGATAGCCTAGTGGTTAAAAGCACTGACTGCTCTTTCAGAGGAACCGGGCTTGATCTCCAGCATCCACATGGCGGCTAAGAACCGTCTGTAACTCCAATTCCAGGAGAACTCCAGTTCCAGGGGAATCTGAGACCCTCTTCTGACCTCTGTGGCATTGCACGACATGGGTGCACAAACCTACATGCAGACAGTACATTCATACACATACAAAAATAAATTTTAAAAAAGTGAATCCCTAAACATGTTTTGGACTTAACCTATAGTTTATTTTCAGATGTCCTAATTTGGGTATATGTGAGGAGAATATACATGCATACTTTGGAGTAATATAAAATTAAAGGGAACAAAAAATAAGACTTGTTCAAAGAACTGACTGAAACAGTACACTTCTACCCTAAACAGTAAACTTCTCCATCAAAAAAATCTTTAAAGGACTGACAAAAAGATGCAACATGTGTATGGCAGAATGCATGAGGTCTGGAGGGGTGGGGGACACGGAAGGGGGAATGGGTCTAAACTTTTTTTTCTCATTTATAACTTTATTTAATCCAAGATTAGCATTATTTTATCACTTAGGAGTATACCAAGGGAAATATTAAATATCACAAACAGTTAAAAAAATATGTGATTATAAAAGGGTTTTAGAAACATAGAAGGTGAAGGAAATGTCCAGCAACTTGGGGTACTCAGTTGTCAGTGTAGTTGAAGACGACTGTCATCTAGTATTTTCAAAGTCCACGTGGATGTGGTCTTTGATGAGGCTAGCAAATGCTTGAGGTGAGAAATGTGAACCTGAAAGTTCACCTCCTCCAGTTTTGTAGGATGGAGCAGGTTAGAGGTCTATGGGCAGTCTTCCATCCTCCAGTCAGAATGGAGTCTTTGAGGTCATGTTCTTTTCCTTTCAGTTGATGAAATCATCTGGTCTTCTTTTTTCCTTTGAGGAAGATTCTGCAACTAATCCTGAATTTTTAGTTGTCATATTTTAAAGTCCTTGTTTTTCTAAGCCACCTTTTGTCAACACTACTCACTACTTTGAGGGCTGGAGAGATGGTTTCAGCAACTAAAAACACTCACTGCCTTTGCAGAGGACCTGGGTTTGGTTCCCAGAACCTAAAAGGCAGCTAATAACTATCCATAAGTCCAGTTACAGGGATCCAATGCCTTCTTCTGTTCTCTGCAGACACTGCACAACATGCATATATGCAGGCAATACACTCATACACATAAAACATTTAGTTCAATATTTTGGAATAATTTACTGTTGTAAATCAGGCATTAACTTTATTTCAGGATATTTAATTTTAACCTTATAATTTTAATAACTGTGAGAAAACAGTTAGAATGGGTTGGATTCTATTACAGTTGAAGGAGAGTAGGGGTCTAAACTTTATATTGAAATGTTATATGAACTGTGCAAACATACAATAAAAAAGAGAAAGAAAAAATAAAAATGAAAAATGGGCTCTAGTATTGTTTCAGTGGCAATCTATACAGGTAAGAGAATAAATAAATATAATTTGTAGCATCAAGGCTTAAGAGTTTAAAAAGAAATTAGGAACTTCAGAAGTAGAGATTTTGAAGACTAATGAGAATTGGCATTAATTTTTCAGGTTATGAGGAGATAGGTTCAATAAATTGGTTGAGGAAATTGTTCTTCCTATTATTTCCAGCTGGTGTTAATAACTTCAGATCATAGACTAGGCTTTAGGAAAATCATATTCCTCATGATCCATGGAATGTTCTGTTTGTTTTAGATTACATATGGACCGTATCATAGACTTCTGGGTGACCCTATCCTTTTTCCTCATCTGTATCAGATTGCTCTAAAGGACACAAGCTTGGTCCTTGCCATGGTCTCTTTGATGCTTCATTTCAACTGGAACTGGGTGGGGCTTGTCATCTCAGATGATGACCAAAGTGTTCAGTTTCTCTCAGACATCAGAGAAGAAATGAAAACAAATGGCCTATGCTTAGCCTTTGCAAATGTGATTCCAGTAAACACAAATTTGTACATGAAAATGACTGAATTTTACTACAAAGAAATTTTGACATCATCAGCAAAAGTTGTCATCATTTATGGTGACATAAACTCTGCTCTGGAACTGAGTTTTAGGACCTGGGAATACTTGGGCATAAGGAGAATCTGGGTCACCACCTCCCAGTGGGATATGATCATAAGAACAAAAGATTTTACCAGTAATTCATGCCAAGGGACTTTCAGTTTTTCACACCACCATCAAGAGATTTCTCATTTTAAAAATTTTATCCAGACAATTAACTTTTCTAATTACCCAGAATACTTTTCCCTGGTGAAGTTGGGGTGGAAGTATTTTAATTGTTCCCTATCAGAATCTGGCTGTAAAACACTAAAAAGTTCTTCCTCCAACCTGTCATTGGAGTGGATACCATGGCACAGTTTGGACCTGGCTATGAATGATGAGTGTCACAACATATACAATGCTGTGTATGCTCTTGCCCATGCCTTCCACCAAAAGCTTCTTGAACAAGCAGAAATTCAAGTAAGAGAAAGTTGGACAGAGTTGACAAATAAGTGCCTGAAGGTATCGTGTCTTCTAATGGATGATATTTGCTCTCTCTGTGTCATATTTACAGGAGCCAAATATGTGCAGCCCAATTGTGAAACATTCCCTCAGTTAATATTATGTGTATAAATTATTACTGTGTGGAGGCTAAATACACCTCCAGTATGAAAATTGTTATAGCTAAGCTAGCTCTATTAAAGATATGTATACCATCTGCCTGGGGAATGGTACCACAGTATCCTGGGCCATCCCACATCAATTAAAAAGACCATATCTCAGAGACAGTAACCTCCTGGAACTAGGCATTCTTTTTCAAGGACCCTTCCAAGGTGATTCTATTTTATAACAAGTCGACATTTAAAACAACGTAAAAAAAAGTATTATGATACAAAATAACAAAGTCATCTTTGTGAGTTAATTTTTTTCACTCCATTTGCTAACTGTAGTAAAGATGCATTTTGAGGCAGGGATTAAAAACAAAGGGCATTCCCTACCACAAATTTATGTCTCAATGTATGAGAATATTTCATCCTAAAATGAAACATCTCTTTTAGATACATGCCTTTCTGAAAAACTTGAAATTCAGTAACCCTGTTAGTGAACTAGTGGATATGAATCAAAAAGAAAAATTACATGCAAAGTATGACATCCTACATGTTGTGAATTTTCCACAAAGTCTTATAGTGAAGGCAAAAATAGGAGAGTTTTCCTCTTATTTTGTACATGGTCAACAATTGTATGTATCAGAAGACATGATAGAGTGGGCTACAGGAATCCCACAGGTTAGTTGGATATAATTTTAATGTATTATGCTCAAAATATGTAACAACTCCTGATTTCCTATATGGGCCTCCTTATCTACTTTGATTCCTGGATTTATTCTCTATCTCTGTGTTTATTCTTCATTTGGAGGAAGGACTCTGTTTTTTTGTGAATTAGTTCCCATGTGTACATATATGTTGCTAGTCATTGGCATACATGTAGTAGAAAGTTGAGGTGCATTGACAGTATAACTGAAAATAACTTCATTAATAGTCCAACATGCTGGAAGAGATTGAAGAAGAAGGGAAGTTAAATTTCTATAACAAACCCATATCTGAACTTCCTCAGGTTCCTTCCTCTGTGTGCAGTGTGAGTTGCTATCCTGGTTTCAGGAAATTCCACCAGGAAGGAAAATCTTCCTGCTGCTTTAGTTGCTCAAGATGCCCAGAAAATGAGATTTCAAATACCACAGGTAACTGCATGCATGCATTTGTAGACAAACACTCAGGCTGACTAGTAGAGCGAGTATATTCACAGGGAAAAAATTTTAAGAACAACATAGTAAGGCAAGTATTAAAACCTTCAGGCATCTCACACATGCATAGTATCATGTTTGCTAATATTTTTATTCTTTGTGTCTGCATACATGTCAGACTGAAAGCATGAGTCTACTACAAAATAATCTAATAAAAGTTAGATTAATTGCACACAGCAGAAATGCAAAGGTTTTGTGTTTGAATTATGTACCTTTGTGCTCAAACATTCAATGGTACAGCACATAAGCAGACTGCTATTTTTTCTGGTGTCAGCAAATTAAGTGGTGAGTAAGGAAGGCAGCATATGGAAATGTAAGTTAAGAATAGTGTCCCAAGCCAAGCGTAGTGGCACATGCCTGTAATCCCAGCACTAAGGAGGTAGAGACAGGGGGATTTCTATGAGTTCAATGGTCTACATAGTGAGTTCCAAGACAGCTGGGGCTACAGGGAGACTCTGTCTCAAAAACACCAAAAAAAAAAAAAAAGAATAGTGTCCTAAGGCTACATGACTGTAAGAAATCAGCTATGGAATAGCAAAAACTATCATTCCCTATGCTTGTAATATAAGTTATTTTTAAAATTATACATATATATATATAATTTCTCAAATACTTGTAAACACAAACATTTACAATGAGAAAAGAAAATGTTTTTATGTCCAGAACAACTTTGAAATAGTGTTGTTTGAAATATGTTGAATACAGAAATAGAGCTATTATTTTGAAAAAGGTGGATGTTACCAATATTACTGAATTTAGGTGAAGTGCCTAGGGTATAGTATCAGCAAAACAAAAGGTTAAGAATAGTACACTTGCTGGGCGTGGTGGCACATGCCTTTAATGCCAGCACTCAAGAGGCAGAGGCAGGCGGATTTTTGTGAGTTCAAGGCCTCGTCTACAGAGTGAGTTCCAGGACAGCTGGGGCTACAGGGAGACCCTGTCTTGAAAAGACCAAAAAAAAAAAAAAAAAGAGAATAGTACACTACTGGAAAAGTGTCATAAAATTGGAATGTACTCATTTTTTCTCAAAGAAACACAGAGTCAATATTAATTAATTAATTGCTTATTTAATTAATTGACTAAAGGCTGGTTACTGGTTCCTTGACACAAGATTTTCTTACTCTATTTGCTTTCAGTTATGCATGTAAAAGTAAAATAGAAATTCGATATGTACGAGATAAATATTTGTATATAAAATACATGGGCACAAATTTAATACATATGTTCATAATTTTAGATAATATGATTTTGAATATAAAGACAAGACTAAGAAAGAAAAATATATTTCTCAATGAAATAAACCAATATCAGAAATATATCATTCTTGAATTTTAAGTAATGCTTATTAATATATTCAAATAGTAGCATGTACCCCAGTGTGCTTGATAGCTTTAGTGTCAACTTGACACTCCTGGGTGGAGGGAGCCTCAATTAGGGAATTGGCTGCATTGGATTGGACTGTGGCCACATCTGTGGAGTATTGTCTTGATTGTCCAGGATTGTTGGAGGGCCCAGACCACAATGAGTGGTGCCACCCTGGGCAGGTTGTTGTGTACCATATAAGAAGGCAGGCTGGACATGGGCCAGGTGAGCAAGCCAGTGAACAGCATTCCTCCATGGCCTGTGCTTCAGATCCTGCCTCCACGTTCCTGCCCTGAGTTACTGCCATGGGCTCCCTAAGTGATGAACTGTGACCCAGGAGATGTAAGCTAAATAAAGCCTTTCCTCCCCAAGTTGGTGTTGGTCGGAGTGTTTTGTCACAGCAATGGAAGACAAACTAGAACACCCAGTGAAATATACAGCTCCTAGGTGGGAATTAATACTCCCCATTTGCCTCATGTAACCTCTCTGTTCTCTAGGAATTTAGCAAATTATTTCTCTCATGCTACTAATATGATCATAAATCACATATATTAACCAATGCAATTATGTCAGTTATATGATTTATGAATAAATATATTCATTAAATAACTTCCCAAATGAATATGTGCAAACACATACCCCAAAGTGATGGAATTTTGAAGGAGAGCCTTGGGATGGAAAATAAAGGCCTAAAATTTCCACCATTGTCTCATTGGCCCTTAAAAACAAATATTAGGAGGAATATTCCCTTATGTGTTGATAATTCTGTGAATACAAGATCACAAGGCATGAACCTTTAAAGAGGCACACAGACACATTTTAATTAACATATAGCTGTATTCCTCTGAGATCTTGAACTGCACATTCCCATAAGCAGTATGGGTTAAATCTGAGCACTGAAAGTTTACCAAGTCTAAGCTATTTACTAACAGTATGACAAGTATCCTAACACAAAGACTATTTTATCTTTCAAGATAGTGAACATCTGTCATGACTATGCAGGTAAAATGAGTAGATATAAGGGAATATAAAATATGAATCATTGCTTAAAGGGAACTATATGAACAGCTATCTACGGCAACCAAGGAAGTAAAAATTTCCAAATTTTCACAATATATTCTGTTGAGATATTCCATTAATGAGACAAATATTAATTATGATTAATTTTTCATATTTTCCTCAAAAGATATGGAACAGTGTGTGAAGTGTCCAGATGATCATTATGCCAACATAGAGCAAATACACTGCTTGCCAAAATCCGTGATGTTTCTTGCTTATGAAGATCCATTGGGGTTGGCTCTGGTCTGCCTGGCTCTGTCCTTCTCTGCACTCACAGTTGTTGTTCTTGGCATTTTTGTGAAGTACAAAGATACTCCAATTGTGAAGGCCAATAATCGGATCCTCAGCTACATCCTGCTAATGTCCCTCACATTCTGTTTTCTCTGCTCCTTCCTCTTCATTGGACATCCTAACACAGCCACTTGTATCCTGCAACAAATTATATTTGGAGTTATGTTCACAATGGCTGTGTCCACCATTCTGGCTAAAACAATTACTGTGGTTCTGGCTTTCAAGATCACTGCTCCAGGAAGAAGGATCAGGGCATTACTAATCTCAGAAATGCCCAACTTTATCATTCCTATCTGTACACTGATGCAAATTCTTATATGTGGAATCTGGCTGGGTACATCCCCTCCCTTTGTTGACATGGATATGCACACAGAACCTGAACACATCATCATCATGTGCAACAAAGGTTCTGTCATAGCCTTCTATTGTGTCCTTGGATATCTCGGAATTCTGGCTGCAGTGAGCTTCACAGTGGCTTTCTTGGCCAGGAATCTACCTGATACATTCAATGAGGCTAAGTTCCTGACATTCAGCATGCTGGTGTTCTGCAGTGTCTGGGTGACCTTCCTCCCTGTCTACCACAGCACTCGGGGAAAATTCATGGTAGCAGTGGAAGTGTTCTCAATCCTGGCCTCTAGTGCAGGGCTTCTAACCTGCATTTTTCTCCCCAAGTGTTACATTATTTTGTTAATGTCAGATAGAAACTCTCTCCAAATGATCAGGAATAAGATACAATCTTGAACCAGTTATATTTCCATTTTAATTCATGTGTGAGACTACCGCATATCTTGAAAAGACACTGTTTGTACTTCCTCAATATTAATTTATAGTATATTTGTTGATTTAGACACAAGTTAAACTCAGTTATTTGATATTTATTTTAATGTATTATGATCATTATTTTCATTATGTAAATTTCTTTGGGTATGTGTATGTGCAGTAAGTATAGTCAATGTTGGAAGCCAGTTCTATCTGATCTCCATCCACCTAAGTTTATAAGAAACTGTATCCTCCCCAAATGGGTCCTAGAAACAAAAATATGGTTCCTTAAAGGCACTTAACTATTATGCCATTCATAATACTTTAATAATATTTCTGTAGCAATATAAACTTACTACTATTCTTTCTGTTTTCTAATACTATTCTATCATTTGTCATTTCAATTTCAATATCCAACTCAATAATCATTGAAGAGATAAAATTTTACATTTGTCCTCTTAAATAAACTCTGAAAATAAAGCCAGAGTTTATCCCTGAGAACTTGGGTGAATGGTGAGTTTCTTCTTATAGTTCATTGCTAAAAGTAAATGTGGGGGACTGGGGGGATGGCATAGTGGTTGACAGCCTTGCTGGTTGGTTCCCAGCACATACAAGGTGAATAACAACTGCCTATAAGTCCAGTTCCAGGGCATCTGATGCCCTTGTCTGACCTCTGTAGAGATTGTATGAGATAAGTGCACTTTCATACATGCATGCAAAACTCTCTCCTCGCTCTCTCTCTCTCTCACTCACACACACACACACACACATAGAAAGATGATAGATATATATAGAAAGATAGATAGATAGATAGATAGATAGATAGATGATAGATAGATAGAGCACAAAATACCAATAAAATATTTTTAATTAATAATAAATAAAATATTTTCTAAAAAATATTTTTAAAAAGTTGTGGATTCACTTTCTGAGAAAAGGCATTCCCTCCCATTCTCTCTGAATTACTTGTATGATACCCAAAGAAAAATGAAAGGCTTCCCTGAGGATGGGGAATTAAAATATATCAATAAGATGGAGTCACACCAGCCAGCCAGATAGCCACCAGATACAGAGAGAGGAGGCAGCATGGCACGTGGGGAATAGGTGAACACAAAATCAGGCAGGCTCATCATGGCCCTGGGCTGCGGCATCCACCTGCGCGTCTGCCACACCCACTCCAGTGTCGCTTGTGTAAAGTAATATGAGAAATCATATTCAAAAACAAGCGGGGGAGATGTGTCCTGCGGGGCTGGACTCCCTGGAGGTCCCTGGCAGAGTACCCGGCTAAGATCACCCCGAGATTGAGATGCTTTCCTAGGATATTACGTTTTGCTGGTGTTGGACTTAGCATAACACTGAGCACAATAAAGATCTTTTCTTAGGGACAGCTTATAGATACAAAACAAACTGTTTGAATGTGCCAGTAACTGGCAATTAAAATGCCTCTCTTGGGCACAGGGCTTTTTCCTGGCAGCAAGAATGGTCTGTAAGTCTTGAGTCAGAAATAGACTTAAAAATAGACTTTTCTCACAATATACATTACAATGCAAAGACCTGTGACAAATTGGAAAACAGAACAATTATATAGTGGTAATGGCTCTATGACTGTCTCTAAAGAAAAACAAGTTCCAGTGATATGTGTAATAAAAACAAAATATATCATTCCATTTAAAATAAAGTAAAAACTCCTCTTTAACAATTAAAATAAAAAGACTCTTCAATCCCATTTCCCTATTTAAGTAAAGGAACAGGTTAAACAGTTTTCCTAGTTCTATGCAGCCACTGAATGTCTGAGTCCTGACACTCCCAGCAAAGCTAGACAAAAGATAAATTACTTTACACCAGCCAATTGTCTTACAAAAACAAAACTGTTAGTTGAATCAAGCAGTGGAATGGCTCTTAGTTCTCAGTAAAGATTGAAACTTTAGATTAGCAGTGAGAGTTAGAAAAAACTAATAAATAGTTTAGGATGCTATAGGAATAAGGTCTTTACTTTAATAAAAACTTAAAAGAAACTATTAACCTTAGGTTATTAAGATATATTTACTCTAGATTTAGGATAGAGATATAAGGCCAATATCTCCTGCCAAGAAACTTCTACTGTGACATAGCAATTACTACTCAGTGTCCTGTAACTTTTCAATTATGACTTGTAATTAAGAGCTAACAAGTAAAAACTAATTGATCATGTTAAAAACTATTGATGCTCCTTTTTTCTTAAATGTTATTTCCTTGGTAAAGGTTATCTTAAGATTCCTACATTTTTACTTCAAAGAAAATTCATTTCCTGACTAAACTTTATAATGTTTTAGTTTCCTGCTCTGCATGCCCCGTATCTCGTCAATCATGAAATAGATAATGAGTTCTGGTTAATGTATGAGTTTTGACCTATTAGTAACATATGTAATTGTAAAGCTCTACCAAATCCTTTGTTCTGCCTTCTCCTAAGACTGCTATATAAGCACTGCCCCTGTTCAATAAAGCCGCTGTGGATTTGGGAAATTTGTCTCTCAAGCCATCAGCTTCCTCGTGTTCTCCTGCCAAAGGAACTCCATCAGAAAAACTCACGACCCCAGGAGGGCTGGCTGGTCTCAGTTACTGGCAACAGCAGTCGGCAACACTGGGCATGGCCTGTTGCCTTCCAGCCAGACACACCTGGCCCAAGTGCACAGTGTAGGGGTGGAGTCACCCAGCCTGATGGACACTCACCAGGTCGAAAGGGTACCTGGCAACCTGGGCCCCCCAACCCTCTTGAGCTACAGTAAGGATATCCCATTTAGAACAACTGTAACAACACCCAAGCACAAAGCAGGTGCATGCACAGCAGGGAACCAACCTGATTGTTACTCCTGGATTGCTGGAGAACCTCCAGAGCAGAAAGGAAAGAGATAGCTGAATCTCCCAATATATAACCAAAAGTTAAAACTAGAAACCTAGTACAACCAGCCCCCAAGGAGAAGACAATGAACACACCTGTAGGACACAAGCAAAGTAAGCCTTCAACGCAGTGAAGAAGCATTTGAGATTCACACCAGAATACAAATAATAAAATAAACCCACAAGCTAAAAACATAAAGAAAAAAAAAAACATGGGAAAAGCAAATAATAAATCTCCACCAAATGCTAACAGTCCTATAGAAGGTCCCTACAACAAGGTCTCCCTGGAAGGAATCCAGCACAGGGGTCTTAGAAGAAAAATAGACATATCAAAGAAATCAAAGACTATAAAGAAGAAACAAGAGAGTTAATATGGGAGAATGAAATTTCAGGAAGGAACTAGATGAAAAAAGGAAAGAAAGAAATGAAAGAAAGAAAGAAAGAAAGAAAGAAAGAAAGAAAGAAAGAAGAAAGAAAGAAAGAAAGAAAGAAAGAAAGAAAGAAAGAAAGAAAGAAGAAAGAAAGAAAGAAAAGACTCCAGAAAGAACTAGAGGGAGAGAATGACAAAATTGAGGGAAAGAAAGACAAACTCCAGAAAGAAATAGGAACACTGAAAAGACCCCATGCTGAAATGAAAAAGGAAACTGACCTGCAAAGCAAGGAGCTACAAGAAGAGAATGCCAAGCTCCAAAAGGGAGTGGAAATGCTAACGAAATCCTGGGATGAAACCAAAAGGAAATCGAACGCTCATCCAATCAACAGGAAATAATGGGAGAGAGCCTCAGAAACAGATTCAATGAAACGAAAATAGAATACCAAACCTGGAAGATAGCAAGAAAAAACGAGAAAGCACAAAAAATTATGAACACACACACATGCACACACACACACACACACACACACACACACAAGAGTGCAAGAGTGGAATAATCAGGAAACGTGGGACACTATAAAAAGACCAAAAATCCGCATTATGGAGATATAGAGGAAGGAAAAAAAAATCCCAAGACAATAATATTGATCAAATCTTCAACAGAATAATAGAAGAAAAATTCCCCAAACTGAAAAAAACACAAACCCATACAAGTACAAGAAGCACATAGACAAGATCAGAAAAGAAATTCCCCACACCATATCATAGTTAAAACGCTAGATGCCAAAAACAAAGACAAGATACTCAAAGCCACAAGAGAAGAACAAGAAGATACATACAAAGAAAACCTATCAGAATTACAACTGACTTTTCAGTGCAAACTATGAAAGCCAGAAAAACATGGACCAATGTATTCCCAGTACTAATTGACTAAAGATGCCAACACAGATTACTATAACCAGCAAAATTGTCAATTATCATTAAAGGAGAGACAAAAATCTTTCATGACATAAACAAGATGAAGGAATTCATGTCCAGAAAACACCTTCAGAAAATACTTGAATCAATTTAAAGGACAAGGGAAAGGAGCACTTATCCCCAAGAAGCTAGAGAAAGAAATTAATAAAAGTATAACTGTGAAAATACAAACCTAGATGAAGAATGCAAACAGAAAATGATGTGAAAGGAGGAAACACACCTCTCTCAACAATAACCTTAAAAATTAATGGTATAAATTCCCCAATCAAAAGATGTAAACTGGGAGAATGGGTTAGGAAAAAGAATCCATCTATATGCTGTCTACAAGAAACCCATCTCACCCTCAAGACAGGCACCAACTTAAAGTGAAAGGATGGAAAAGATATTCCATCAAGCAAACGGTACCAAAAATCAAGTAGAGTTGCCATTCTAATATGAGACAAAATAGACCTCAAAGTAATACTAATCAGAAAAGACAAAGAGGGCCATTACATCCTTATCAAAGGAATAATTAAAGAGGAAGATTTCACAATCATAAATATATATGTTCAATATCAACACCAGGATAAACCCTACTATCTAAAAGAACATATGGAAACTAAATAATACACTCCTGAATAATGAATGGGTCAAGGAAGAAAAAAAGGACAAAATAAAAGCATTCCAAAAATAAAAAAATAAAAGCATTCCTAGAAGTAAACAAAAATGACAATACAGCACAACAAAACCAATGGGATATTTTAAAAGCAGTCCTAGCAGGGAAATTTACAGCCCTGGGTTCCTACATTAAAGAAACAGAAAGAGCAGAAACAAATGATTTAACACTATAGCTAAAAACACTTGAGAGACAACAACAAATGAACCCCAAACCCAACAGACCCAATAGACAGGAAGAAATAACAAAAATCAGAGCAGAAATCAGTGACATAGAAGCAAAGGAAATAATACAGAGACTCAATGAGTCTGAAAGCTGGTTCTTTGAAAGGATGAGCAAGATAGAGAGATCTCTAACCCAGTTAACAAAAGACAGAAAGAGTAACTCCAAATCAGTAGAATTCATGATGAAAAGGGAAACATCTTTTTTTGCTAAAAGATGTTATGTTTGAAGATTCCTCTTTGGCAAACCCAAACAACCATCAATCTTGCCTTTGTGCTCCACACTGGGGTCTTTCCTTCCCATGATCACCCAAATGAGGTTCAGTAAGCACGTGTCCTGTCTTGATCTTCCTATAATGGCCTCCATGATACAGCCTTGGTAGTCCAAAAAAAAATCCTCCAATTCGGGTGAATATATATATATATATATATATATATATANTGGAAAAAAAAGACTGAAAAAGGTGAAGTTCTCCCCAAAACAATAAACCTCTGATTTGGAAAAAAAAAAAACTCTGGAAAGACTCAGAAAAAAAGATACAAGACATGTATGCCAGAGTGCAGGAACTCAGGTGGGGTGGGGGGAGCATGGAAAGGGAAATGACTCTAAATTGGATTGAGAAATGATGTGTGATGTAAGGAAAAAAATTAATAACAATAAAAAATTTTTAAAAAGAAAAGGGAAACATCACAATAGACAATGAAAAGATCCAGATAATCATACAAGAATACTTCAAAAACCTATACTCAACTAAATTTGAAAACCTAAGAGAAATGGATGAATAGCTAAAATCCTGGAAATCACCAAAGCTTAAATAAGAAGAGATTAACAGCTTAAACAGATCCATAATATTTGAGGAAATTGAAAACTTTGACAGCAACCTATAAGACATAGATATAGAAGACTTTCTAAATCCGAAAACAGCTGCACAGGAAATAAGGTTGACAATCGTCAAGTGGGACCTCATTAAACTCAAAAGCTTCTGTACAGTGAAGAAAACAACCAAAGAAATGAAGAGAAAACCCACAGAGTGGGAGGAAATCTTCACTTCTGATATATCTGACAGAGCATTAACTTCCAGAATATATAAACTACTCAAAAAAGAAAACAAATAACTCACTCAAAAGATGGTGTAAAGAGCCGAACAGAGACTTCGTAAATGAGGAAGTAAAGATGGCTGTGGAACATCTTAAAAAGTGTTCAACATCGCTAATAATTAAGGAAATACACATTAAAACCACTATAAGATATAATCTCTTGCCAGGAGTGGTGGCACATGACTTTAATCCTAGCACTCGGGAGGCAGAGGCAGGTGGATCTCTGTGAGTTCAAGGCCAGCCTGGTCTACATAGTGAGTTCCAGGACAGCTGGGGCTACAGGGAGACCCTGTCTCAAAAATATAAAAAAAAAAGATATCTCACTTCAATAAAACTGGCTAGGATCAAGAAAACAAATGATACCAAATTCTGGAGAGGTTGTGTTAAAAGGGGAACACTCATCCACTCCTAGTGGGAATGCAAACTCCTTATACAATCACTATGTAAAGCAGTATGGAGAACCTAAAAGACTTAAAATGATCCTACCACCTGACTCCGTCATACCACTCCTGGATATCTACCCACAAGACTCATCCTACCACAGAGATAAGTGCACATCCTTGTTTATGGCAGCCCTCTTCACAATAGCAAAATGCTGAAACCAACCCATGTCCCTCAGCCAATGAGTGGATAGAGAAAATGTAGTACATCTGCACAATGGAATTCTAGGCAGCAGTAAAGAAAGATGACATCATGAACTTTGCAGGTAAGTGGATGGAACTAGAAGTTATTAAGCTATGTGAAGTAACACAGTCCCAGACTAACAATGAATGATAGCCCTCATTTGTGGATGCTAGCACCAAGTACCTACTTGAAAGGCAAACTGAGTAACATTAAGGTTATATTTCTCTTTACCGAAAAGCAAATGTGCTCTTATAATGTGAATCCCTTAATGGGCTCTAGAATCAAGCTACCACTTATTTACAGACTTTATAATTTTGGTATAGGGTTGCAAGGTATGTATGCATACTTTAGATTAAAATTAAAATGGAAAAATGTGAATCAATTGGAAATAATATGCAGCTTATATTCAGACGACATGATTTTAGTATATGTGTGACATATATATGTATATATATATATATATATATACATATAAAAATATGTATTTTAAACTATACAGATTGGAGGGAACAACAATAACAAAAGAACTGTTACAGGGAACAGACTGAAGCAGTAAAGTTCTTCCCCCCCAAAAAAAACATAATCCTCTGCTTTGAAAAACTGAAAAGGCAAAAAGACTCAGAAGGAGATTCAGGACATATATGGCAGACTGCATGAACTCAGGAGGGGTGAGGGACATGGAGGGGGAAACGAGTCTGGATTGAACTGAGAAATGATGTATGAAATGCACAAAATTTCAATAAAATATTAAAATACATTAATAATTTATGAATCATACCTTGTTGGATTCCTTCATGTTGTGAGGCTCCTGCCTCTCAGGTCACTAGCCTCACTGCCCTAGGTATGGCAGTCATGCCTGGCAGTGGTGCTACTGGAAGGAATGCAAGAAGGGAAGTGGGAGGGAGCACACGTCATCGCTGGAAGGCCAAATGAACCTGAATCGATCTGAAGAAAGATCTGGGAATTGCATCAGAGAGCAAAACTCGTTTTTTTCAGGGGTTTTTACGGACTTATGTAGTTTTGTTGGGCTCTTTGACCAGGAAGTGGGCGGGACAGAGGAGAAGCCTACATGGGTTCTGCAATGGCTAACTTTTATGGCAGGAAAACCATAGCCCCCACAGGTAAGCTCATGGCTTGTGCCATTTGCCTCCAGAGGACAGGGCAGTCATGCCTAAGGAGGCATAAACTTGAGAATGCTACTCCTTAATTTACAGTTCCCTGAGGATTGAACTGCAGGTGCCTAATGTCCAGTATGGCGAGTGGGAGTGGCTCCCATCTCCTGCCAGCTTTCTAGGTTTTAGGGGTGAAACCGACTTTCTAGATTGTCAGGGAAAGAAGCCAGCTCTCTTATATTCAGTCATAATGGATTTATCCAGCCCTACAGCTGGTTACACAGTAAAAGAGTGTGTGTCAAGTGGAGTATTTACAAGATGGTATTACATATAGTAGAACGGCCTTGCAAATCCCTAAAACTTGATTCAGTTTTCCAGTGTGCACTGAAATTCTTGAATTTCTAGAAACTCGTGTGGTGTTCATAATAATTGTCAAGTTGAGAGGGTGTAGAATCAACTAGGACCCAAAGCTCAGGTCCCAACAATAAGGAAAGTTCTATGTTGGGCTTACTGAGAAGTGAAATCCCATCCTGTTTGTGAGGTCTTCCTGGTTGTGCTCAAATTTTCATTTTGCTTTGTGAATATTGAAATTCTTCTCTCTTCAGTGAACTACAGTTCATTCAATATATCATAGTTCAGGCTTCACATATTTCAATTGAATCTACATATTCTCTTGATTTTAATTTTAATTATATTTATGTCTTGTCTGATAAGATAGAAGCACAGTTTTTTTTATATTTCTGAATGATTATTTATGTCCTATAATATCAGAAAGCCATAGAGGATTCATTGGACTAGGAAAAGACTGTGTAATTCATATTCATTGGGAAGAATATGAGACATATAAAATCTAGTATTGAAGTTTCCCTTTTATGTTTTTGAATTTTTTTTTAATTTTTTTTATTAATTTTTTTATTTATTTATGTGTATGTATGTGCTGTCTGCATGCAGGTTTGTGCACCCGTGTCGTGCAATGCCGCGGAGGTCAGAAAAGGGTCTCGGACTCCCCTGGAGCTGGAGTTCTCCCGGAATTGGAGTTTCAGACGGCTCTTGGCCGCCATGTGGGCGCTGGGGATCGAACCCGGGTCCTCTGTAAGAGCGGTCGGTGCTCTTAACCGCTAGGCCATCTCTCCAGCCCCATAGAAACCTTATACCAAAATTAAAAATAGTTTCCAAGAACAATAAAGGTATTATGTCATTCATCATATCCAACAAATTCTGTCCATTATTTTCGGTCCCACTGCACTGTTCTATGCAATTGAAAGCAAGCCCACTGAAACCTCATAATCACTAGCCAAAAGAGACAACATGATTGGACTTTTAGGTAATACAGACATGATTTCTGCTACTTTCATATGCACAAATTTAAATACAAACATCCATCATGAAATAAAATACAATTCTCCACTTTAATATATCTGTATTTTAAATTTTTCAGCCATAGCATTTGATTTATAAATATTTACAAAATCTATATATACAAAATGAGTTGTTCCTTTTATTAATCCGTAGTGATTTATTTATTTCTTCTGACTAGTTTTAATTTGGAGCCTACTGTGTCAAACATGAAAATAGTATGCCATCTCCTTAAAGTCTTCCAAATAAATAATTAGCAGGTTTGTTTTTCCATTCTTTGACTTTCAGGCTCATTTGTAATTTTACTAAGAATGAGATCAGCTACTTGGTTATCTCATGTGATATTATGTTGTTCTGTCAACCAGTCAGTTATTCAGTGTCCTTTTGTGGGAACATTTAGGCTTTCCTTAGAATGGACTGTTCCTGGACGAGAAGTTAGCAGCACTAGCTGTTCTGGCAAGGACCCAGGTTCCATTTCCAGCACTGTGATCATGGCTAGGAAGAATGTCATTCAATTCTAGGATATCAGATGCCTACATCTTGCCGAGATGGATAGTGCACAGAAATGGTGCAATACAATATGCAGGCAAACATTCAAACATATAAAATAAAAATAAGGGGGCTGGAGAGATAGCCTAGCAGTTAAGAGCACCGACGCTCTTGCAGAGGACCCGGGTTCGATCCCCAGCACCCACATGGCGGCTAAGAACCGTCTGTAACTCCAATTCCAGGAGAACTCCAGTTCCAGGGGAATCCGAGACCCTCTTCTGACCTCCGCGGCATTGCAGCGACACGGGTGCACAGATCTGCATGCAGCAGTACATTCAACAATGAACAAAATAAACTAAATAAGTAAATAATAAAAAAATTAAAAAAAAAAATAAATAAGTTAGTATAAAACAAATAAAAATACATAAATCGGGAGCTGGAGAGATACGCCTAGCGGTTAAGAGCGCCACCGTCTTACAGAGGACGCCGGTTCGATCCCAGCACCACATGGCGGCTAAGAACCGTCTGAAACTCCAATTCCAGGAGAACTCGTTCCAGGGGAATCGATACCTCTTCTGACCTCCGCGGTGTTGCACGACACGGGTGCACAAACTTGCATGCAGGACAGTACGTTCATACAACATACAGAATAAAATAAATTAATAAAAAAAAATAAAAAAAATAAAAAAAAAAAAAAAAAAAAGAATACATCATCCAGTGCTTTCCTAATTTTAGATTTACTTGGAAGAAATTTGATGTTGCCCAGCATTAATGACTCACACCTAAAGTTCCAGCACTTTGATAGCTAAGGCAGGCAGATTTCTACAAGTTTGATGCACGCGTTGTCTACCAGTGAGTTGTAGGCAAGCCACAAAATATAGTGAAGCTTTCACCTCAAAATATAGTCTATGTGTATTTCCTATTTTTTTTGTTTATTTCATACAATTAATCTTTTATTGTTTTTTTTATTTTATGTGTGAGTTGATTGCCTACATATGTGTAAGGGCACAAGTAGGAAGCAGGTGAGGGATAAAACATAACTTCTTTGAAATTAACCTATCAGTCTACAAGCTGTGAACTATAGAGTCCATTTAGAGGGAGGAGCTAAGGACAAAGCCCAGCAAACCCAGCAAGGTTTGGTTCTGAATAGAGAATAATCCTTTTCACAGTTTCTATGTCCATTAGTCAATTAAAGAAAGGTCAGTTTTACCGATTTTACAAGAGATACCTCTATAACAGCTGCTCCAATCTACAGCTGGAGAATGACCTATCATCAACATCATTTCTCCTCTTATTCTATGGGGAGGAAGAAAGAAAGTTCTCTTGTATAAGACCTTTGCAGCACCTAGAAGAGAAGCTTCGTTAGGAATCATTAAAAATAGTTGTTACTAGTAGGAACCAGAGAGGGGCCTGATGTCTGCAGCAATCTGAGGTCTTTCTTCCCTTCAATGCCCAGAGAGTCAATCCTTCTGCTGGCACTTTCTGGAATACTCTCCTCACTGCAAAGCTGATCTTTCTTTCTCAGCCATTAAGTTGGTGATCTCTTGGCCTGTTGGAACATAACAAATCCTTTCCCATAGTTAGTTTTAAGATTTGGATTGCAAGGTTTTTGACAAAAAGTTTTTGTATCTATCTATATCCCCTTTTTTATTTTAGGTTTTTATTTTTGACTCCATTAGTCTCAAAAGCAGTTGTATATATATACCTATAGGGTGGAATCAAGGCACAGATTTCATCAAGTTCACCCATGCTGTTTTGGGTTACTGTATGTGATTAACTTGGGAAACAAACTTTATTTTTAAATTAAATCATCCTATAGGTGAAAGAGATTGCTACCAGGTGATACTATATGATGGCAAAATTATAGAGAACATTGATCATCTATTTTCAAGGGTCATACAATCTGCACTAAGACCTCTGTGGTTTTCATAATATCTTCATATTCACAAGGTAGCCCCCACTAGTCAAGTAAACATACTACTCCATACCACTTAGAAGCAGGTGGCCAGGTGGGAATTTGTACCACTGACCCTATGTGCCTATTTGTCTTCAGTCTAGTTCTGCATCTTAATTGTGTAATCCATGCAGCCACCACCACTGCTGCTATACTAGCAAACAGTACACCATGCCAGGATTCCCTGTGCATTTTCCTCCAGCTTTCCCCATAAAAGATACCCTGCTATCACGTTTCCCTGTGAGCTTGCTTTGCCTAATCCTGCCTTGAGTAGTCAAGTCTGTCACGGAGAATTTTCCTCCCAGAGTGGGGCACACACAGCATGTACCCATGCACATAGTGTCCCACTGTCCCATGCCATCTCTGCCATTTCCTGGTTCTCTGGTTACTATGGCAAAGCGAGGAGAGATCTTGCCAATCTTAGTTGACTAGAGAATTTATTAGGTTTGCCTACAAAGTGGTGGCAGAAATCATATGCTCACTCAAGTCGTGTGGCATGGCCATCTCTCCATCTTCAACAGGGGCACCCAGAGTCCTGGTGTAAATTCTGTGTTGTATGCCCATGAGGATGGAATGTCGAGAGTCATCGCCCAGCCCTGTGTGGTGGGCTTTGTATTGGTCCTTGCCCTGAGATTCCCAGATGGTGGAGCCATTCATGAAAGGTTTACTATTGACAAAGTTCCGTTGACCTGACTTGTCTGGTTAAAGTCTGCTCTGATCTCCAGCTGCCTTTGGTTTTTAATAATTCTTTTTATCATATTAATTCTTATTTTTCTGGCCTGCTTGACTTCTGACTCTCTAGCAATTAGGGTACCTCTTTTTGTCTCAAGGAGTGGAACTGACACTTTTGCCTTTTCTAGAAATGAGTACCTTGATAAAAAGCCACTGGAAGGTTTTTAAGTTCCAGGAACTGTTAAAAGAGGCCCAGCTGGGGCCTCCCTCAGCAGTCAGATGGTGTCAGTAAAAAGAAATCAGGTGTCTTGACTACAGCCAGAAGTCAGGCCCATGGCCAGCCTGACCCATATAATCAGCAAATACACCAGGGGCAAAAGGAGGCCCATTCATCCTTGGCCTTGTGCAGGGGTAGGCAGTGTGAGCCAGGCCCAACCACTCTATCAAAACTAAAGAAATACAAGGAGGCTGGATGTAAAAACCCCAGGACACTAAATGGGTTAGAGAAAATGAATGCAGATGCTGAAGACCTAACTAAAGTAATGCCTTCCATTCATGCCATTGTACCCAAGATGAATCTTTGGAACAAATAGAGAAAATCTTCCCATGCTATATTGAGCCTGGTTTGTGTTTGATTTAATACCTAATGTTAGTGTCTGTTTTACAGATATAATATCAAGTACACCTGAAGGAACAAAGATAAAAAGTAAATTCATTAAGGAGGGGTACCAGGGCCAGGTGTAACTATGGAATCTTTGGGAGCTTTATAGTTAAATAAGACATATTGGTAGATAAAGTCTTCAGTACCAGGGGTGGACTGCCCTACTAGGAGCTGTTGACTGGGGTGGGGGGCTCTAAAAGGCCCCAGAACAAAATCATTTTGCTTATAAATTTGGGTGCACAAAAGAAATGGACAATAAGATACTATTGCTGAAAAAACTATGGGATGTGAGCATGAGAAAGAAAAACTATACTGAGAATTTGTGCTGCAAATGGACAGCTGACATTGACAGGGCTGAAGAGCAGTGTGCAAGTCACTGGAAAGAAATGGTCTCCAAAGCTCTACTAGAGAGCTCATGTGGGTCACTTTTCCAGAAGAAGATGGGATGCAATAGGAGCAGCCTAATACATGTACACCCAGAAAAATTCTAATTGGATCTATGGCTTGCTTCTTGGCAGGGGTGGGGGGGGGTAGGACACACAACTGATACTGCAAGCTTGGTGACCCCTAGAGGCAGAATATTTTATATAGGCCACATTAAAAAGCTATTGCCATCTTTTGTTTAAAAAGCTGTCATGCCATGACTAAGATACCATCCTAGTATCTGTGTTTGTGCCCATAGAGAAACTTGTTATGAGAGTTAATGTTTGTTTAGATATCTTTACTTCTTACTATTTATGTTTTTGTAAGTAGAGATAAGAGGGAGACTCCTGAATGAGCCAACTGTCTGATGAAAACAGAAGTTGGACAGAGCAGAGAGTTTGATGTCACTTCAGACACTATCTCCCTCCCTCCCTTCAAAGGCCCAAGGACTCTTATAGAAGAGGTTGGTGCATCCAGTTTGTAAGGTCCAAAGGCGGTGGGTAGAGTATGGGATAAAATATATCTTCTTTGAAATGGACTTATCACCATACAAGTTGTGAACTATGGAGTCTAGTTAGAGGGAGGAGATAAGGGTAAAGCAGAGCCTGCACAGCAAGGTTCCCATGATGCTGGTTCATGCAATGCTGACATTCCCATGGAAATGCCCAGAACTCTGAGACTCTGGGGGCAAGGGCATATAAAAATCTCACCATAGGGACTGGACACTCTCTCTTGCCATGCCACCAAAACGGGCATAGAGCACAGGATTTATGCCAGAACTCTGGGCTGCCACTTGAAAAGGGAGAGCAGGCCATGCAGAGCAGGTCGAGTGTATGTGTTCTGCCATCACTTTGTAGGGAACCTAATAAAATTTTTAGTCTACTTAAGATGGGAGAGTTCTCTCCTTGTATTGCCTTAGTAACCAGGGAACAGAGAAATGGCAGAGGCAGGGCAGGACAGTGGGATGCTACTTGCATCAGAATTTGATGTGGACATCCCCTTCCTGGGAGGAAAATTCCCTGTGACAGAGAGCATATGATACCCTGGCAACAGAGTTACAAATGTTTACCACCCACCATGTGGGTGTGAGAACTGAACCTGGGTTCTTCACAAGAGCATGCAGTGCTCTTACTTGCTGAATCATCTCTCTAGCCCCAAATACAGTATATCCTTATCGTATTTAGAACTTCCACCCTATCTGCACTTCCCCAAATGTACTATTGTTAAAAAAACTATTGAGTCAAGTTTTTGTATCCAGAGGGCCCTCAGCATAAGTCCATGCACTAAAGTCTACTCAGCCTCTCTAGCACCATTCCTTTAAAGAAGATTAACTCTCCCCTACTCAGCAGTAATCAGTTGCAATAACTCTTAAGCTAAGTTTTGGGCCTCCTGTCAGTTTTCCCAGTGCCATGCTGGATTTTTGTCTAAATGAGGTTGCACAGGTCTTGTGCATGTTGTCACCATTGCTGTAAGTTTATATGAACAAGATCCAGTGGCCTGAAGACTTTAGCTCTTACAAACTCCCTTCCCCTGAAAAATCTCCCACAACATGGGTAAGTAAGGTTTATTCTAAGGGGTCTTTAATAGGGACATGAACTCTGGTAATTTATGCTCTATACTTTGGCCTTATGCATCCATCCTCCTCTGGTGTATAAAGAAGCTTCACAGATGAGCATTGAGAGGAGCATTTCTTGAGTCTTAGTTAAGATGTTCTGTAGTAGGTATTTCATTTAAGACCCTCTATCAACCCCTTATTCTCTGTGTGACTAGATGTGTAAGTCTGTAATATTCTCCATCTCTTGAAAAAAAGCTTTATATGTAACTATACAGATTTATATTGAGCTTATGTCCTGAAAAGACCAGGAAACTGGAAAGGAGCATTGGAGATAAAGGGAAGGGAAATGCTCTAGAGAGGGTAATAGTAGGAAACAGATGACACCAAGTGGAAAATGGAGAAAATAGGGTTATTCAACTGGGAAGGAAGGAGGGAAGGATATACAAAGAACCATGAGGATATAGGGAAAGAAGGAGCTCAAGACAGGGGCCATAATAGGGAACAGGTATGATTAAGGGGACTGTGGAGAGAGGAGGGAGGTCAGACAGGGAGAGAGAGAAGAAATATAAATAAATCTTAGTTGGTATGAAAAACTGGGAGCCTGGCAGAGGCTGGAGAAATGGCTCAGTGATCCTTTTACAGGTGACCTGGGATTGATTCCCAGCACACACAAGGCAAATAACAACAATCTATAACTAAAGTTCCAGGGGAATCTGATTCCTTCTTCTGAATCTATTGGCATTGCCTGACATGGATACACTTACATACATGCAGGTAATACACCCATATGCACAAAATAATAAGTAAATTTAAATAAGAAAAAACTAGTGTGCAATGCATCCACTGAAAATACAGATACACTATCAAACATAAATGCATGTGTATATCTAAAGGCTAGAAAAATTAGTGCCATGCAGAGGAACTCTCCCTTCAAGTTGTTGAAAGAGTAGTCTGAGATATCCCAAAATGACATAAGCTATTGCCACAGTACGTTATTAACTCCAAAAACTTGAAGATAAGATCATATTGTTGAAGACAGGACGTACTTTGGACACAGTCTGTGATGTTAAGGTGCTAGAACTGACTTTGAAACCTCCTCTTTGAAAACTACCTCTCATAGTTCTAGAGTATAATAACCAAATTTTTATGGAGGAAAATCAATAATCCATGCCAAGGTGTAGAACCTAATAACCACAACAATCACTAGCACAAGAGACTATAGCAGTTCAGTGGTGGCACATTTTTCAACAGGGTAACCCACAGCTATCTGTTTGGACTTATAGCCCTCTCATTGGGAGAGAACTCATGTGTGATACTGTAAACATAGCTAAATATACATGGCCACAGAATTTATAGATCCTACAGTAAGCCCTACCTCTATTAGTTCCCTAGGCAATGTCTTACAATATGCTCAATATGAATCCTTCTATTTATAGGCAAGTATGCAATTGATCACTTATCAAAAATATTTTTTAAAAAACTTAATTTGATATTGTTGAAATGTATCTACCAATACCTCGATTAACATTTTCCTTACAATGTTTATTATTATCTCTTTGGATTGAACTTTATTTGGGATTGTCATAAATAGAGACCTGTTAGGTTGTATATATTTGGATTTCTAAATGTCTCATGCTTTTTTTTTTCCATTTCTTTCTCTAGGTTTGAAATATTGTGCTCAAATATAATTGACCAAAAGAAAGACAGAGAAAATCCAAATTAAAAAATCAGAGAAGAAATGGAAACCATCACAACAGACACAACAAATATCCAAAATATTATAAACGAATACATTAAAACCTACAATCTATTAAATTAGAAAATCAGAAAGAAATAGATGAGGTTCAAAAAATAAAATTTAAACCAAGAAGCCATCAACAACTTAAACAAGATCCATAACAAATATAGCATCAGAAGAGTAGAACAAACTCATAACTAAAACAAGACCAAGTGCAGATAGATTCGCACTAGAATTTTACCATACCTTTAAAAAATGTCTACAATAATGCTACTTGAAATATTTCAAAAGACAGAAACAGATAAACCCCAAGTGCCTTCCATTATGCCAGTATTACGCTAAAATCTAAACAAGGCAAAGATACAAAAACAATAAAATAAAACGATCCACCAGGAGTGTGCAGAGCTTAGATCAGTGACTTCCCAGGACCACTTGAAGCACAGATGACGATTGAGAAGCTAATGAAAAGAAAATGGTGCCAAGTACCACAACAGTAACAGAACTTTACTGTTTTCTGGGATTTTGTTTTTTACTTTATTTTTTTAATGGAGTGTGTACAATTTTGTTCAAATGACTGCAGCACTTGGAGAAGCTGTTGCTACTATTGATGCATAACATATTGCTATTATTGGCCTATTTATATAAATATAACTATATATATATATATACATATATATCATTTGAATTAAAAAAAACCTATCCACCCATCTCCCTAATGAAAATAGATGTAAAAATTCTCAACAAAATACTCATAAATCACATGCAGATACATATCAAAGATCTTTAATCATGATCAAGTTGACTTTATTCCAGATATGATGGGATGGTTCCATATACACAATTCAAGGAAAGTGGGAATATAAGGAATGAAGAAATAATATAAAGGCAAAATCATATGATCATATCAATAGATTCAGAAAAGGCCCTTGACAAAATCCAACATATATTCATGATAAAATTGCTACAGGGAATTGAACTAGGTGGAGCATATCTCAGAATTAAGCCTATATACAACAAAACCACAGACAACATCATTTTAAATGGATAAAAACCTGAAACATTCCTATTACAATCAAGAACCAGAAAAGGTTGTTGGCTAGCTCTACTTCGTTTTAATATAGTGTTGTAGTAGCCTGTACGCTGAGAATTACACAGTGCGCCTGTGCAGAGCTTGTCCTTCATCAACCTAACCTGTCCTAGCCTGGCAACCATACAAACACCTGAGTCACAGACCTGGGCCAATCACAAGGTGACATGATGACTGCACTAAGCGGAATGCGAACAGTACATAAACCCTAACCTTGCCCCAGATAAATGAGTCCGCGACAGCTTGCCTTCTGCCTTCATTCACCCAACTCCCAGGGTCTGTGTCTTGACTGCACCTCTCACCTCCTTTCATTCACAGTTGGACCACGAAATTTCCTGGCAGGCCAGGGGGATTGAAAATATCTGGTGCCTAATGTGATTTTTTCGAACCCCTGGTGCTGGATAGGCACCCCCTTCCTTGATCGGTGAGTAGGCCCCCTTTTGTGTTCTTTGTTCTTTTGGCCTCGCAAGGGTGAGCGCCCAGCCCCCATCCCTTCCACAGACCCCTTTCCTCCCTTCCCATTTTCTGTCCTCATAGATATTTCTCCCCATATTTGGGAGCCATAGAAGGCTGCCCTAAAGGCTTTCTTCAAGACCCGTGACCTTAAAGTGAAATCCCAGGACTTGGATTCATTTGGGAGGAGGCCGTTTGCATTGCCCCTCCTCGCCATAATTGCAAACCTTAAGGGCTCCTTGGCAGATGACGTTTCTGCTTGAGCATAACCTGGCTTGCCACAAGAACATCGAGGAGAAGTTGACCCTGCCCTGTGTCCCCGACTTTCGCCCGAACAAGGAAGGTTCCTCCCAACCCAACCCCCCCACAACTCCATTCAGCTGCCCCTGCTAGGGATACTCATTTGCCCCCCACCAATATATCCTTGGAGGAGGACCCAGGAAGCTCTTTTCCACTGGAGGGACTAGAGACATCTCATTCGACCGGCCCTGACTTTTGGGTAAGAAAGAGCTCTTTTTTTTTTCTTTTTACTTTCTGGTCTGGGGCGCTCGGTTAGGAGAAACTGGATGCAGTATTGCTCCTTGAGCACAGAGATAGGGGATGCCCCAGCTCTCCACTGGTAGAGTGTGAATAGGAGGTTTGCCTCAGCAATTTGGAATCTGGGCAAGGGGTCTGGATTTTCGGTTCTGGGATTGACAAGGCGTTGGCTCCTTGCACGCAGCATCTCCTCTCTTCGTGTCTATGTCTTGTGTTTATTGTAACTGTTCTTCCATGTGTCTAAGCATGCATCTAAGTTTTTATCTGTGTTTGTAATTCAGTCATTATAATTGTCACATATTGGTTCTGTCAAACAAAGTGACCACTTCAAGTTTCATCCTTTATGTGCACAGACTCATTCATTTTGGCATGCCAGACTAGATATGCACGTGCAAACTTTAAAATATGGATATTTTAAAATGCATTTAAAGGCCTAAAATTTGGATAAGTTTAAACACTTCACAACAGCTGGTGATGTTTATAGGAGTCAGCCTCTGAGTTGACTGTTTAAGGATCCTATTTCTCTAGCTGACTTTTTGGTTTGTGTTTGCTTTCAAAAGCATTGTGTGAGGTAACTTTGCTTGTTTTGGAAAGTATTTTGCTCTGAATATTCTACTTTAGGTTTTTTTTTTCTTTTTTGAGACCTCTGTGGGCCAGATTCTCTGAGTGGATGTATCCCTGACTTAACATAATAACTAGCCTTTGGGACTGGGAATAAATTCTTGGACTGGCTTTCATTCTGGGTGGGGCAGCTTTGTTGCCTCTTAGGACCAGGTGTGATGGCACACACCTTTTATCCCAGTCCTTGGGAGGCAGAGGCAGGCAGTTCTTCACCAGCTTAAGGTCAGCCCATCTGGTCTTTGGTGAGTTTCCATTCAGCTGCTACATGGAAACTCTATCACAAAGGACCAGAGATAAACTGCCTCTTACTAGCTAGTAAAATTTTCATCAGCAGTTAGTCAGGACTCCTGGTCTGCCTTGGGAGGAGGCCTTTAAAGCTTGGAGAATTCCTGAGCTCTCTGGAGTGCCCACGTGGCAACCTTTCGATCTCTGCTACAGACTAATTTTGCATCTGGCACCTGGATCAGTGGGCTGCTGCATGGCTTCCAAGTGTGCATTATAGGCTCTTGCCTCCAAGGAGTGAGGGAGAGCAGTCTGGAACAGCTTTTGGACTCACGTTTCTGCAAGAATTTTTGAGCCTGTCTCCCTCCTTCCTTTCTTCCTCATGGGAGGAAAAGGGACCTTTCTGGGTCTGTGCCCTCCTTGCTGATCTGACTGGAAGTCCCTCCTGTGCACTGTGTGTTTGTCTTGTGGGAGACTTGGTCTCAGAGAACTGAGTGAATTAAACACATGAAAACTGTACTTAACCCCATGTTTTTGGTCTCCATTTGGATGAAGGCATTATATAAAATTATTGTGATCACTTTAAGATGTTAGAGCAGCCCTCTCACTCCAGGTTCCTGATGTTTTGGATGTGTGTTTCTAAATCTATGGAACCTCAGTTCAGCTTATGGGTAAGAGCCTATTTGGAGGGTGTAAGTGCCTTAAGCTCCCATACTTAGTGAAATCTTATTCTGACATGCCTAATCAGAAATATAAATATTTTAATGGTGTAACCTGGGTACCCTAAAAATATCTTTCCAAACTCTCTCCTAGCACTCGGGAGACTGAGGTTTGTGTATTTCTTGATCTGGTTTGGTAGAGAACTGATACCAGAATGGCCTGAGCTAGCCCTGTTTCTTGCCTCCAGGGGTGGGAGAGGGTACCCTGGGTTAGTTAATGGGCTTTATTGTGTTTCCTATTTGTCCCCCCACCCCCTTCTCCCTCATAGGAAGCAAACATACCTCCCTGGCTTTGAAAGTTCCCCACCCAAGTGTGGTGGGTCACACTTTTAATCCTAGCATGCCTTTAATCCCAGCACAGGCAAGGTTTAAAAGTGGAGTTTATTTGGCCCATCTCATTTTCCATCTCTTATTACGTTGGAAACCCAATTAGGGATATTTACTACATTTGAACAGCACCCTAACTGCTCTAGTGACCAGTACTCTGAGGTGGGTCAAATGGCATCACTTTAAGGTTCATACCCACTTAGAGCCTCAGAGTGTGGCCCAGCTTCAGTTGTAACTAGAGTAATTGTTAAGATGAAAATGAACCCTAAACCCACAGAAACACAGAGATCTCTGTGAGGCTGGAGCTAGGCAGTGCAGTGGCACAGCTACAAGCTGAATAGACCAAGAACTGCCAGCAGAGAGTTGGATTCTCTCAGAGGCTCACCAGAACTAGCATTGCCCAAAACTCAATTTTAGACTTCTGATGAAGTTTGTACTTTGAAGCTACCTAGTTGATCATTGATCTACTTAGAAGGGAGAGAGACAATGCAAGCCACAAGTCAGTTTGGGGGTTTAGAGACAACTTTCCAGAAGACATACATCTATCCCCAGATTTCTAGGTGATTTTTCTAATGCTTTTTGTCCAATACCGAGCTATCCTGTCAAACTGTACAAGTCAGAGACCAATGGCTGTGACAGGCCATATGGTAGGGGCTCAAAGGCCCCACATAGACTCTGGGTCCAGATTCCAGCAGGCTTATCTGGGAAGGTGACCTCCTTTATCTCTAATGACGCAGTAGGGTGCCTGTCAGTGGCTGTGAGAAGCAGGCTGCTTCATGAGCAACAACTTGGTTAAAACATGTGTTTACAAAAATCTACCCAGATTGTTTTAAAAATGTAAAGATCATTACTGTAGAATTTCTGAGTCAGAAACCAATAACTGACCCAAGAATCCAATTAATACTAAATTAAAAATAGGAAAATTTACTTCACAGCTAGACGCCCTCAGTACTGTATAAACTGTGAAGTTATAATGTTGTTATGTTGACTGTTATAAGGTTAAGAGTCATATTTTACTCTGATTTAAGTTTTCATCTCTGACTTAGAGTTTTCATCAAGGTGTTGAACTTTTGGATTTGAAACTAGTTCAACATGATATTTGTTTTATGGGGCTATTTAAATGAATAGGCTCACATCTAAAGCTAATGATTTACTTGATATCAAGTTGATTCACAAGTAAACTCCATGTGAACTAAAACTGTTAAATTACCCTATGGTCCTTAAAATATAAGTTCATTTTAAGGAATGATCACCTCTGTTCTAGGGTGCAATTTATTTCCCCACTTTACACATGTGGAGATATTTGCCAGGACTAGGTAAAATACCTCTAAGCACTCAAAGAAAATTGGTCATTTAAAACCTACTCCCAAGCTGGCATGAACATCTCACAGTTTATACTATTGTATTTGAGATAACTGTCCCATCTCATTATATGGGAAATAAATATTAATTACTTAGTAAATCTGCACAATTAAGGGTTTATGAATGTTATGCCTCATGGTATTAAAAAGGATACAAAAAAGTTGAAAATGTTAAAAAGGTATTTTTAGTAAGTATTTATGTGAAGATGATGAGAAAGTCTATGCAAGTGATAAAAGTCTGAGGAGGTTTGTTATGGCAGGTAAAAGGTGAGACTATATGAATAAACTTAATTTTCTAAGGTTCAGTCAACTAGTTTAAAAATCAAAATGTATATCTATTCAAGGTTTGTTTGAGAGTGTTCAGTTTTTGTCCAACTTTTATATTCATATAAGATGACACTTCAAGGTATTGTAAAAGGATAAGATACTGATACCTGTATTAAATTAAATTGGTATAAACACTCAAGCTAGTTTACTAGTGGCATGAATAGGATTGTGAATATACAGAGTTGTTAATTTTCAGTCCACTCCTGGCTTGAACCTGACTCCCTGTTACAGGTTTGGATTATGTGGACACAGACAAATACTGGGTTACCTATAGCTACTGAAAATGTGCTTTATGTTTCTTGCAAGAGTTGCTTTTGATATTTCCTTTGACCTAACCAGATAATTTGGCTCAAAAAGCTAGGTTCTATCTCCCTGAACCACCTGCATGCAGTCCAGGAGGAGACAGTTTGGGAGAGCTTGGTAATCCTTATCAGTTTATTTCCTGTCTTCAGGTATGTGCTACAGCTCCTGTCTTTCTGGGAAAACTATAAATCAGAATAAGGGGTCTGAAAAAGAAAAAGATTGTTCCCATTTGTAGTAATTGTTGTAAACAGTTTACATTTAAGTTTACATTTTAAGACTGAAATTGTTTAATCGATCTTGTGGGTTATGCCTGCTTAATGTATGGTATCAGTCAGTATTATATAAGGCTGCCTGAACTTTTGTCCAAGCCTTATCTAAAATATTATACAGTGATCAAAAGTATTAGACTGGTGTAACTTAGCCTTTCTGGATGGATAACGGCCATACATAATGCCCATACCAATTCGGCCAAGGGACTTAAGGAACAACTTTTTTCTTGCCCTCTAAGATCAACTAGGTCCCAGCAGACTATGTCTGGGGGCATCTCCTGAAACGTTCTGCAATTATGAGTCACCAGTCCTCCTGGGCAGAGAGGTCTTGGAGATCCACTAACAGGATTCTAGCCAGTGTCCAGTCCAGTGGATGGAACTGATAAAAGCTGAGAGGAACCAGAGGCAACTCCCCCCTCAGTGGCCCCTGAGGACCAGATCTTCAACTGACCTTCAGAAAACAAAAGTTGGTTAATCTGGGCTAAATGTATGGACTTAAACACCCAAAAGGAAAGTACAACCAAAAGATAAGTAATTATTATATTTCCTTTAAAGTCTGAAGGATTGTGCCTCCAAACACTAGATTTTTTAAAATGTGTATGAGTGTATGTCTGCATGTAGGTTGGTGCACCTGTGTGGTGCAATGCTCTGGAGGTCAGAAGAGGGTGTTGGATTCCCCCGGAACTGGAGTTAAAGACAGTTCTTAGCCACCATGTGGGTGCTGGGAATCAAACCTGGGTCCTCTGCAAGAGCAGTCGGTGCTCTTACCCACTGAGCCATCTTTCTAGCCCCAAAACACCAGGTTTTAAGTAAATTAAAATCATATGAGATCTGTTGCTACCAAATAATAAAGTTTCCTCTTTCTATGTAAGCAACTACTTAAGGGAAAACTCACAGTGACTATCAAAATTTCCTGGAAAGCAGATGCTGAGTCCAGACACCATGGCAAAATGAACAAAAGGAGAAGCCCAATAATGGATGCTTCAGAGCCCCTGTTGGGAAATTCTAATGGACTTTTAATTTGGACATTTAATTCACCCTGTTCCTCCCCTGGCTCCCTGCCTAGAAAATGTACCCTTGCTACTTTTGCCTCACAGGCACTGGTCAAGGATTTTGTTCTCTCTGTATCTATACTTTTGGGGGTCATTTAGATAGGTCCACTGAGCAGGGGTACCCCACTCACCTCCCTCTATGCCCCTTTTCATCATGGAAGAAGTCAGAGCAGTCGGTACTCCAATTCCCTCTTGGCAATTGGGGTAACCTCAATAAAAGTAGGAGCTAAAAATTGGCTAGGCAATTTACGGTCAAGACCCCCCCCCAAAAGAGCCAGTTTCTTTCTCAGCTGAGAGCTGAGAACTTCCTGGATCCAATTGCTCTGACTTATGTCTCATACATCCTTAACTCACTTGTCAGATTTATTGACCAGTAGGTACATTCCATTAAAATCATGGTGCTAAGGAGTCAATACAACCCCCCTAGCAGAGATCATTCCATCTTGGAAACACCAACTGTGGTTGACTCTTGTGAACTTCCTTCAAGGATTTGAAGGCCACATAATGAGAGGGAGAAATGAGATGCGACCCCAGGTTTTCTTCATTCTGCCTGGCCCCCTACCAAATCCTCAATATTATTCATCGACATTGTGAATTTGGTGATATTATTAAAGGCCCCTAGTTGCAACAGTTTATTAACTACACCTTGACCCTTGGTTCTCAAATTGCCTCCATTAACTCTAGCCACCCCAAGGTCATAGCCTTCAAAACTAGCTTTGCTTCTCAGGTGTGGTCTAAGCTAAAGTCCATTTTTGATCCTGCTACTTCGGTCCCCTGGGGCGTCCTCTGCCTCCTGGCCCTTCTCTGCCTTTTTCTCTTCAGGTTTCTGTTTTGCTTCACCTGCAGCCAACACCAGGTCAACAAAACGATGGCCCAGGTCCACCCAGCAATGGTCAATAAGGACTCTGCATGTGCCCCTCCCAATGAGGTGATTTGCGTGTGGCTCTCATCCATCCACAATTCACGGGGAATGAGTTGTCTCTCCCCTTCCCCTCTGCAGTACCGCTCCTGGCCTCTTCCCTCTGTGGCTGGCTAGTCAATGCTGGGTAAGGGCCTGCAAGCCAGGGCAGCCTAAGGCAGGCACAGTCAAAATATTGGAATGCCAGAGGTGGGGCCAACAAGATTCAGGTACAGCACTTGAATTCCCACTCAGACCACTCCTCATGCAAAATTAAATACAAAGGGTGGAAATGTAGTAGCCTGTATGCTGAGAATTATGCAGCTTGCCTGATCAGAGCTTGTCCCTCATCAACATAACCTACCCTAGGCAGGTAACCATACAAACACCTGAGTCACAGACCTGGGCCAATCACAAGATGGCACGATGACTGCACTAAGAGGAGAGCAGAGTGAGAACAGTACATTAACTCTAAATTTGTCCCCAATAAACGAGTCCAAGGCAGCTCGCCTTCTTCCTGCATTCACTTTACTCCCAGGGTCTGCATCTTGACTCTACACATTTCACCCCCTTTTGTTCATGGTCAGACCACAAAATTCCCCAGCAGGCCCAGGGGATTGATAACATAATGCTTCAAATCTAGGTATTGCATTAAGACAAGAGCAGGAAATTAAATTGGTACTAATTGGAAAAGGAAATCAAATTACTCCTATTAGCAGATTATTAGATATTATACATGAGGGATGCCAAAAATTCCATCAAAAAAACAACTAAAATTATCAAAACTCAAAAAAGTGACAAGATAAAATTCAATTCATGGGTCTGTAAAGGTGGCAGTGGCCTAGCAGTTCAGAGCACCTGCTGCTCTTGCAGAGGATCTGGGTTTGATTCTCTACACCCACATTGTGGCTAACAACTGGATGTAACTCCTGTTCCAGGGTTTCCAACACCCTCTTCTGACCTCCCTGAGCATTGTGTGACATTGGTACACTTATATTGATGCAAGCGATACATTCATAAACATAAAATGAAAAGAATGAATAAAGTATATTTTAAAAATCAATTCACAAAAATCAGTAGTCATTCTCTATACCAATAACAAGCAATCAAAGAAAGTTAGTGGAAACACTTCCATTCACAGTACAGTCAAAATATCAAGGAATAAACTTAAAGACATTAAAGATGTCTTCAAAGAAAACTTTGAATGTTTGGAGAAAGATATAGGAATACACAAGGAAATGGAAAGGCATCCCATGATAATGGATTGGGAGAACTAATACTGTGAAAATGACCATCTTAGGAAGAGCAATATTCAGTGAAATCTCAGTCAAAGCCCCCATGACATTCTTCACAGAAACATAAAATTCCTGGGGCTGGAGAGATGGCTGAGCAGTTAAGAGCACTGGCTACTCTTGGAGAGGACTGAAGTTTGATTCCCAGGACCCACATGGTGGCCAACAACCATCTGTAACTCCAGTTCCAGGGTACCCACCATCCACTTCTGGCTTCCACAGGCTATGCACAACATGAGTGCACATACCTACATGCAGGCAATACATTCATACATTTAAAAAATAAAAGAATAATAATAAAGAGATATAAAATTCCTAAACTTTATATGAAAACACAAAAGATCCCAGATATCCATAACAACCATGTGCAGAAAGATTAATACAGTGAGGAGTACCAAACCAGAATTAAAACTATATTACTGGGCTATAGTCATAAAGCAGCATGGTATTGTTTAACTAATCTGAACCATATGTATATGAAATCATCAGCTGAATAATAGTTTTACAAATTTCCTTTCTATAAGGGGATTATTATTCAATGATTATTTTCTGAAATTATCTACCTGGGAATATTTAAAAAATCTTTAGTATATATTTATGCTTCATTTCTTCATCATGTCTCTACCACCTTCCCCAGATTCTTCAACATTAAATCTCTTCAAATATATTCAAAATTCATGCTGAAGAGATGGCTGTTCCTCAGCTAAGAGTGCTTGCTGTTCTTTCAGAGGTATTAGGTTCAGTTCCCAACTCCCACACAGCAGTTAGCGACCATCCATGGGTCCAGTTCCAGAGGGTCCAATGACCTTTTCTGGACTTTGTGAACATTGCATGTGTATGGTACTCTTACATACATACAGGCAAAATACTCATACACATAAAATAAAGATAAAAGAAATTTATAACTAATATATTCCAAATTTTTCTGAATATAAGAAATTATATTTTCCTCTCTGATTTATATTCTCAGGGTTTCCAATATGGCTAATAAATTTGATTTTCTTCAGTAAAGCTTTAATCTAAAAGAGAACCATCATTTTATGATTAAACATTCCCAAATGATAAAGACATATAATGTAATGTGGGTAGTGTTTCCCTTTTTTTTCATGCCTCCACTGAATGACTCTTTAAGGTTATCAAAGAACAAAATAAATTGATATGGATAATTGAAAAAATGACTTTCATTTTTAGAATTAAATTGCTGTGATAAATCCAACCAACCACTTTCTCTTCTTGTTTTCAGAGTATCAAAAAAGAAAGTGATGTCCTGAACAGCAACATGGTTGGAAGTATGGCTTGAGATTTTATGAAAATTATCTATTACATTCTTCATCACACTTTAGTAGTTAATAAACAAATTTGTTATACTCACTTAATAAATAAGTGACAAACAGAAAGGATAATGCTTTTAATATTAAAACTTTGTTCCCAGTTGTGAAGTACAAATTGTATATGTGTAATGTAAATATAATGTTTATAACCAGCAAAAAAAATATTAAAACTTTGTAAATGATGTGGAGGTCCTGCATCACAAATGTCAGTGACTGTCATTCCAACTTCATGTTTTCCAGTCCACTGTCTGCCTATTCAACATGTACACAGTTTAATATATTAAGCTCTTATGAAAATAAGAGTGACGGAATCTCTCATAATTTACAAAAATATTCCCACACTGCCAGGATTGAATATGTGAGGACATCCTTAAGGAAGACACAGTGATGATATCAAATAAAATTCATTGGAAGGCATTAATCCCGTGAGCACTCATGCTTTAGTCTTAAATTTTGCATGAATATGTACTTGTTGAAGAAACATTGCATGAAGAATATGAACTATATCATTCAAACCCATGTCTAAGATATGACATGGAAACAATTCTATTGAATTTTTGAGAAAAAAATTTTATCATTGTTCCACAGTAGAATTGAAATACTGAACAATTAGGGGCTGGAGAGATGGCCTAGCGGTTAGGAGCGCTGACCGCTCTTGCAGAGGACCCGGGTTCGATCCCCAGCACCCACATGGCGGCCGAGAACCGTCTGAAACTCCGATTCCAGGAGAACTCCAGTTCCAGGGGAATCCGAGACCCTCTTCTGACCTCCGCGGCATTGCACGACACGGGTGCACAAACTTGCATGCAGACAGTACATTCATACATATATGGAAATAAAATTAATAAAAAAAAATTAAAAAAAAAAAAAAAAAAATACTGAACAATTAAAATATATCCACCCAAATCTCATCACAAAGGGGCGTCTGGAAATATAGAAGCTTTCATTTTCTGGGTAAAACTTTTAAAATTGGGAAATTCACTATGATGCTCTAAAAAACAAACATCCCATGGAAGGAATCAAGAGTGAATGAAGACAATCCCATTGTGGTGTGCTGACCCAGATTCTCCTTACGCCTCAATGCATCTATCTTCTTTTTTTTAATTTATTTTTTTTATTGATGGCTCTGTGTATTTCATACATCATTTCCCATTCAGGTCAGGCTTGATATCCCCTTTTCCCCTTCCCCCCACCCCACCCTTACCAATCCCAGATCATACATTCTGCCGTAACTTTTCTGAATCTTTCGTCTTTTTGTTTGGTTTTCATTTTTTTTAAAATAAGTGATATTTGTGAGTACAAGCATCCTTCATGTAAAACCAATTTTGCAAGCAGTTGTGCCCAAACCCACACAGCTCATGGGTCCAACCATCCAGTGGGGGATGACAGGTTTGTTGTTTGTTCAATCAAGTGATCAAATAAGTGTCCAGTCTATATTGTTGTAGTTTCACCATCACCCCAATCACAGCCCTTACACTTCTACCGCGCCCCCTCTTCCGCAATTGTTTCCCTAGGCTTAGAAAGGGGCACAGGTGAATGAGAGGCAAAACAAACACTCTACTTTCTATGGAGCTTTTGTCTTGGTCTCTGGTCAAATCTGGCTGTTTTCTTCATGGGCTGACAGGCTGTCCAGGCATAACCCTTTCAATCCTATTTGAATGAAGCACATGCAATTAAGATATATAGGTATTTACACAGTAAATTATATAGCCTTTCGATCCACTAATGAAGCATCGCACTTATATATATAGGTATTTAAAACATTAATAATTGTTATGGTAGATTACCTTGGTATACACACACAGATGTTTGGGTGTTATGTTAATCCATGAATTCCATTTTCTTTGTTAAAGTATGACAGGGTCATCGTGTGGTTTAGTACATCTCCTAACCATTAGAGGGATGTAAAGCTTGTTGCATCAGTCATGGGTTTATTTCCAAGGCGAGAGCTAATAGCAATTAAATTGGATATACAGACATATGGCGACCACTGCTGCACAATTCCAGCAGATGAGGTTGTTGTAGCTGGTGCTGATGGAGGAGTCTTGCTTGACTCAAGGAGGACCTCTATTTTGCTTTATTGGTTTAGTGGCCTTTGGTAACACTCTTCTGGTATTCCAGAGACCATCGTCTGCTTGCAAGTGCGGTTTCCTTACATCTTTCCCATGTTTATATGAGGTATTTCAACAGCCGGTCTTATTCCCTCTCTTCCTGCAGATATTCCAATTTGGAGGCAAGGCGCCTTTATCTTTTGTGGGGGCTTGGGATCCCCTGGCCAACATCTCTTCGGTAGCATCTCCTTGGTTGATGTCAGAGCTCCTGTATTAATATATTTTGCTTACGTACACAGCTTAAGGAGACTTTAGCTATATTTTCCGAAACTAGGGCACATAATCGTTTCACCGTTTCTATGTCCCTTAGTCAATTAAAACGAGAAGGCAGTTGTACGATTTTACAAGCATACCTCTTAAACAGTGCTGGCTCCAATCATTACAGTGAGAATGACCATCATCATACCATCTATTTCTCCTTCTTCTACATGGGGGAAAGGGAATAGAAAAGTCTCTAATTGTAGTAAAAACCTTGAACGACTAAGAAGTAAGCTTCATTAGATTACATAAAATCGATGTTACTTAGGCATCCAGAGAGGAGGGCCCTGGATGTTGAAGCATTGAGGCATTTCTTCCCTTCAATGCCACAGACTGGACGTCATCCCCAATCCTTCTGTTGGCACTTTCTAGTGACATCCATACTCACTGCAAAGCGCATTTCTTTCTCAGCCATTAAATGGTGATGATTCTGGCTGTTGGACAACACAACCTTTCCCATAGTTAGTTTTAAGATTGGATTGCAAACGGCCTCTTTGACAATAAAGTTTTCTTTTTTTTTTGTTTTCAATCTTTTTATTTTTTCGGTTTTTATTTTTGACCCATGCGTCTCAAAAAAAAGCATTGTATAAATATAATACCTACGGGTTGATCAAGGCATAGTTTTCATCAATTTCACCCATGCTGTTTTGGTTTACTGTATGGATTAACTTGGGCAAATAAAACATATTATTTATATACATTAAATCATCCTAATGGTGGAAAGAGATTGCTCGATAATGTCTCTATTAGACACAAATTATAGAGAACGTTTGTTTATACCAAACCCAAAATAAAATTGTTATACAGTTTTTAATTAAAGCTATGTGGACAACAGCAATTTATATCACCAATTACTCAGATGCACTACCGTTTTTATCAGCCTTTAAACCAATGTTGTTTAATTGCACCATTTTACTTTTACTTAAGTCCTAAACACCATGTATCTTGTAGCAGAGTCTGGGCAAAAACTGGATACTTGTTGAACTCACGTCAATTAAATATGCACCAATCAAATATACACCCGTGTCCCTCTCCACCCCTCCCCCCCCTTCCTGAGCACCATTTCCAGTCAGTTTTTCTGATGCAATCTTTCTGTTGTTGTTCTTTTAATATGCATCCCTCTCCACAAAAATATTTATAAGTTGGTTTGGTACTAGCATCCATCTATGAGGATACCATTTGTCAATTTGTTGTTTCTGGGACTGCTGTTACTTCACTTAAACATTGATGTATTCTTCTAGCTCCATCCATTTACCTGCCAAGTTTCATGCTGTTGTCTTTCTTACCGCTGCAATCGAATTCCATGTGTACATGTACCCACTTTTCTAGTTATCACACTCATCCATCTGAGGGGCATTTGGGTTGATTGCCAGCCTTTTTGCATTGTGAATGGCAGCGGCATATTAACTAGCTTGCATTGTATCTCTGCAGTTAAGATGATCTTGTGGTATATACCCAGGAGTGGTATGACTGGGTCAAATGGGCAGGCTCATTTTTGAGTCTTCTAAGGGTTCTCTACACTGTTTTCCATAGTGGCTGACAAGTTTACATTCCCACCAGCAATAGATGGTGTTTCCCTTTCCCACACACCTCTCCAGCACTTGGCCTCATTTGTTTTCTTGATTCTAGCCAGTCTTACTGGAGTAAGATGGTATCTTATAGTGTGGTTTTAATTTGACTTTCCTTAATTATTAGCGAGTGTTGAACACTTCTTAAGGGTGTTTCTCAGCCATCTCATAATCCTCCTCTGTGAAGTCTCTGTTCAGATGTTTGTTCCATCTTCTGAGTGATTAATATTTGTTTTCTTTCTTCTTGTTTTATGAGTAGTGTATACTCTGGAAATTAATGCTTTGTCAGATGTATCTGATGTGAAGGGTTTTCCTCATTTGTGGGTTTCTCTTCACTTCCTTTTTGTTTCCTTGATGTACAGAAGATTTGAGTTTAATGAGGTCCCATTTGTCAATATGATGACCTTATTTCTTGTGTAGCTTCTGTTCCTTTAAGAAGTCTTTTCTTGGATTATCATTATATACTCCTAAACAGATGAAAACAAAAAACTAAGAGGAAAGCAGGACAGTTATGGCAGGAATGCATGATCTCGGTTGGGGGGGGAGGGACAGGGGAAATATGTGAACTGAATTGGAAAATTGATGTATGAAAGCACAAAAGCATCAATAAACCATTTTAAAAAATTAAAAAAAAGAAGTCTTTCTACACCTAGCCTTGTCGTCTGCTGCCAGTTTCTTCTCTCTCACCTCCAGGTTTCAGGTTTCATATTGGGTCTTTGATCCATTTGGAATTGACTTTTGTACAGGGTGAGAGGTAGGGGTTTAATTTCATTCTTCTACAGGTGGTGATCCAGTTTTGCCAACACCATTTGTTGAAGATGCTGTCTTTCCTCCAATGTGTCTTCTTGGCCTCCTTATCAAATATGAGATGGCTGAAATTGTATGTGCTCAGGTTTGGATCTTCAATTTTGTTCCATTGGTTGACTGGTCTCTTTTTGTGCCAGTACCAAGCTACTTTTATGACTATAGCCCTTTGTAGTATAGTTTGATATCTGGTAGAGCGATCCCCCCTGTATTGCTCTTTTCGCCCAGAGTTGCTTTGGCTATTCGGGGTCTTTTGTACCCTTTCAACTATGATTATTAATACAGGTACAAACAGGCTGCTCCTTCAGAGATCTCTGGACCTCTAAAAAAGGGATACATGAGACATATTTTCAATTCCACACAGTCTCCCTTGTAGAATTCTGAAGAGATACAGGAATGATGCCATTTTGGCAGATGCTGCCAATGTTGTTCCTGTCAGCGCTACACTGTATATTTACTTTTTACAGGTATAATCTGTAATGATTTCACCAAATATGTATGAGGATTTCAGATCACACTGATCACCAAGCCTTTTAAACTCAAAAGAGATGTTGGGTAAAATCATAAGATTCCTGTAGATCTGCATAGTGGCAAAATCATCAGAGCAAACTGGAACTTTGTTGGCTGTAAAAGTGAGGAAAAGGTACAGAGATCATGATATGAGAGGGTCAAACATAATAAATCTCCAGTTAAATATAATGTCACTCATGTACTAAATTATATTTTCCTCCTAATTCCAGACACTGATGCTCACTGCAGTGGGAAAATTGGTGGTGTAATACTTTAAATATGTATTTTAAAATTAATGTTCCATTATTCACAAATGAGATTTTAGTCATTGGGAAGGTCCATCAAAAGCTCTTTTCATCTCTGAATGTTAGGATCACAAGAACAAACTTTATTTCAGGTAATAACCAAGACATTTGAACATTATCCCATTATAAATGGGTCATTTAATTGTTTTTTTATTAATTTTTTATTTATTTCTGTATGTGTATGAATATACTGTCTGCATGCAAGTCTGTGCACCCATGTCGTGCAATGCCGCGGAGGTCAGAAGAGGGTCTCGGATTCCCCTGGAACTGGAGTTCTCCTGGAATTGGAGATTCAGATGGTTCCCGGCCGCCATGTGGGTGCTGGGGATCGAACCCCAGTCCTCTATAAGAGCGGTCGGCGCTCTTAACCACTAGGCCATCTCTCCAGCCCCCATTTAATTGTTAATCATGCATTTAATATGCTTGATCATAAGTGCATCTGGGTTCACAATGTGTTAGCCCATGGAACTGAATTCCAGCAGGTGATTTGGGGTAATTCCTTGGCTGCTATTACTTGTTAATAAAGGGATTCTCATGAACCTGAAACTTATTGATGAGGTTATTCTGACCAAATTCTGTCCAATGTCCTCCTTGCATCTGCATTTCTTTATACACTGTCCAAGTGTTATGGACATACATTGCTGGGTCTGGATTTTCAGTGGGAGCTTGGGATTTGAACTTGGGGCATCAGGAAATGTTTCAACTGAATTATCTACCCAGTGAAATTTATTTTATCATATTGACCTACGTTTATTTGTAGTCTGGCAATTGCTGTCTGTTTTATTCTGTTTTTATTTTTGGCCTTCTTGAGACAGGGTCTCCCTGTAGTACCAGGCTGGCCTTGAACTCATAAAGATCTGCCTGCCTCTTGCCTGTCAAGTGATGGAATTAAAAGCATGCACCACCATGGCCTGCTGTTTTAGTCTATCTTAAGTATACTGACTCTTCCACATTTTTTCTTTCACAAAATTACTTAAGGAAATAAAACCAGGCTTGAAATTTTCCTCTCTGATCAGGCAATCTTTATTGACAAACACATACTATACATACATTGTGTGTGTGGTTAAGATTACCTGTTATGACATCATCACTTTCATTTACTTTATATTTTCCTATACAATTTTATTCCTATTGGAAATTCTACTTTACTAGATAAATCACATCAAACTGTAAGAGGTTTATATAGTATCTCAAAGGCTGTATAGTTCAAGAAACTTTAGAAAATATTTTATCTATTTTTTGTGCATTTCTTATAATAGATCTCAATCAAATATAGAACCTCTCTCCCATCCATGCCACCTTATAGCCCCAGATCTCATGCATTCCATCATATATGTTAAATCCTCCCAAGTCAAGCATTTGTAACCAGTTGTCCTTCAGTGCAAGTTCATTGGCTAAAGTCTAGTCAGTCTATCAAGGCACTTTAACTTTTAGCCATGCTTCCATGTATGTTTTATTTAGATCATACTTGGATTCTGAATCTTTTTTGCCATAAACATATGCTGTCATTCTGATTAAATCTTATTTATTCATAAAAAAAACTTCTGTATCGTAATTTTTGGAAATTTTAATGTCTCAAATTTCTACAGTTCTGTCATTAAAGAAGTTATTTTTGAGTTTGATTTCCATTATATGTTGAGCTCCAAACTTTTATGTCTATCAACAACTTATATGTACTCATTATTTGTTTCCAGGTTTGTTTCTCAATAATTGGTGATTTATGGGTCTATACTGAGATGCTTATTTGTGCAAAATTATCTTAGCTTTGCTTTCACCAATAGTTATACATTTGAGTATATGCTTTATTAATCATTATTACTTATTAACATTTTGACATATAGAAAAATATTGTTCTTAATTTGTGATATTTTCAGGTATAAAATGACTTAGTTTTCCCTTCAATACCTTTTAAGTAAAAATAATTTTATTGATGTTTTGTGCATTTTGTATATCATTTTTCAGTCCAATTTAGACATATTCCCCTTTCCATGCCCCCCACTCTATCCCAGTTCATGCATTCTGTTATACATGTCTTGCATCTTTTTCTCTGTCTTTTTAAAGTTTTACTCTGCAGAGATTAAATGTTTCGGGTAGAAGTTAACTGTTTCAGTCATTTCTTTGACCCACGTCCTTTTGTAGTTGTTGTTCCCTCCCATTTGTATTTCTCCAAAATAAGCCTATATACATCACATACACACCAAAATTATGACCTCTGAAAATAAACTGTATGCTAATTCCAAAGCATCTTTAGGAATTCACATTTTTCCCTTTAATTTTATATTACTCCAAAATATGAATACATACCCTCTACCCACATACCACAATTTCAAAGTCTGAAAATAAGTGGTAGGTTAATTCTAGATCCTGTTAAGGGATTCACATTATAACAGCACAATTGCTTTCAGATAAAAAGAAATATAAGATTAACATTGCTCAGCTTGCCTTTCAGCTAGGTTTGGTGCTAGCGTCCACAAATGAGGGATACCATTCATTTTGGTTTTCTAAGACTGTGTTACTTCACTTAGCATAATGGCTTCAAGTTCCATCCATTTACCTGCAAAGTTCTTGTTGTCATCTTTCTTTACTGCTGCATAGAACTCCATTGTGCAGATTTACCATGTTTTCGTTATCCACACATCAGTTGAGGGGCATTTGGGTCGGTCCCGCCTCTGCTATTGTGAAGAAATCTGCAATAAATATAGATGTGCATAAATCTTTGCAGTAGGATGAGTCTTTTGGGTAAGGTAGTAGGCTCATTTTGAGTCTTTTAAGGGTTCTCCACACTGCTTTCCATAGTGGTTGTAAGGAGTTTACATTCCCACCAGCAGTGGATGAATGTTCCCCTTTCCTCACAACCTCTCCAGCATTTGGTGTTTTTTTTGTTTTCTTGATCTTAGTCAGTCTTATCAGAGTGAGGTTATATGTTAAAGTGGATTTAATTAACATTTCCTTAATTATTAATGATGTTGAACACTTTTTAAGATGTTTCTCAGTCGTATTTATTTCCTCACTAGTGAAGGCTCTGTTCAGCTCTTTACTCCATCTTTTGAGTGGGTCATTTGTTCATTTGTTTTCTTCTTTGTTTTTTGAGTAGTTTATGTATTCTGGATGTTAAAGCTCTGTCAGATATACCACTGGTGAAGGTTTCCTTCCACTCTGTGGGTTTTCTCTTCATTGATTATATCTTTCACTCTACAGAAGCTTTTGAATTTAATGAGGTCTCACTTGTCAATTGTTTACCTTATTTCCTGCTCAGCTGCTGTTTGATTTAGAAAGTCTTTTCCAACGCCTATTTCTTGTAGGTTCCTACCAAAGTTTCCTTCTATCACCTTCAGAGTTTTGAATTTCATGTTGAATTTTTTGATCCATTTGGACTTGATTTTTGTACAGGTAGGTATTTAATTTTGTTCTACAAATGGTGATCCAGTTTTGCCAGCACCATTTTCTGAAGATGCTATCATTCCTCCATTGAGTCTTCTTTGTCAAATATGAAGTGGCTGAAATTGTATGATCTCAATTTGGATCTTCAATTTTGTTCCACTGCTCAACAGGTGTGCTTTTGTGCCAGTACCAGGCTGTCTTTATAACTATAGCCCTTTAATATAGTTTGAAGTCTGGTAAAGTGATCCTCCCTTTGTATTGCACTTTTCGCTCAGGGTTGCTTTGGCTATTTGGGGTATTTTTTCCATATGAATTTAAGTGCTTTTTTTTCAAATTTGTGAAGAAACTCGTGGGGATTTTTATTAGGATTGCACTGAATCTGTATATTAATTTGGGTAGAATAGAATAATAGCATTTTACACAAAATTGATAACATCTTTTTCCTTTCTTCTGAGTCGATAAGGAACCTCCAAATTCACTCTACCCATCTCTGTACAAATCTATGAAAATTTCTTTAATTGTTAAGAATATTATTGGGATGGTAAAGAGATGGTTCAGTGGTTAAGAGAGAGTATGGCTCTTGAAGAAAAATTGAGATTGGTTCCTAATAACATCATTTGGCAACTCACAATTGCCTGTACTTCAAAGCTCCAGGTGATATCACCATAGTTGAGCTTCCATGGACATCTGAACACATGTTTTACGCACACACACACACACACACCACAGGAAGTAAAATGTTTTTGTAAAAGGATGCTATTGTCTCTCAGTCACATATTAGCATCAACAATGCTATTCATTTCTGTTACTACTGCATGTCTATAACATATCAGGAAATATCAAAGAATTTAAAGAGTTTGAAGGATACACAAAAAAACTGAAAACAAGACAGAGATGAGAAATAAACTTCTGACTGAAGCTCAGGGAAATAAAATCATAAGACTAATTGAAATAATGAAGACATTTCAGTATTTGAAAAGTGAATTCAAGGAAGAGATGAAAATATTGAAGAAAATTCAGGCTGAAATGAAGTGGGGAACAAAAAACCCAATAAGCCTATTTGAACCAATGGGAGAAAGCTTGGCCAGCAGGAAAAAATTCAAATGGAAAACAGAGTGTCATGACTGGTTGATAAACTTGTGAAAAATTAGAATACTCAAGCAAAATTATTTTAAAACTTAAATACCACAGGAATGAAATATGCAGGAAATGCAGCACACCATGAAAAGACCAAATCTGTTCACAATAGCAAAGAGCTGGAACCAACCTAAATGCCCCTCAACTGACGAATGGATAGAGAAAATGTGGTACATCTACACAATGGAGTTCTATGCAGCAGTAAAGAAAGACGACATCACGAGCTTTGCAGGAAAATGGCTGGAGCTAGAGGACATCATGCTGAGTGAAGTAACACAGTCCCAGAAAAACAAACGACGAATGGTATCCCTCATCTGTGGATGCTAGTGCCAATTACCCAGTTGTAAGTATTTCTTGTGATAGGGCCCCCTGAGCTTCTGTACAAAGCAGTTGGACATAATGCATTTGGAAACAACACAACAACAAAAATACTGCATCAAAGAACTGACTGAAACAGTGAACTTCTGCCTCAAAAACAGTCAACGTCCCATGGAAAATATTGGAGAAAGACTAAGGATGGAAAGCATGTTTGGCAGAATGATGCAAGAGCTCTGAGGGGTGGGGAATGAGCGGGAACAGGTCTAAGATTTGTTAAAAATAAATAAATAATCAATAAAAAAAAAAAAAAAGAAAACAAAATGTATAGCCAAAAGAACATTAATACTACCATCAGAACAGCTGTGTGCTGATCATTCACAGGTCTCTGGTTGAGCCTTTCCTTAAGCTAGTTTTGTTTTAATGAAAGCAGGATTAGCTCAACACCTCTGTGTGAAGAAATCAAAAAAAAAAACAAAAAAAAAAGAAAGACCAAATCGTACATTATTGGCACAGAGAAAGGTCAATGGCATTGACCAGCTCTGGAACAGGGTTATCAAAGAAAACGTTCCTAAATTAAGGAAAAGACATAACAATACAGATACAAGAAGTAGGCAAAACAACCAAATAGAAAGGATGAGAATGAAAACGACCATCTTAAAAAAAATTGTGATAAAAACATAAAGATGAAAACAAGAGAGGATGCTGAAAACTGCAAGAGATAAACATCAAGTAACATACAATGGATGACCCATCAGAATTACAAGCTCATTTCTCATTGAAAACAGTAAAATCCAGAAACACTTAGATCAAGTAGTCCAAGTTCTGAATGGCCATAGATACCAACCCAGATTTTTTTACTCAGTAAAAATGCCTATCCTAGTATAAAGTAAAAAATCCTCCATGAAAAAAATAGGCTAAAAGAATTCAACTCCACCAAATCAGGCCTACAGAGAATACTGAAGCATATACAAAGGACTGCAGAAAAGACATGACCATCACTAAAGGCTCCCAAAAGAAAATAAATGAAAGGATAAATATGGAACACAAAATAGGACTAAGAACACAAACAGAAATGACAATAAATATATTATATCTTCAATAATAACTTGAATAACATGCTCTAACTACACCATCGCAAACGGGAAAGGATAGTGATGACTAATAACAAAGACCAAATTTTTGTCTGTCTACATAAACTCCATCTTACCTTCAAGAATAGGCATACTTCGACATGGTATTGGCACACCTTTAATCCTAGCACTTGGGAAGCAGAGGCAGGTAGATCTTTGTGAGTTCAAGGCCAGCCTGGTCGACAGAGTGAGTCCAGGCAGCTTGGGGTATAGGAGACCCTGTCTCGAAAACACCAAAAAAAAAAAAAAAATATATATAATATATATAAGATATATATATATATATATATAGGCGTACTTTAAAGAGAAAGAATTAGAAAATATTCCAGGTAAAGGGCACTAACAAACAAGCAGGTGTTGAATTTCTAATATTAAACAAAATAGAATTCATATTAAAATAATTCAGAAAAGATAAAGGTCATTTCATTATGATCAAGGGAACAATCATCCAAGAAGACATTACAATCATGAACATATAGGCACAAACTTCTGGTCCACCAAATTTCATTAAAAAGAAAATCACTAATGGATTCAAGGCACACCCCCAACTCAGTACTAATAGGTGACTTCAAAAGTGGCTTTCTCAAATATGCATGTCATATTAACAAAAAAACAGAAAACAATAATTTAAATAATATCATACATCAAATGGACCTAACAGACATCTACAGAACTCTCCACCCAAGCATAAAAGAATATTATGGAAGTTTCTCTAAAATAGATGACATTCTGGAACACAAAACAAACCTCAACAAATACAAAAGATTAAATAAGTGGTGTATCTATCCTCTATGATCCTGCATGAAAGTCAAACCCAAGTGAATAAGACCTTAATATGAAACTTGAAATGCAGAAGCTGTTAGAAGAAAACTTAAGCAGAACCCTCCCACACATAGGTTCAAGAAAGAACTTTATTGGATTTACATTGCATATGATCTGAGTAATGGGACCTCATGAAACGAATAAGCTTCTGTACAGCAATCATTTTACCCCAGTCATAGTGGATAAAATCAAGAGAATAAATGACTCCAATAGCTGGTGAGGATGTGTGAAAGGGGAACCCGCATTCACTGCTGGTGGGATTGTAAACTCATGCAACAACTGTGGAAATATTTTATTTTTTGAATATTTGCTATTTTCATATGATATGATTTAATATTATTTAGATCCTCTAGCTTATACACATTCCTCTTACTAACTGCTATTAAATTTAAGGTAACCACTTGTTTATTTATTAAGGCCTATAGAGTCTAATTATGCCCCAAGTATTCTTCAATGGAAGTTTATCCAGTATAGCCTGGCCATCTACCACTTCTTTTTTTTTTAATTTATTTATTTTTTTATCAAATCTAGACCCGTGGCCCCCCCATTTCTCCAACCCACCTGAGCTCATGCATTCTGCCAAACATGCTTTTCATCACTTTCTCAGTCTTTCTCAATATTCTCCATGAGGAAGTTGACTGTTTTGAGCAGAAGTTCAATATTTCAGTCAGTTTTTTGATGCAGTTCTTTCTGTTGTTGTTGTTATTGTTTCCAATATGCATCAATCCCAACTGCTTTGGACAAAAGCTCAAGGGGCCATGCATAAGAAATACTTACAACTAGGTAATTGGCACTAGCATCCTCAGATGAAGGATACCATTCGTCGTTTGTTTTTCTGGGACTGTGTTACTTCACTCAGCATGATGTCCCTTAGCTCCAGCCATTTTCCTGCAAAGCTCATGATGTCGTCTTTCTTTACTGCTGCATAGAACTCCATTGTGTAGATGTACCACATTTTCTCTATCCACTCATCAGTTGAGGGGGAATTGGGTTGGTTCCAGCTCCTTGCTATTGTGAAGAGAGCTGAAATAATCATGGCCGTGCATGTATCTCTGCGGTGGGGTGGGTCTTGAGGGTACATGCCTAGGAGTGGTATGGCTGGGTTGGGTGGCAAGTTCATTCCAAGTCTTTGAAGGGTTCTCCACACTGCTTTCCATAGTGGCTGTACGAGTTTACATTCCCACCAGCAGTGGATGAGTGTTCCCCTTTCCCCACAACCTCTCCAGCACTTGGTATCATTTGTTTTTTTGATCCTAGCCAGTCTTATTGGAGTAAGATGATATCTTAAAGTGGTTTTGATTTGCATTTCCTTAATGATTAGTGATGTTGAACACTTCTTAAGGTGTTTCTCAGCCATCTCTAATTCCTCACTTGTGAAGTCTCTGTTCAGCTCTTTGCTCCATCTATTGAGTGGGTCATTTGTTTTCTTTCTGCTTTGTTTTTTGAGTAGTTTATGTATTCTGGAAATCAATGCTTTGTCAGATGTTTCTATGGTGAAGGTTTCCTCCCACTCTGTGGGATTTCTCTTCACTTCCTTGATTGTTTCTTTTGATGTACAGAAGCTTTTGAGTTTAATGAGGTCCCATCTGGCAATTGTCGACCTTAATTCTTGCACAGCTGCTGTCTGATTTAGGAAGTCTTTTCCTGCACCTATGTCTTGTAGTCTGCTGCCAACTTTTTCTTCTATCACCTTCAGAGTTTGGGGTTTCACATTGAGGTCTTTGATCCATCTGGAGTTGACTTTTGTACAGGGCAAGAGGTAGGGGTTTAATTTCATTCTTCTACAAGTGGTGATCCAGTTTTGCCAACACCACTTGCTGCAGATACTGTCTTTACTCCATTGTGTCTTCTTGGCCCCCTTGTCAAATATAAGATGGCTGAAATTGTATGTGCTCAGATTTGGATCTTCAGTTTTGTTCCATTGGTGTACCGGTCTGTTTTTGTGCCAGTCCTAGGCTGTTTTTATGACTATAGCCCTGTAATATAGTTTGAAATCTGGTATAGAGATCCCCCCTGTGTAGCTCTTTTCACTCAGGGTTGTTTTAGCTATTCAGGTTCTTTTGTTTTTCCAAATGAATTTAAGGACTTTTGTTTCCAAGCCTGTGAAGAAACTATTGGGGATTTTGATTGGAATTGTGTTAAATCTATAAAAGAGTTTCGGTAAAATGGAAATTTTTACAATGTTAATTTTCCCAACCCATGAGCATGGGAGGTTTTTCCATCTTCTGATGTCTTCTTCAATTTCTTTCTTTAAAGGTTTAAAATGCCATCTACCACTTCTACCTCTTAAATTCTTTCTGCCCCATTTTCCCAATTCAGAGAACTCTCAACAACTAAAAGTAAATCTACCATATAATCTGGTTACACCATTTCTTAGTATATACCCAAATGACTCAACATCCAACTGGAGAGATATTTGTTCAGCCATGTTAGTTGCTGCTCTTTCCACAATAGCTAAGACATGGAAACAACTTAATACCCTCCTTCTGCATAATGAAATGCATAATCAAAATGTGGCATATTTATGCAATGGAGTTCTACAGTAGTAAAGACAAACAAAATCATGAAATGCACCAGTATATGTATGGAACTAGGGTTTCAGATTCACAGAAACAAGAGATGTATATTCCCTCTTTGTTGATCTTAGATCTGAGTACTTAGTAGTGAGCATATATCCTGGTAAAAGCACAGGAGCTTGATAATTGGAAATGAACAATGGGGTAAAGGGAAATAGGAAGCTCAAGAGAAGAGGAGATAGGAGTTATCAAAGGAGAAAAGGGGAAAAGGGTGTGTTTTAGTTTATTTTCTACTGATGCGAGAAAAACACTGATCAAAAAGAACTTCTGGAAGGAACGGTTTGTTAGAATTACAGACCATCATTAAGGAAAGCCAAGGAAGGAACTTGGAGCAGGAACTCATGGCAGAAACCTGGGGGCAGGATCTGAGACACAGACCCATGGAGACATGTTGCTTACTGGCTTGCTCTGCTAGATAGTGCTAAGCATGCATTCTTATACAATACAGGACCACCTTCCCAGGGGTGGCACAAGCCACAGTGAGTTGGGCCCTCTCATATCATTCAACAATGAAGAAAATGCACCACAGACTTGGCCATAGACCAATCCAATGGAAGAAATCTCTGAATAGAGGTTCCCTCCACCCAAGTATGTCAAGCTGACAAATGAAGATATACAATACTGGGGCGTACTTTTACTGAAGATGGAGTACACAGTGTTATACAGAGGAGAGAGAGAGTATAGATAAATAATGCTTATGTGAAATGAAAAACAGAGTTAAATGTATTAGTTCCCAGTCCTACTGAAATATACACATGAAAATATACTTGGGAGTGATTCTAGATAGGCTGATCAGGATCCAGTGAATGAACTCACACATAAAGATATCTGGAGACACATACTTGAACCAATATGCCTTAACATATATGTCAGAATGCATGAAATCCATTGGGGGTAGGACTATGCAGGTTATAGGTAAGAGAGAGAGTCTAAATATGATGAAAATGTATGCAATTTACAAAAAATATCTAAAAGTCATGTGCATATGTATATTTATATACTTGAAATGATATAACAAAAACACAGGGCCAAGCTGGGGAAATCTCCCTTTCCATTGTTGGTCAGACTGGACCAAGAGATTCCCAAAATAACTTGGACTGTTTCCACAACCCTTGATTGACTCCCAGAACTTAAAAGTATGACCCTATCACTGAATTGAAGACATACTTTGGACACATAACTTGAACAACTAGAGCTGAAACTGATGTAGAAGCCTCTTCCCTGAACACTGGCCCCCATAGTATCAGAGGACACTACACAAACTGTCGAGGGAAAAAATAAGTGATTCCATCCAGATGTAAAGTCTATGAAACACAGCAATGACCAGCCTAGCAAATTATCTCTACTTTTGTTCTAAGGGCACATTTATCTTGGGGGTAATAGACTACTCTCTGATTTGACTTAAGACCTGCTCAGTGTTAGGGAACTCATGTGTGGCACTATACACCTAGCCAAATACACATGACTGCAAACATCATAGATCCTAGAAAGAAAAGCTACTTTTGTCACATCCCCAAACCAATGCAATTTCTTACTGTATTCTAAATATGCTTCTTTATAATTACAAATTTATTTCTCATCACTTATCAAATAAGTTTTTCTGCAACAGATTTTGACTATTACAAAGATCCACAACAGGTCATACACAGAGAATATGTATGTGAGAGATGTCTAACATAAAAACACCTCTAATGCAAGCATTGCAGGTAAGGATCATAGAACACAACAGGGAGACAAAAGAATATTAATGCATTTCTCAACTCTCAAGAGGGGAGCTTCCTCATGCAACTGATAATGATTAGCCCAGTGTCTTAGCTACCTCTCTATTACTGTGATAAAATCACTGACCAAAGCCAACTTGGGGAGGAAAGTGTTCATTTTATCTTATATCTCCTAGGTCACAATTTATCACTAGGGAAAACCAAGGCAGGAATTTAGGACAGGGACTTGAAGGCAGTAGCTGAGGCAAAGGCCACAAAGGACTCCTACTTAGTGGCTTACTCCCCTGGGCTGTGCTCAGCCTACTTTCTTATACAATGCAGAACCAAATGCCAAGGACTGGTACCACCCAAAATAGGCTGGCTCTTCCCACATAAAAATCCAAAGAATCTTTATATATGTGTGGCATGCAAATATGCATATTTTGGAGTGATACAAATTGGAAGGAATAACAACTACAAAAAAGACTGGGTCAAAGACCAAAACAGTAAACATCTGCCCAAAACAGGAAACTTCTGCATCGAAAATTTAAAACAAAAGATTGAGAAAAAGATAAAAGACGTGTATAGCAGAATGCATGAGCTCTGGTGGGGTGGGGGGCAAGGAAGGGGAAATGGGTCTAAATTTGATTAAGAAATGTTGTATGAAATGCACAAAACTTCAATAAAAATTGGCAAAAACCCACAATGAAGACAATGCCACACACTCATGGCCACAGCCCAATCCAATGAAGGAAATTACTAAATTGAGACTCCCTCTTCCCAGATGTGCCAAGCAAGCACCTAAAGCTCTCCAACATACCGAGAAAGACACGATTGGCCAAGATTCATAGAATAAGAGGCTGCAGAGTCATTATCCCTAAAAAGCATTGCTGTACTGAAACTCTGCCACCAAAGTCTTGGAGACCATCGTGGAATAGGAGGCAGAAAGCCAGAGGTGGTAGGTGACCGCAAGGAAATAGAGCTTTCCACACAGCTGGGAACATGTTTATATGAAAAGGAATGGTAACAGCGTGTATAAAACCCATGTGTGGTGGTTTGAATGAGTTTCCCCCATAGGCTGTAAGTATTCAGACATTTGTCTCCAGTTGGTGGCACTGTTTTTGGAGGTCTTAGAAGGTGTGGCCATGCTGGAGGAAGTGCTTTGTTGGGGGCAGGCTTAGTGAGTTTTAACAAGCTTCGTGGTCTACAGTTGCTCTCTCTGCTTCCTGTGCTCATTGTGAGATGTGACCCTTGGTTTGCTGCTCTAGTCTCCAGCCGCCATGCCTCCCACCACAATGGACTCTAATTCCCTGGAACCATCAATCGTAAGCTCAAATAAACTCTTCCTTTTATAAGTTCCTTGGTCATGGTGCTTTATCACAGCAACAGAAAAGTGACTAATACACCATCTGAGCTCAAGCTAGACAAAATAGCAACATACAAGTTGGTTAATGTAAGAAGGCCCTATCTTAGATGAGGAACTACTGAAAGCTCATCATTACTTATACATGAAGAGCTGATTAACCAGGTTCCAGTGGATGGATGCACACACCAAAGGACATTTGGGGACAAAAACTTAGCTCAATAGGCCAAAACATAGATGACAGAGTACATGATAGGGACCTATATGAGGGTGTAAAATATGGAAGAAATTGAATAGTGAAAAAAATTGTCTGATATGAAACAATGTCGCTGATAATTTATACATTTCAATTAAAATGATTAATAAGAAATGAACAGGATTTATGTTTTATAATATGTTACTAATGTTCAGATGATTGCTAAAGCTCGAGCTTTAAGCAATCATCTGAACATTTAGTAACATATTATAAAACATAAATCCTGTTCATTTCTTATTAATCATTTTAATTGAAATGTATAAATTATATACAACATATTTTCATATTCAGATTCCCTTCTATATTTTACACCCTCATTGCTTAAAGCTCTTACAATGTAATGGTAATAAAACTCTTAAGGTTGGGGCTGGAGGGATGGCCTAGCGGTTAAGAGCGACGACCGCTCTTGCAGAGGACCCGGGTTCGATCCCCAGCACCCACATGGCTGCTGAGAACCGTCTGTGACTCCGGTTCCAGGAGAACTCCAGTTCCAGGGGAATCCGAGACCGTCTTCTGACCTCCGCGGCATCGCACGACACGGGTGCGCAGACCTGCATGCAGACAATACATTCATACACATAAAAATAAATAAATAAATAAAAATTAAAAATAAATAAATAAATAAATAAATATTAAAAAAAAAAACTCTTAAGGTTAAGAATTGTGGAGCAGAAAGGGCCTGGATATAAGAAAATGAATGGGGATGAGGGAAGACAGGATCTTCCCTTCCCCACTCCCTTCCCATGGTTACCCAGGATAGATGTCTTTATTTTCCAAAATGGACATATTCCTTTGTGACCATATGTTACCTGTGAAGCATTTGCTTAATTACCATATGTGAACTTTGTAATTTGCTTGTCCCCAACAAATTGATCAAGGGGCTGACTCCCTTATGGAATGATCTGTGCATCAGTCCTGCTATCCCAAGAATAAAATCCCCCTCTTCACATAAAAAATAATAACTCAATATCCAACTACAATCAAAGTCTCTCCTCCATCCCCAAGTTAATGAGATTTTGTGTTTATTATGAATAATTTGTTTTAGTGCAAAAAGCAAACTTTGTGCTACTGACAACTCTGTGGAATATTTCTGAAAAGCTGAACAGCTAATTAATAAGACAATGTTAAAATAATAATAATCTTAACACAGCCATAAAAACATCGTCATGAGGCAAGAAAGACTCATATGTATATAAAATAATCAGATATCAACTGGAAATATATGTTTTTTCTATAATCTATTGCTTTCCTCACACTATGCAGAAAGTTTTAAAATTTGAAAATTAAATATTTCTAAAGTATTTTCGCCATTAACTTTTTTCAGTTTATATTTTGGCTGAATTTTTGTACATTTCATTGAACACATCTTCATAATATTTATGACTCAGTAGCATGGTCTGTCGTCTGAAGGACGGGCCATGAGCATCTGGACATCAGACAACTTCTTCCCAAGTTTGATTGTGCCCACTTGCTTGGATCATCACAAAAAAGCTTAACTGTTGGTGCTTGCAGTAGGATAGGGATGGAGAGAGTCAAACATGACTTTCATCCAATCAGCTGGCTTGAGTTGTATGTGGGGGAGAGACTAGGGGTGTAACAGAGGAAGCTGGAGAAAGAGGCTTCTTCTACCTTTGCCGTCTTGGGCAGCAGCTAGAGTTCATGGAGTCCTGGCCATGATGTGGAATTTCCTGCATATCCTTAGTAGGTGAGAACACTCATCTCCACAGTTCTGTAAGTAACCCCCTCATCCATGGCTCTGTTAGCAAGCCAAAATAAACTCTCTAGAACTTTTGAGGTTTGGGGAAAAAAGACATGGCATTGTCTTTGTGACCACAGGAAGAGGGGACCAGATGCCATATGCATAAGCCTCCCAGAAAGAATTTTAGAGACAGCCCATCCCCTATCTATACCCTCCATAATCCAACCACAGGATTTCATGCATTCTGTCATATATGTTGAGGCCTATCAAGTCAATTTTCTGTACCCAGATCTCCTTTGGTGTGAGTTCATCCACTCAAGCCTGTTCAGCCCATCTAACATCACACCCTAAAAGAATATCAACTCACTCTCACCCAGCAGTTATCAGCTCCCAAAAGTTTCTCACCTAAGGTTTACGTCTCCTGCCCATTATCTTTTCATGAGAGTTTCTATCTGTTCTTAACAAAATAATGTAGCACTTAGGAAGGAAGATGCAACCCAGTAGCCCAGCACTGGAGGCTAAGATGGAGAAGACCTCCACAGTCACCATGAACTTTCCCTTGGTGTTTTGGTAACTGGGAGGAAAGTTATCCACACACTGCAGAACACCAGCATACTAAAGGTCAGGAATTTTTCTTCATTGAATCTGTCAGGAAGATTTTGGACAAAGAAAGCCACAGTGAATGTTCCCAGGGCAAGAGAGCCCAGGTGTCCCAGGACAAAATATAAAGCAGTTAGCCCTTATTGCACATAGTGATAATGTGTCCATATTCAGAGTGTTCATCTGTGTCCACAAATGGAGGAGATACTCCCAGCCAAATTCCACAGAGAATAATTTGGATAAGGGTACAGATGTGAATGATGGAGTTGACTGTGCCTGATAATAGCATCCACCTTAATCTTCTTCCTGGAGTGTTGACCTTAAAGGCAAGAACCACAGTGATAGTTTTGGCCCAAACTGTGGATACAGCCATAGTGAACAGGACCCCAAATGCAAATTGTTGCATGATACAGGTGACCACGCTGGGACATCCAATGAAGAGCAAAGAGCAGAGAAAACAAAACATGAGGGACACAAGCAGGATGTAGCTGAGGCTCCAGTTATTGGCCTTCACAATTGGAGTGCTGTGGTGCTTCACAAAAACTTTAAGGATATAAGCTGTAAGTGTAGAGAAACTTATTGTCATGTAGGACAGAGTCATTCCCAAGGGATCTTCATAAGCCAGAAACATCACAGTTTTTGGAAAGCGTCTATTTTGCTGTATGTTGGCATACTCATCTGATAGACAGTTGATGCACTGATCCATGTCTGATGGAGAAAACAGAGTACCATCAACATAATACTCTTCTACAGACTACCTCAAACATATGGGAAGGTTAGCACAATGGATATGCTTTTTTACTACAAAACCATTATATGTATATGAATCACAAACAAGGATTCACAAATTACACAGTCTATAATATACAGTCAATAAAATCCAGGATTAACTTATCATTTTTCTTTTTTTAAGTTTTTTTTTATTTTTTATTTTATGTGTATGAGTGTACTGTCTGCATGTAAATAGGTGCACCCGTGTTGTGCAATGCTGTGGAGGTCAGAAGAGGGTATAGGATTCCCTGAAACTGGAGTTAAAGACAGTTCTTAGCTACCATGTGAGTGCTGGTAATCAAACTCCAGTCCTCTGCAAAAGCAGTTGGTGCTCTTAACCACTGAGCTATCTCTCCAGCCCCAACTTATCATTTTTCTAATATGCAACAATTTACATATTATTAAGCTTATTTTACCTTATTGAAATAGAACACAATTGTGTCATGTGCTTGTGTTTTATGCATATTATAGTAAAATAATCCGTGTGTGCTAATTTGTATCTGCAGAAATTTAATGCAAACTTTTTTTAATGTGTTCTCTGGAGTTCAGATAACAAAGTAAGCTATTATGTTTGCTCCAGTTTGTCTGTTTTGCCTCAGTAATCATAAAGTGTGTGTATTCACATGGAAGTAGACATATAAGAATCTTCCTCCAGAATCTTGTATATGAGTGGTAATGATGACATAGCCAAAGGTGGAAAGCCAGTACATAATAATATGAGAGTCAGGACATAATATTCCAAATTCTTGCTTTGTAATGCCATGAATTTTAGCTATATATTTAAACATACTCATTTTGGGCAAGTGGTGCATGTACATATTTTTCTGAATTCAAATGATATGAACTTTTTACTATCTCCATTTCAATATGAAAAAAAGACATGAACTTACTGAGAAAACAGCATGAGAAAAATAACACGCTTCACTCCTGTGTATCAAGATGGAAGATAATGAGAGAAATGCAGATCCATTCCTCTGACCCTGGAGTTGCATATTCACTTGTGCCACATGTGTTTCGTTTTGATTGAAAGAACATTAAGGGGGCTGGAGAGATAGCCTAGCGGTTAAGAGCACCGACTGCTCTTGCAGAGGACCCGGGTTCGATCCCCAGCACCCACATGGCGGCTAAGAACCGTCTGCAAATCCAATTCCAGGAGAACTCCAGTTCCAGGGGAATCCGAGACCCTCTTCTGATCTCCGCGGCATTGCACGACACGGGTGCACAAGCCTACATGCAGACAGTACATTCATACACATTCAAAAATAAATAAAATTTTAAAAAATTTTTAAAAAGAAAGAACATTAAGTTACTAGATAAAAATGATAAATGAAATTGGTTTTCCTACACTGTATATTTATTTATTTATTTATTTTAAAATTTTATCTTGGTATGTGTATGAATGTATTGTCTGCATGTAGGTCTGTGCACCCATGTCGTGCAATGCCGCAGAGGTCAGAAGAGGGTCTCGGATTCCCCTGGAACTGGAGTTCTCCTGGAATTGGAGTTACAGACAGTTCTTAGCTGCCAATGGGTGCTGGGGATCGAACCCGGGTCCTCTGCAAGAGCAGTCGGTGCTCTTAACCACTAGGCTATCTCTCCAGCCCCCTACACTGTATATTTATAAACAGGACATCATCATTTTTATTTTAATCTCATTTATACCAAGATCATATTCTAGAAAATTATAACATTTTAAAGTTCGGTTGTATATTTTAGAGTTGCCTCATAAAATTTATGAGTTATAAATGACAGCCTTTCACTTTTCTCTTCCACACAACATGAAAAGGAAGAAGGAATAAAATTCAGTTAGCATCACAGCATCATAGCATCTCTAAATTTCATAAGTAATTTTTAAATTTGAATTATCTATTTACTAATATCAAGTGAGTAATACAATTTTCTAATTTCTCTACAATATTTATCCTTCTTTACAATATTTATCTTCCTTCAGTGATTATTTTCTGACAACGAATTAAAAATCTTAATGGTTTTATGCTCCTTTTCTTCATTCTCTATCTATACCCCTCCACATCTTTTTCAACATTAAATCACATTAAATATGTTCAAGTTTTGGACTCAATAGATGGCTCAGACTTAATAGCACTTTCTATTCTCCCAGAGGACCTGGGTTTAGTTCTGAGCAGCCACATGAAGTTCACACTAACCGCATGTTCACTTTCAGTACATTTGACACCCTCTTTGGTCACCTATGGGAATTGCATGCAAAGGTAACTTGTTTTTTCCAATGTTATTCTGAACTGGCTCTTACTTTTGAAAATATTTTTATTGAGATACTATCTCAATAAAATTATATACCCTTCCAAAATCACACCTGTTATAGTCCACCCTACCTAATTTCATGCATTATTTCATATATGTTAAGTCTTATCCAGTCAAGCGTTAAGAATTTGTACCCAGATGTCTCACCATTCAAGTTCATCCACTGGGATCTAGTCAGCCTGTCTAGAGTCATTCCCTTAAAGAATATCTATTCTCCCTCACCTTGCAGTAATCAATTGCCAATAGTTCCTTCACTAGAGCTAGCTTCTGCTGCCCATTTCCCCAGTTCTGGCCTAGGTTTTGTATCATTGAGTTGGCATGGGTCTTGTGCATGCTGTCATGATTGTTGTAAGTTAACATGAGCAAGTTCCCAGAGGCTTGAAATCTTTTGCTTCCTTAGGTTCATGTACCAATCCTGGCTCTTATAATCTCTCCACCTCCTCTTCCACAAGGGTCCCTGAAACAGTGTAGGTGAGGTGTAATAAAGGAATCCTGTCCAAGGACATTCACTCTACAGTCTCTTTTTTTAACCTTATTTTTATTCAACTTTTGTAATTTTCATACAATATTTGGATATAATTAAGATCCATGACCCTAACTGCACCTCTTCCAATTGCCCTCAACCCAGCTTAATGTAAACTCATATATAACTATGATTTGTGTCATCAAAGGTCCTTCAATGTGGATCCATCCAATGGGTGAAACAAGAATCCTATCTCTGTAAGACACAGTCCCTTCCACTCCATAAAGGGGGCAGTCCTCTGAAAGATGGATATCACACATAAGATATCACACACAATCCTCCCTCAAGATTGTGAAATTAACTTAGTGTGCTTTTGAGGGAAAGGTGGAACCAAGGATCCAGCGACCCCTCCAACTAGTCAGCTCACCTAAGGGGAGGGGCGAAGGGCTTAGAAACTCAGAGTGATAAGGGGGTGGGTATCTCTCTTGCAAGCCCCATCTTGTGCAGAATTTGGAATGAACATAGGGGGCAAAGTACGAAAAATTTTGTTAGTGACCCCCTCACCCATTTACTCTGTGAGAAAGTCCATTAAATTTGCTAGTCTTTCCTAAACAGTAGTTTGGAGAGTTTTCTCAGTTTGTCTTTGGGATCACTGACGTGGGAGGAAAGGTGGGCTTGGAACTTAGCCTCCTAGGACCTGCACATTTCTTCCAGGAAGGAAAATTTCTGCAACACTCTCCTACCATCGAACATATCTGAAATGTTCCTTAGGTCTGCTTGGGATTTCTTGCACACTTTCCAATGTGTATACTGGGATGTTGTCTGGTTTAAGCTTGTGAATGTTTCCACCATTGCTATGAGTTCCTATGAGTAATGGATCAAAGATAGGGAAATCTTTTTTAACTGGTGGTCATCCACCTCCTCTGGCTCTTACTATCTTTCTGCTTCCTCTTCTGTAATGATTCCTGAGCCTTGGGAGGCAAAGGATAAAAATGTGTGTCTTGTTTATGGATAAAAACTATGAAACCTTGTGTTTTCTGCACATTGGCCAATTCTGGGTTTCTCTGTCAATTACCATCTGGTGCATAATGAAACTTTTCTAGTAAGAGTTGAGAGATGCATGCATGCTATTTGTAGAGGTTGCATTGAAGATGTGATTTTACACAAAAGCAAAACAGACATATAGGAAAAATAAAAGATATAAAAATATATTCATAATTTTGTGATTATAAGAAACAATTATACATTTATATTTTGCTTGCTTAAAATAATTAATTCAAAGAACATTTTAACTCTTTAGTCATCTGATATATATAAATATATATATGTATTTATATAGATATAGGAAGATTAGGATGTGGAAGACTCATATTTACAATCTATCCTGTATATAAGTGAAAACAATAAGCGGACATACAGATAAAGCCATTAGGAAATTCTGAAGGGAGATAATACTAAAGATACTTTTTGTCAAGAAAGCAGTTTCTCTCATAAAATATTATTAGTAGGTTGGATTAACACCAGACTCCTGGAATGCACAGTGTTATTTCCTGGAGTAATTCTATGTATCAAAAACTATACTTTTGCCGGGCGTGGTGGCGCACGCCTTTAATCCTAGCACTCGGGAGGCAGAGGCAGGCGGATCTTTGTGAGTTCAAGGCCAGCCTGGTCTACAGAGTGAGTTCCAGGACAGCTGGGGCTACAGGGAGACCCTGTCTCGAAAACACCAAAAAAAAAAAAATACTTTTGAATTTGGACCAGAAGTTGTCATATATTTTCCAGAACCTTTCAAGTTGATGGTGTTTTAGATAGAAAAATAAATCCTAAAAAAAAAATCCCAAAGGCTGTTTAGCTGGGCATAGTGAGCAATCAAAGCAGCAGGCAGGCTTTCCTTCTTGATAGGACTTCATGAAGCCAGGACTGCAACTCACACTGCACACAGAATGAGGAATCTGAGGAAAGTAAGACATATGTTACAGACAGGAATCAAAACTCCTCCTGTTACAACCAATGTGCTTCAGAATCCTGACACACTAAAAACTATTGCAATATAGGTGCATCCAAATGTATTTTTAGACCATTTTTACTTCATGGAATAATGTCAAATGTCTGAACATAAAGAAATAAATTTATGAACTACTGCAATGACTTTTACATTATAGATATAATATGGTCTAAAAAACTTTGAAGCTTTCCACCTTAAAGATCCTGTTTATAATGTAAATTTTCTCTCTGAGCCATATGCTATTGTGACCTGGGCATATGACTTTAATCCCTCAGGATTCCACTTTACCCTCCACCTGAGACAGTAAATGAATGAGGATGTGCTTGTCTAACAAATCAAACAATAGGGGGCACTGTGCTATTCCGATTTTAACTACAAGGATACTTTACAAGTTTGTCTGAAATTGCTTGTGGAAGATACTCTAAATCTATTGATCAAAGGGCAGGATTCTCTGAGGAAATAATTATGAATCCTAGCTCCTACATCAACAACTGATGCTGGAAATACACCAGGAAGACAGTTACAAGAAATATCTAAGGAAAAATTTGGATCTCAGAGTTCAGGTACACACTTGGCCTTAAATACTGTTTCCTTATTCCGTTTCAACTTTTATGTTGCTTGATAACATAACAATGAAAAAATGAACTTCTACACAAGTATTCCAAAACCAAAATCCAGAGTCCACAGCAGCACAAATTATTCTTCAAGAATTATTTACCTATGGTTTGGATAAAATGTTACAACTGATCACCCTACCTGTGTATATTTTGTAGCCCAGTATACAGCTTCTTCAGATATATCAATGTGTTTTCTATTTGGAAAATGTGGTGAAAAGTGGCCTATTTTAACCTTTAGACCCAGACCTTGTGGAAAATTCCAAATGCTGAGAATGTCATACTTAGCAGATAATTTCACTTTCTCATGCATATTCACAGGTTCTCCAACAGGGTTAATAAACTTGGTGTTCTTCAATAGAGCATTTATCTAAAAGATAGAACCATCATTTTATGATTAAATCTACCCAAAGAATAAGACATAAAAATCGATGTGGGTAAAATTTTTCTTCATTCCTACTCAGAATAAAACGTTTTTAAATAGTCAGAGTGAAATAAATGAGCATAAATAAATTCAAATTAATAATTGTACCATTCTCTAGGAAAAGTAGAACAATAAATATAACCAATTTCTTTTTTTATTTTAAGAGAATCAAATGAGAAAATGACATCATCAATAACTATACCATTGCAAGAATTATTTGAGACTATGGAAATTGTGCACAATTTTGGTACTGAACAAGCAAATATGTTGGTAGACTTCAATAATTTCATGGTAAAAATAATGGATAAGCTTTCAAATATTGAAACATTTGTTAGTGATTGTGGAAGTCCTCTGTCACAAATGTCCAACATCATATCTTCCAATCCACAGTCTATATGTTAGGGATGCACACAAATTTATACATTAAGCTCCACAAAGTCAAAAGTACAGAATCCATTCTAATTTAAATATAGTTCTAGATAATTGGGATAGCACATGTCTGGACAATTTTAGAGTTAGTTTCATATTGTTGGCTTTAAATACCAGTCATTGGAAGATACTTTACCTGTGAGCACTCACGCTTTAGTCTCAGGCCTTTTTCCATTGCCTGAATGTCTACTTGCTGAACAGACAGTTCATGAAGGATATGAGCTGTAGCATACACAGCATTGTATATATTATAACACTCTTCATTCATAGCCATGTCATAGCTCTGCCATGGAAACCACTCCAAAGAGATGTTAGAGGAGAATGTAGCCATTGATTCACAGTAAGTTTTTTTTTTTTTTTTTTTTTTTGGTCTTTTCGAGACAGGGTCTCCCTGTAGCCCCAGCTGTACTGGAACTCACTCTGTAGACCAGGCTGGCCTTGAACTCACAAAGATCCTCCTGCCTCTGCCTCCTGAGTGCTAGGATTAAAGGTGTGCGCCACCATGCCTGGCCTACAGTAAGTTTTGAAAATTGAACAATTAGAATTCATCCATTCTAATCTCACCAGATAAAGTTCTTCTGCGAAGGTGGAAGCTTTCATTTCTTGCACAAAATTTTTAAATTTAGCAATCTCAGTATGATGGTATGAAAAAGTGAAAATTCCATGAAATGAGACAAGGGTGACTTCTCTCCTACTTGAGATAACATCCCACTGTGAAGTGGTGACCCAGATTTTTCTTATGTCTAAGTATTCCCATCTTCTAAAGCTTACTTGAAGAGTAGCACTTCTTTCACCATAAATTGTGATGCCATTTGCTGATGAGGTCATTATTTGATTATGGTATATCTCAGCCATTGTATTGTATAATATCTGGTTCTCAGGGATCATATTCACAAAAGCTAAACAGACTCCATCTCTTTGCATCTCTTCTCTCAAATCTGACAGAATTTGAATGCTTTCATAATTGTCTGGGATGACCAGCCTAATCCAATTATTCCAGCTGACTAAAGCAACAAGGAAACTATGGCCTGAGCTACATATGTGTCCCTCAGGGTTATCTGATGCTGATAAGGAAACTGATTGTTGTCACTCAGGACAGAATAAATTGGTCCATAGGATATCTGAAGAATGAAGAGCATAAATATCCACATGAAAAGCATGAAGGGTGGAAAGCTCAGCCTAATATCCAAAATTGTTAAATATCGTTTAAAAGTAGCAGGAAGAACCATTTGTTCACTCAGTTAAACTTCAGTCTTACTAGAGAGCTAAAAATTACTGTCAAATCTCACTGTTCTATTAAATCCCTTTGTTTTCACAATTCCTCTTTTTCTATGTCAGGCTATTAAATGCGGACGGCCCAACAAGTGTCATTTTACACCCTGTTTGCTGTGATATTACCATGGCCTTAAATTCAGAGATCCATGGTCACCTGATAAGAGCAGTAAAGTACACAGACTCCCAACCCCTGTCACTCCACACAACCTCGCCTGTGGAATTCCCAAGAGATACAGGAGTGTTTCCAGTTTGGCAGATGTTGTCCATGTTGGAACTGTAAGTATTGCAGTACATATTTTCTTTTTACAGGTGTAATTAGGAATAATCTCACCAGATTGGTGTAGGTATTTAAGTTTATCAAAAAAAATAGATTTAGGGGCTGGAGAGATGGCCTAGCATATAAGAGCGCTGACTGCTCTTGCAGAGGACCCAGGTTCGATCCCCAGCACCCACATGGTGGCTGAGAACCGTCTTTAACTCCGGTTCCAAGGGAATCAGACACCCTCTTCTGACCTCTGCGGCATTGCATGACAAACCTACATGCAGACAGTGCACAAACCTACATGCAGACAGTATACTCATGCACATAAATAAATAAATAAATAAATAAATAAATAAATAAATAAACAATAGATGTAATATCACTCTGGTAGCCACACATATTAAATTCCAAAGATAGACTGGGTAAAAGTTTAGGGTTCTTGTTGATGTCCATAATGGCAAAAATCATTACAAGAACAAATATGAATTTTTTGATTGGCAAACTGAAACAAAGGTACAGAGATCATGGTATGAGAAACCAAATGTGATCATTCTCCAATCAAATACAATGACCCATATGTATTAAATATAGTCCTCCTAAATTCAGATGTTTGTATCATTCTCTCCAGTGGGAAGACTGGTGTACACAAGACTTTGGAAGGTAAAAACTCGTTTTAAATCCACAATGTTGCATCATTTATGAATGATATATTTGTTATTGTGAACATCCACATTTCATCTGTATTAGGATCAGGGCTCAATGCCATTCATGAGGTGGAATACACCCCCTTAAAGATAGTAAATCTCATGTCTTTTCCTGAAATTCTCATTCTTTTTTTTTTTTTTTTTTTGTCTTTTTGAGACAGGGTCTCCCTGTAGCCCCAGCTGTCCTGGAACTCACTCTGTAGACCAGGCTGGCCTTGAACTCACAAAGATCCACCTGCCTCTGCCTCCCAAGTGCTAGAATTAAAGGCGTGCGTCACCACGCCCAGCGAAATTCTCATTCTTACAAACATGAAAAACAAATAGTTTATCAGATACCTAGTGAATGTGTTTTAAACATTGCCAACAAGGGGCTAGAGAGATAACTCAGCAGATAAGAGCACCAACTGTTCTTATACAGGACTCTGGTTCTATTCTCAGCATCCACATAGAGACTAAGAACCATCCTTAACTCCAGGAGGTCCTATGCATTGCATAACATGGGTGCACTCACATACATGCAGGAAATATTCTCATACACAGAAAATTAAAACAATAAAAAATAAATAAATAAATAAATAAATCAGTACCTAAAAAGGGCATCACCTAAAAAATGAAGAATTCAACATAGTCTAAATAGATTAGAAGGAGTTAAGCCACATATACTCTTTATTATTATAGATAAAACAAGCACATATTTATTTTTCCTCATTATGTTCATATTTTTGCATTTCTCATTCTCTTTTATTATTCTAAATGAGATTATGGTATATTCAATAATATTTCATGAACAGTTATAAATTGTCTATGACCATTTTCATATTACTACACTATAAACATTTCATTTGCTGACTGAAAATGTATCTAGTATTTTATTTTATGTGGTGGCATGTATAAGTGTTAGTGTGTGTTGGTCACATGTGCATGGGTTGCTATTCATTTTATCTTTTATAAAGACTCTCTGAACGAACCTGAATGTCATTGAGTTGGCTATTATGGCTGGCCCGTGATTTCCTTAGATCTGTGTGTCTAAACCTGCCAGGCCTGGATTTTAAGTGGGATTTCAAGTCAGGTTTTAGGCTTTTGTATCACGAATGTTATTAGCTGAGTTATCTTTACATTGAAATTGACTTTAGTTATATTTATTTCATAATGTTGACTCATATATTTTAAGTGTTTGGTAATTGCTCTATCTTTCTAGCATAAATATGGTGATTCTGTGTCTTCCACATTTTTGTTTCATACAATTGTTTAACAGGATATAACTAGGCTTGAAATTTTCTTATCCAATTTGGCAAGATTTATTGACAACATACACTAATACATTATGAGTGATTAAGATTATACTTCTTTTGATATTATATTCAATAATAATTCTACAGGACTTTCAAGTTTACAAGGTAAATCAGTTCAAACCATGTGTGTAAGTGCACCTGTGTCCTGCAATGTCCACAGAGGATGGAAGGCATTGGATCCCCTGGAACTGGAGTTAATAACAGTTTTTAGCCACAGTATGAGTGCTAGAAATTGAACCCGATCCTCTGCAAAAGCAGTCAGTGTTCTTAATCACTTAACCATATTTCCAGCTCCCTTTGAACAACTTTTATGTACTCATTCTTTATTTTCAGGTTGTTCTTCAAGTTTTGCACATTTGATAGTGGCACATTTATGTTTATGCTTTGTGAACTCTGACTACCTCTTAACATTTTGATATGTAAACCTATACCTTTAATTTGTGAAATTTTCATGTGAAAAACTACTTCATTGTCCAATGCCAATTGACAGGAAATTGAGAATATTCTTTATTTATAATCTTGGTCAATGAAGGAGTTCTAAATTCACCTGTGTCCGTATCTTCATCTCAATGGGAAAAGGTTTCCATTGTTAAGACTGAAGAAATAGCTCAGTGGTTAAGAGGGTACCACTCTTGCAGAAGACTCAAGTTTAGTTATCAGAATCAATCAATCAACTCACAACTGCCTATACTTCAAAGCTCTAAGCAATCTGTCACTCGCTTGTGGCCCAATTGGGCACCTGCAGTTGTCTCTCTCTCTCTCTCTCTCTCTCTCTCTCTCTCTCTCTCTCTCTCTCATCTTGTACACACACAATGAAATATTTTTACACTTTGTTATTGACTAAAAGATACATATTTTGAGAATCACCAATGCTGTTCTTTTTTTCCACTACTGTATGTATCTATTTTCAGAAAAAGATTAATCTCTAGACATCGATTAAAATATTAAACCTGGGGCTGAAGAGATGGCCTAGCGGTTAAGAGTGCCAACGGCTCTTGCAAAGGACCCAGGTTCGATCCCCAGCACCCACACGGCAGCTGAGAACCATCTGTAACTTCAATTCCAGGAGAACTCCAGTTCCAGGGGAATCCAACACCCTCTTCTGACCTCAGCAGCATTGCACTACACGGGTGCACAGACCTGCATGCAGACAGTACATTCATACACATAAAAAATAAATACAATTTTAAAAAAATCAAAATCCCTAAGAGCTTCTACACAGGCTTGGAAAAAAAATCCTCAATTTCATTTAGAAAAACAAAAGACCCCGAATATTGATAGCAACCCTGAGCAAAAAGAGCAATACAAGGGGGATCACTCTACCAGACATCAAAATATACTACAGGGCTATAGTCTAAAAACAGCTTGGTACTGGCACAAAAACAGAACAGTTGACCAATGGAATAAAACTGAAGATCCAAACCTGAGCACATACAATTTCAGCCACCTCATATCTGACAAGGGGGCCAAGAAGACGCAATGGAGGAAAGAAAGCTTCTTCAGTAAGTGGTGTTGGCAAAACTGGATCACGATCTGTAGAAGAATGAAATGAAACCCCTACATCTCACCCTGTACAAAAGTCAATTCCAGATGGATCAAAGACCTCAACGTGAAACCCAAAACTCTGGAGGTGATAGAAGAGAAACTTGGCAGCAGACTTCAAGACACAGGCATAGGAAAAGACTTCCTAAATCAGACAGCAGCTGCACAAGAAATAAGATCGACAATTGACAAATGGGACCTCATTAAACTCAAAAGCTTCTGTACATCAAAAGAAACAATCAAGGAAGTGAAGAGAAAACCCACAGAGTGGGAGGAAATCTTCACTGCATATACATCTGACAAAGCATTAATTTCCAGAGTATACAAGCTACTCAAAAAACAAAGAAGAAAGAAAACAAATGAATCACTCAAAAGATGGAGCAAAGAACTAAATAGAGACTTCACAGAGTAGGAATTAGAGATGGCTGAGAAACATCTTAAAAACTGTTCAACATCACTAATAATTAGGGAAATGCAAATTAAGACCACTCTAAGATATCATCTCACTCCGATAAGACTGGCCAGGATCAAGAAAACAAATGATATCATGTGCTGGAGAGGTTGTGGGGAAAGGGGAACACTCATCCATTCCTGGTGGGAATGTAAACTTGTAGAGCCACTATGGAAAGCAGTGTGGAGAACCCTTAGAAGACTCAAAATGAGCTTGCCATTTGACCCAGTCATACCACTCCTGGGTATATACCCACAAGCTTACTGCAGAAATACATGCACAGCTATATTTATCGCAGCCCTCTTCACAATAGCAAAAAACTGGAACCAACCCAAATGCCCCTCAACTGACGAGTGGATAGAAAAAATGTGGCACATGTACACAATGGAGTTTTATGCACCAGTAAAGAAAGACAACATCATGAACATCACAGGTAAATGGATGGAGCTAGAAGACATTATATAAAGTGAAGTAACACAGTCCCAGAAAAACAAAGGATGAATGGTAAACCTCATATGTGGATGCTAGTGTCAATAACCCAGTTATAAATGTTTCTTGTGGAGTGGGATTCATATTAAAAGAACAACAGAAAGACTGCATCAGAAAACTGGCAGAAATGGTGAATCGGGAGGGGTGGGAGGAGTGGGAGAGGCAGACGGGTGTATTTTCGATTAATGCAAATTTAATTGACGTGAGTTCAACAAGTATCCAATTTTGCCCAGACTCTGTCTACAGGTTACATGGTGTTTTAGGACTTAGTTAAGGTAAGTATGTGTATATTAAGCAACATTGGCTTAAAGGTTCTGATAAAAACGGTAATGCACCTGAGTTAATTGGAAATATAAATTGTTGTTGTCCACATTTGTTTTACTTAAAATCTGTATAACAATAACTTTGGGATTGGCACATACAAATGTTCTCTATAATTTTTCTGTTGTACAGTACCACCTTGTATCATTCTCTTTTACCTGTAGGATGATTTAACTTAAGGAATTAAGTTTGCTTCCCAAGTTAATGACATACAGTCACCCAAAACAGCTTGGATGAATTTGATGAAATCTGCACCTTGATTCCTGCCTATAGGTATATGTACTACAACTGCCTTTTTGAGACTCATGGCTCAAAAAATAAAACCTAAAATTAAAAGGGGGTATACAGATATATATATGAAACATTTTTGTCAAAAACTTTGCAATTTAAATCTTAAAACTAACTATGGGAAAAGATTTGTATGTTCCCACAGGTCAAAATGTCACCAACTTAATAGCAGAGAAAGAATAGATACAGGTTTGCATTGTATAGGATGTACCAGGAAGTGCCAGCAGAAAGGTTGGCCCATATAAACATTGAAAGGAAGAAAAGCCTCAGACTGCTACAGGCATCAAACCCCTCTATGGATCTTATTTGTAGCAACTGTTTATAATGAGTCCTAACGAAACTTACCTTCTAGGTGCCACAAAGTTTTAATATGAGAGACTTTCTTACCTCCCCCCCATAGAACAAGGAGAAATATGATGATGATGAGGTCGTTCTCTAACTGTAAATTGGAGCCAACTCTTATAGAGGTAATTTCTTATAAAACTGGTAAAACTGCCTTTTTAACTGACTAATAGACATAGGAACTCTGAAAAGGATTATTCTCTATTCAGATTCAAATAGAATACTAAAGTCTCTTGAGCTATGCACTTAAGCAAAATATATTATGTTGGAGACCGAGACACAGTCCTGCCTGGATAAGCCCGGACAAGCCCTGCTCCACCCAGCAGGGATCATGGGACTATGCTAACGTTTGCTGAAGATAAGCCAGAGGATGTTCCAGCCCACAAGACATTCCAAGCTTATCTTAAACACGTTTTGCAAGTCTTGCCAGATCACCCTTGCCCTAACTATCCCCACCGCCCCGCCTCCTTACTTCCTGCCTTTCTGCAAAGTATAAATGTAACCGCTTTTATTTCATTAAAAGAGACCTTGACAACTTTGCTTGGTCTCCCTCTTTTCTCCCACCCATTATTTCAGGTCTGGGGTCTCCCTTCGAAACCCACTAGTAACTGAGTCCCGCAGGATACAGGGAAAGTGGAGCCCACACGTGGGTCTCGAGTAGTCGTAGACCCCTCACCGGACGAAGACACATTCACGTGGTAGCAGCTGCATTCTGGCTTTGAGGACTCTCCGTCGCCCATGGAAGCTGGACCTCTAGATGAAAGTAAGTGATTTTGCCTTCGTCCTATTCAGTACATAATGGGCCAATCATTAAGCAAAGAAGAAAAGTTTATTTCTTTCTTTAAGTGTTCTTTCATGGAGAAAGGAGTTAGGGTAAAGAAAAAAGGAAAAAAGATTTGGTAAAGTTTTTTATATTCATTGGAGATCTCTGTCCGTGGGTTATATTGGATGGCCCCTCCATTCATCCCAAAATATGGGACAAGGTGGGTAGGGAACTTAATGCTCACCTTAAGGAAAAAGGAAATCTCTCATTATATTAAGTCATATGTCTATGCAAGCTCTCTGTGTGTTAACTGTTCTCTCATGTGTCTGAGATGTGTGTCATGTGTGTTCCTCTGTGTTGGTTTCTGTTAAAAGTGGCCACTTCAAAGTTCTTTCATTCTATATTGTGCACATAAATTAAGTTTACTTTTGGCATGCCTCTTAAACTTTTTCAAAGGCCTAATTTGAACCCGGGTTCCTAAGTTCCTACAAAAAATTCTAAACTGGTTTTCTAAAGGTTTTATTTGTTATCTGTTAAGACTGGATTTGATCTCCAAATTAAACTGTTTTAAAGTTACAGGTATTCAGCCAGGCGTGGTGGTGCACGCCTTTAATCCTAGCACTTGGGAGGCAGAGGCAGGCGGATCTTTGTAAGGCCAGCCTGGTCTACAGAGTGAGCTCCAGGACAGCTGGGGCTACAGGGAGACCCTGTCTCAGAAAAAAAAAAAAAAGGACCTGTGGGTCTTGGAGACCAGTTTGGTAAGCTAGAATCTCTACAAGATGGGAAATTACACTTTCAAGGAAGCTATGTTCCAGGAGGAATTGTTTTGTGATGTATGGCATGTGTTTGTTGACTGTGTGCTGTGGTTTGCCATGGCTGTTGCGTTTCAAGTTGTGGCATGGAGAAAGTTTAACATCTCCAAATCAGTAAAGACATGGGCTAAGGATAAATACAGAGGGAATTCTATTGACTGGTGGTCTCTGATAGGCTTTGAGAAGCTTGCATTCTCTTGTGGGTTTTCACCCACTCAGAGGGACACGATTATGCAGCCCCTAAGTGCTGGCTTGGCTTCCCTGGATTGGGGCCATCTGTTGCTTCCCCAGCCTTCCCAGGTGGTGGGTATTCAGAGAAATTGCGAGAGGAGCCCCTCCTCTCCCATCAATTGCCTTCTAGAGGTTTTGAAATGTGGTTAAAATTTGCCCTACAGCTGGGGCCCTGGCTTCCCCTTCTGGCCACAGCTCAGGTGGGGAAGGTCACAGAGGCTAGAAGGACAGGCATGCCCGCGGAACATTTTGCAGCAAGCATTCCATAGAGGTGTTCCTAAAGGCTTTATGCTGCAAATTGAGCTTGTAAATTCTAGGCTTGGTGGTGGTCATGTAGCTGTTTGTAGATACTCTGGTTAATCTAGTCCAATGTTTGTTCTGTGCCCCTCTCCTGCTCTGGAAACAGCGGATGGCTGGTGGGGGAAGGGCTGGCTTTACAGTATTCTGTGTTTCACTGGGAAGCATAAAGTCTAGGGCAAGAGCCCAGCCCGGGGCAGTGTTCATTGTGTTTTAAAAGTGCAGCTTTGATTCCAATCCTCCGGAGACAGACTGTGGACCTCCACCCTACCAAGTTGTATCAATTAAGTAATTCAAATCCATCTCAGCATGTTTAACTTAAAGTCTAGGAGAATTTACAGGCCTTGAAGTTCTAACAAAACAAACTTGGTCTGATAAATTGTCTTTTTTTAAGGAACATTGGTAAAAGTCTCTTTAACAACGTAAATTGATATTTTGGTTTAATTTAAATAAGAAATTCTTTAAATAAAACTGTTTTATGTTTCTTTAGGCCCATCTTCAAGCTGTGTGTATGTGTGAGTGAATGTGAGTTCCTGCTTTCAATTCATTATAGTCCTACAGGTTTAAATCTATTTAGCTAACTATAAACAAAAATAGATTCGATTCATAGAAAATGTTTGCTTTATACCCCTTAGTGTTAACAATTTTTAATTGGGTTTATAGTATGCATATTATTCAGTTTAATGATAGATTGTTGTTAATTATTAGTAGTAATTGTTATTAATAGTTATAGTTATTGTTATTGAATATAATTATTGATAATAATTGATAAAAATTCAGTCTAATGGTAAATTGTTCATTGTTGGCTGCTATTTTTGACCATTATTATTCATAATTATTGTTGTGACTAATAATGGTTAATGGTAATTATTGATAATTAATAATAATTAATAATGGTTATAATTGTTGTGATTATGAATAATTATTATTCTTCCAAAGTCCTTAATAGCAAGACAAGATGGATCATTTCAAGACTACAAACAACTTTGGCCTGTCTACTTTTGGGAATCCTCAATCTTTAGATTTGTAAATAATATAGGGTCAGTTAGGCTTAGCAGAGGGACAGCTTAGGAGTAATTGACCAGAAGGGACAGGATAGGGAAAGAATAGTAAACTTTAGGTATAGTTCATTGAAGGCAAGTGGTTGCAAATGGGCCTAAGAGGTGGCATATGGATCTCAGCTGTTTTATGAGTTACTAGGACATTTATTCTAATTATGTAAAAATAACCCTATAACAAATTATAAAAATTTCATGTTTTTCATTGGACATCAAACGATATGGCTTTCTTCTCTTACAGGTCAACCTAACAAATCTTTCTTATGTATGTATGTGTGTATGTATGTATGTGCGCGCACATGTGTGTATGGATGAGTGTACTTTTTGTGTTCTAAGTATATTATGTTAATAGACATGATAATATAAAAACATTGCCTCTAAGTTGGAACTGGCCCTTCCATCTTAAGATGCAAATTTATATTAAACAGCCAAAACATGGTTCGATTTCAACAAAGGTTATGGGTTATCTATCAAGGAATTTGAAATAATGAATCTACACTGGTTACACTCTTTCAACATCTAAAACAAAGATGCAACCAGGTTTTCAGTGTATTAAAGTGTTAATAAGTTTTTGGATGTTTAAAAATAAAAAATAAAAAGGTGTATAAAAAAATTAATCAAGATGGTAATGATGGTAACAACTTCTCATGGGACATATCTAGCCAATCTTTAATTGACTGATGGACATAAAAACTATAAAAAAATATTTTATTAAGAGCTAGATATTAAAAAATCCTTAAAGTAGGCTTTCATGCCAGGCCTAGAAAAGGCCAAAAACTTGAAAAAAGGTAGCTATTATAATCCACCCTGTAAGGTTTACAGTTTAAAATGGTAATACATTTAAACTAATTAAAAATATAAGATGTTAATTGCTTTATTTGTAATCTGTATTGAATTTCCAACAATGGCTTTGGGGTTAAGGCACACAAATGGTCTCTGTATTTTTCTGTGTTATACAGTATCACCTTGTAACATTTTTCCTTTACTTGTAGGATAATTTAAAGAAATTAAGTCTGAGTTCACTTCCCAAATAAACATACAGTCAAGGATAAACAGTTTGGGTAAATTTGATGAAAACTTACACCTTGGTTCCTGTTTATGGGTATTTGTAATACAATTTAGTCATCTATTGATCAAAAAAGAGGGAGGTGGTATAATATTCCCTCTATATTCCAAACTTTTGATAAATTTTTAATTTTTTGAAGCTAACAATGGGAGGAGATTTGTATGTTCCCACAGGTAAAAACACCAACCTAAATGCCTGAAAATACTCAATCTTTGACTGCAAGATGGACTGAGAAATGCCAGCAGAGAGGCTGACCCATCTGAACATTAAAGAAAAAGAAACCTCAGATTGCCTGAGTCACAGACACTGAACATTTCTCTAAATTCTATTTGGGATAACTGTTTATAATGTGGTCTAATGAAGTTTACCTTCCAGATGCTGAGAAACCTTTCTACCTCTCACCTTTATATAAAAAAGAAAAATATGATGGTAATAAAGTCATTCCCCAACTGTAAATTAGAACCAACTGCTATAATGGTAAATGCTTATAGAACAGGTGTGACTGCCTTCTTTGGTTGATTGATAGACATACAAACTGTACAGAGATGGTTCTCTATCTAAAGCCAAATATAAATGTAATTTATAAGTGGTACAATTGAGCACAATATGTTAATACAGGAGAGCTCTGATGTCAGCAATGGATTGTTCTGCCAAGGAGATGTTGGCTGGGGGAATCCAAGCCCCCCAAATTATAAAGGCCTTTTGCCTGTAAAAAATGGGATATCAGCAAGGAAAAGGTGATAAGTCCCTGTTGTTAAAAACCTGGTGTAAGCATGAAAAAATATTTTGAGACATCACTTGCTAATGTACAGTTGGCCTTTGAAATGCCAGAGAGCATTACCAAAGGCCACTAATGTGACAAAGCAGGATATTGGTCTCCTTGAGTCAAGCAAGACTCCTCTGTCAGTATCAGCTACACCTCAAATGCCTGGAGATGCTGTGCAACAGTGGCAGCCATGTGTCTATACATATCCCAAATCTAATTGGCTATTAGCTCTCTCCTTGGAGGAATAATTCATGGCTGATGCCATAAGCTTATGTCCTCTAGTGGTTAGGAGATTATATGAGCCACAATAAGAACTTGTCATCTTTTATAGAAAAATCACAGCTTATGGATTAACATACCATCCAAACATCTGTGTCTATGCTCACAGCTTAGCTTGCCATAATAATATTGTTTAAATGCCTGTACATCTAATTGCTTGTGCTTTGTTAGTAGGATTAAAAAGGTACCCTGGATAAGCTGTCAACCCATGAAGGGAAACAACCTGACTGGAGTAAAAAATGACATCTCCAGAGAAAACACTGCTTTGCTTCTCACCCACCTGTGCCCCTCTCCCAAAGCCTAGGGAACAACTTGCGGAAGAGGAGGCATGGTAGAATGTAAGGGCTGCGGAGAGACTGGGGTGAATTGTGAGACTACAACGATATGGACTGGACTCTTAACTGATCAACATGCTTGTGCATACAAGCTTCTCCAATTGGACTATGGGAACCTTGGGTTGTCCGGGATATGAACATAGATACTTGAAAACCCACCTTTACAAATGGGGCTCCCCCTCTTTTTGTATAAAAGAAGGGAGGAGATGCTGGGAGCCAAAGCTGTCAGATATACATGCTTGCAGAAAATTACTAACTTGCTTATCTCCTGAGTTTACCAGAGCAACTTATCTCAGGAGTTTAGGAGCCAGCTTACTTACCTCAGGAATTTATGAGTACAGCTTGCTTATCTCAGAAACTTACGAGTACCAGCCTAGATCCCAGTGCTGATGATCCAGTTCCCAGTGCCGGTTTAAATTTTTAAAATATTCAAAAATACAATTGGAGACATTGATGATGGGAGTATTGCAATGCCATGAATTGGGACAGACACTCACTTGCTGTAGAGTAACCCTACGACGGGATTAGCTCAAGCCGCAACCAGGAGATAGGTCTGGAATGCTCCTTACCCTAGGCCCTTGGGATGCAGCTAGACTGCAAGAGTAACTCCCCATAGCTTACCCAGACACTCTGTGAAGCACACCCTTTGTTTGGCCTCTACCTCCTCCCGAAATACAGGGGTTGTGGATCACAACTCGAGTAGCCTAAGACACGGGGCTCTACCAGTAGAGACCAGATCATGGAGTCATATCACATAGCCTAAGACAGACTCTCCTTTTGTAAAGTAAATAAAATAGGGGGACATGTTGGAGACAGAGACACAGTCCTGCCTGGATAAGCCCGGACAAGCCCTGCTCCGCCCAGCAGGGATCATGGGGCTATGCTAACGTTTGCTGAAGATAAGCCAGAGGATGTTCCAGCCCACAGAACATTCCAAGCTTATCTTAAACATGTTTTGCAAGTCTTGCCAGATCACCCTTGCCCTAACTATCCCCACCGCTCCCCCTTCTTACTTCCTGCCTTTCTGCAAAGTATAAATGTAACTGCTTTTATTTCATTAAAAGAGACCTTGACAACTTTGCTTGGTCTGCCTCTTTTCTCCCGCCCATTATATTTCAGGTCTGGGGTCTCCCCTCGAAACCCACTAGTAACTGAGTCCCGCAGGATACGGGGCAATATTAATACAGGAGAGCTCTGATATCAGCAATGGATTAGTCTACCAAGGAGATGTTGTCCAGGGGATCCAAGTCCCCCCAAAAGGTAAAGACTTCTTGCCTGTAAACTGGGATACCTGCAAGAAGAGAGGCAATAAGGCCCTGCTGTCGAAGACCTGATGTAAGCATGAGAAAGATGTATTGAGACCACACTTGCAAGTGTACAGTTGGTCTCTGGAATAACAGAGAGTGTTACCAAAGACCACTAAACCAATAAAGCAGATATAGGTCTCCTTGAGTCAAGCAAGACTCCTCCGTCAGCACCAGCTACACCTCACCTGTCTGGAAATACTGTGGAGCAGTGGCAGCCATATGCCTGTATATCCCAAATCTAATTGGCTATTAGCTCTCTCCTTAGAGGAATAACCCATGGCTGATGCCACAAGCTTACATCCTCTAGTGGTTAAGAGGTGTTATAAGCCACAGTAAGACCCTGTCACATTTAACAGAAAAAATGTAATTCATGTATTAACATACCATCCAAACATCTGTGTCTATACCAATGTAACCTACCATAACAATTAGTACTATTTAAATACCTATATATCTAATTGCTTGTGCTTCATTAGTAGGATTGAAAGGTTATTCCTGGAAAAATTGTCAGCCCATGAAAGGAAACAGCCAGAATTGACCAGAGTCCAAGACAACAGCTCCAGAGAAAGTAGACTGTTTTGCTTCTCGTCCACCTGTGCCCCTTTTCTAAGCCTAGGGAACAATCTGTGGAAGAGGGGGCATGATAGAATGTAAGGGCTGCAATTGGGGTGAATGGTGAAACTACAGCAATATAGTCTGGACACTCATTTGATCAACTTGATTGAACATGCAAGACCCCCCAGCTGGATGGTGTGACCCATGTGTGTGGGTTTGGGCACAACTGCTTGCAAATTGGTTTTACATGAAGGGTGCTTGTACTCATAAATTATTACTTATTGTTAAAAAATTAAAAAATAAAGAAGTAATAAAAAAATATTAAAAAATAAAATATTAAACCCACAGAGAAATACAAGAATCATATGCATTTTCCTGATATGTGGAAAGTAGTATAAAACATATATGGAGGGGAGAATAGTGTCTCTACTAGGGAAAGTGAAATAACTATTGGGAGGGAGAATGAAAAATTGAGAGAAGAGCCAAATAAAAGTGCCACTGATAATATGCATAAATCCAAATGTCAAAATCTCTCAAATAAAACTATTAATGTGTCAATTGATATGATAATATAATGATGATAAAAAAGCAAGTAATAAGCATGGTCAATAGTTACAGCATATGTGGTGAAAGGAATAATAATTATGGTAAATATTTCCCATATCACACAGTGAATACATGGGAAATTGGAGCCAAATATAGAAAAACAATATGTGAATTTTCTATAATATTGCACATGGTTGCTCCCTCCAAATAGCCATGAACTACATGCCCATAAAAGATTGCATTGTTTTCTTAGTACACATAAACATAGCAGAGAAAATTTAAGTAAAACTTTAAAATTTATATATATATATATATATATATATATTTGCAATAATACATCTTTACTTCAAAGACAGATTCAAAATATGAAGTTTCCAGATGTGGTATTGCATGTCTCTAATCCAAGCATTTTGAATACAGAGGCTGTTCAGTAAGGTGGCCAGATATAAAATTAACCTAGAAAAATCAGTAGCCTTTCTTTACACCAACAACAAGCAACTGAAGAAGGAGTATAAGGAGACGTTCCCACTCATAATAGACTCAAAAAACAATAAAATACCTAGGAACAAACCTAACCAAAGACACCAAAGATCTCTACAACAAAAATTTTAAACCCCTGAAGAAGGTTGAAGAAGACATCAGAAGATGGAAAGACATCCCATTCTCATGGATTGGAAAAATTAATATAGTTGAAATGTCCAAATTAATTACCCAAATTAATATACAAATCCAATGCAATCCCAATTAAAATCTCCATGAGTTTCCTCGCAGACTTGGAAAAAAAATCCTTAAATGTATATGTAAAAACCAAAGACCCTGAATAGCGAAAGCAACACTGAGCAAAAATAGCAATACAGGGAATCACTATACCAGACTTCAAAATATACTACAGGGCTATAGTCATAAAAACAGTCTGGTACTGGCACAAAAACAGACCTGTAGACCAGTGGAACAAAACTGAAGTTCCAAACTTGAGCACATACAATTTCAGCCACCTCCTATTTGACAAAGGGGCTAAGAAGACTCAATGGAGAAAAGACAGCATCTTTAGCAAATGGTGTTGGCAAAACTGGATCACTACTTGAAGAATAAAATTGAACCCCTACCTCTCGCCCTGTACAAAAATCAACACCAAATGGATCAAAGACCTCAATGTGAAACCCAAAACTCTGAATGTAGTAGAAGAAAAAGTTGGCAGCGACCTAAAAGACATAGACATAGGAAAAGACTTCCTAAATCAGACAGCAGCTGCACAGGAAGTGAGGTAGAAAATTGACAATAGGGAACTCATTATACTTAAAGCTTCTGTACAGGGAAAGAAACATTCAGGGAAGTGAAGAGAAAACCCACAGAGTGGGAGGAAACCTGCACTGCTGATACATCTGACAGAGCATTAACTTCCAGAATATATAAACTACTCAAAAATCAAAGAACTAAGAAAACAAATGACTCACTCAAAAGATGGAGTGAAGACCTGAACAGAGACTTCACAAATGAGGAAATAAAGATGATTGAGAAACATCTTTAAAAGTGTTAAACATTGCTAATAATTAAGGAAATACAAATTAAAACAACTTTAAGATATCATCTCACTCTGAAAATACTGGATAAGATCAAGAAAACAAAAGACATCAAATGCTGGAGAGGTTGGGGGAAAGGAGAACACTCATCCACTGCTGGTGGGAATGTAAACTCATACAACCACTATGGAAGGCAGTGTAGAGAACCCTTAAAAGACTCAAAATGAGCCTACTACCTGACCCAGTCATACCAATCCTGGGTATATACCCACAAGACTCATCCTACCGCAAAGATACATGCACATCTATGTTTGTTGCAGTCCTCTTCACAATAGCAAAGATTTGGAGCCAACTCATGTACCCCTCAACCAAGGAGTGGATAGAGAACAATGTAGTTCTATGTAGTGGTAAAGACCTTTGCAGGTAAATGGATGGAGCTAGAAGATATCATGCTGAGTGAAGTAACACAGTCCCAGAAAAACAAACAAGGATTAGTATTCCTCATCTGTGGATGTTAGCACCAACTACCTAGTTGTAAGGTAAACTGAGCAACCTTGATGTTATATTCCTCTTTACCTGAAAGCAACTGTGCTCTTATCATTCGAATCCCTTAACAGGTTCTAGGATTAACCTACCACTTATTTTCAGAATTTGGAATCTTGGTATATGGGTGGAGGTTATGTATACATATTCTAGAGTAATGTAAAATTAAAAGGAAAAAATGTGAAAAAAAAAGATCAGCTCCTAAAAAGAAAGAAAGAAAGAAAACAGAGGCTGACAGATGACAACGAGATCAATGCCAACCTGGGACAGTCACCATTCCAAGTTTCAGGCCAGCTGGGGCTACATACCCTATCTCAAAAAATTGAAGTTAAAATTATCTAAACAAGGCAGGGAATTGTGTTGCAAACCTTTAATCCCAGAATAAAGGATGGAGGCAGGTGGAGCTAAGGTCAAGGGCCACCCTATTCTATGTAGTAAGTTGCAAGACAGGGTGATCCTGTCTCCAAAAATATGGACCATACACACTTTTACTGGTACAAACATTGACTCTCTACATTTGACCAAATAATGTTAAAATTTACTAATGTATATTATAATTATTAGATATACATGTATCACAAATGCATATGAACAATGTCTACTTTCAGACTATATTATTTACACTGTTTTGCTTTCCACTACTGCAACACTCTATCTGAGGTAATGAACCAAACCACAGGAAAGACATACTTTGACAGAGTCTAAATTATTTCTGTACATGGTAGTTTGAAACTCTTCTGGGCTTCACAAGGCATCATTTATCATTTTGGCAATGTGTAGTGGACAAAAGCCCTTATCACCTGATAAGTAATTTAATGAGAATATACTAGGAAAATTAGTATCTCAAATTTCCTTTGAGGTCACAATGTCAAAACACTTAAACCTCCAACTAAGTGTATCATATACAGATCTATGCTGCTTTCTAGCAAGACAGGAGCAAGTCATTTAATATGTAAGTTTCTGGTCATGATCCACATTCATGCATACATATGGGAAAACTGTGAACATATAAAGTGAATTAAGTTTCCATGCAAAAAATCTAATTTTACATTTCAGTGAATTACGGAAAAGACCAGTAGAAAAATTCACACTAATGAGATCCATATTCTGACTTTGTGGCAAATCAGATGAGAGGCAGATTTGCAATTCCATTTGTTTGGGGTTTTTTGCAATTCCATTTGTTAAATGGTATATAAAAGAACACATTAGGTCCTGACACAAATGACAGAATGCATGGACTCCAGAGGAGGACCTGTGAGAGGATGCCAATGAAGAAAGGAGCATAGAGGCTATGTATGAAATACATACAAACTCACTAAAAAAGAAAAAGAAACATAAAATAGAAAAGTGTATTAAACTTATAAATTAAAATTTATAAATGAAGAATCCATATGATGAGTAACAGATTCATAGCAAATGATCCCATAGCATAAAAGAGAGCAAAGGCCCAAGAGGGAGATGGACAGAAAAATCAGGAGAGATCTGTGGGTAAGACTCCTGTGCTAAAACTCACCCACCCATGGCTCAGGGGCCATTGAGAGAGACAGAGTGCAAAAAAATTTTTTTTTCTGATTTATCTTGAAAACTCTTTCAATTCTTTTTTTTTTAGCTTTTTTTTATTTAATTTTTATTGATGCTTTGTGCATTTCATACATCATTTTCCAATTCAGATCAGACATATTTCCCTTTCCCTTCCCCCCCCCCCACCCCCACCCCATCCCAGATCATGCATTCTGCCATAACTGTCCTGCATCTTTCTCTCAGTTTTTTTTTTCATTTTTTAGCTATAAGTGATAATCCATGAGTACAAGCATCCTTCGTGCAAAACCCAATCTGCAGGCTGTTGTGCCCAAACGCAGAGTGCAAAAATTTTAAGAGCCAAGTTTGGTCCATGATCCTAAGGAAATAGAGACTTTCAGGCCCCCAGAAACCTGCTCATGTGAATGTACAGCAATGGTGTCTTTCTGCGCAAGGTCCAGGCTGACTCAATCACGCAAAGGACCAGCATGGAGCAAGGGAAAAGGGTGGTATAGCTTGGAAACTTTTAGCAAATAATTACTGCTGGCTGAGGGAGAAAAGATATTCTTAAGATGTCTAGATAGGCTGACAAGGCTAAAGTGGACGAATTTCACCAAAGGACATTTGGATGCAAATGACTGACCAGATAGGACTTAAAATATGTGATACAGTGCATGAGGAAAGGTTACAGGGGACATGGGTAACATGGATAGGGAAAGAGTTCTAAATTTGACTAAGAATCTTTGTATGAAATGCACTAAAAATCAATAAAATTTTAATAAATAATTTTATTTTCTCTTTAAAAAATCAGGGGGAAACAGGTATACCTTATAAGCAAAAAGCACCTGAATATTGAATGTTTAAATGTCAAATCAATAGAAGAATATAATTGTGTTATTTTTATAAAACATGTGCAAATAGCAAGTGAAATGTCTACAATAAATCTGAGCAGATCCTTGAATTAAAACATAATATAGAAACAAAAACACAAATATCAAAATATACAAAAATAACGTCAATCCATTTTATTTCAGATCTATGAATATCAAGAAAAATCAGACTAGTCTAACAAAAATTCTTCCAATCAATCAAATTTATATATTATTCACTAAAAACCCTAAGAATAACCCATAAAATCAGAACATAACACTAATACTTGCTACTTCTGGAATACTTATATCTTCTATAGGATTTTTATGAATATACTATGCAAAGAAATAGAACACAAAAGACAGTAAAGCAGGAAGGGAAGCAGTGGTTTTTCAACTTTGAACTGAATGGGACTATGATCAGGAAGTAGTGGAAGAAGCAAGTAAACAGCATTCAAGCATTCAAATGCCAGATGATTTTGGAACTAATAATTATAACATAATATGTTGTGGGAAAAGGATGGACTGTATTGGTAAGTTCAATAATAATTTTAATTTATATTTAGTTAAGGAAGACTTCTTAGAAATCTTGTCTGTTTAGAGTTCTATTTGGTTCTTGTATTTGTATTGGTTTGTCTTTTTTTTAGTTTGGGGAAATTTTCATCTATTATTCTGTTGAAGATCTAATCAATACCATTCTCTTGGGATTCTTCTCCTTCCTCTATTCCTATGATGTAGAGGTTTGATCTTTTCATAGTGCTCCACAATTCCTGGTTGTTCCACTTTTGTGTATTTTTAAATTTTTCATATTCTTTCCTTGAGGTTTTTAGTTGTTCTGTGTTATCTTCCAGGTCTGATATTCTTTGTTCTGTTTCCTCCATTCTACTTCTGAGGCTTTTTCCATTCCTGTCCTCTTGATTGGATGAGTGTTTAATTTCCTTTTTCATTTCATCTTGTGATTTCTTTAGTATTTTCATTTCCTTTTGGAGCTTCTCAATCTCTTCCTATAGCTATTTGCTTTGCTGGTTGGTTTCCTTTTCTTTTTCAACATGGCATCTTTTCAGTGTTTCCACTTCCTTCTGGAGTTTGTCATTCTCTCTCTATAGGTCCTTCTTGAGTTTTTCATTCTCTTTCCTTAGTTCTCTGACTTGTTCTCTATACTCTTTTATTTCTTTGAATATGTCCACAATTATTCCTCTAAGATCTGTGTCCTGGGCCATCCCCAGGGGTATCCCACTGCAGGGATCTCTCAAAGGGTTGGTAGAGGTTGGTGTGGAATTTTCCTGCACCATTCCCATGTTGTTCTTCTTCTCTTTGCCTGTATTCCAATGCCTCTTCACTGTGTTGAAGGCTTGCTTTGCTGGCCTCCTTCAGATGCCCTCGATGTTTGTTTGTTTGATTGATTGATTTTTCTCCTTGCTTATGGAGTGTTGACTTGTCTAAGTTTTAAGCTTTCTACTGGAAGTCTAACTCACTCTTCCCTTTCTGTTCCGAAAGTTCGCCAAAGAATCCACTTGGACACTCCATCAGCAATTCCAGTTGGGAAGGGGTGTTATGCCTGTTTAGCCCATGTCCCGGTACTCTGTGCTTCAGGTGTTCCTGGGAAATCCCCGATCTAAGCTCTGTGCACTCAAGTCTCACAGTGGCAACAGGGCCACCTTTTATACCAGCTAGCAGGAAGACTCTGCCCCCACAGCCACACAAGAGGACTGAATCAAACAATCTGCTGACTGAAGCACCCAGCTCCTACCTGTGCTTCAGGTGGTCCTGGGAAATCCCCAATCTAAGCTCTATGCACTGGCTGCCAACATTTTCTTCTATCACCTTCAGAGTTTCAGGTTCCACAATGAGGTCTTTCGTCAATTTTGAGTTGATTTTTGTACAGGGAGAGAATAAGGAGTTAGTTTTATTCTTCTACAAGTGGTGAACCAGTTTTGCCAATGTCATTTGCTAAACATGCTGTCTTTCCCCACTGAGCCTTCTTGACCCATTTGAAAATATGAGGTGACTGAATTATGTGTGCTCAAGTTTGTATCTTCAATTTTGTTCCATTGGTTTACAGGTCTGTTTTTGTGTCAGTACCAGGCTGGTTTTATGACTATAGCCCTATAATACAGTTTGAAGTCTGGTATACTGGACCCCCCACCCATATTGCTCTTTTCACTAAGGGTTGCTTTAGCTATTTGGGGTCTTTTGTTCTTTCCATATGAATTCAAGGATTTTTTCTCTAAGTCTGTGAAGAAACTCATGGGGATTTTAATTGGGATTGCATTAAATCTGTATATTAATTTGGGCAGAATGGACATTTTTACTTTATTAATTTTCCAATGCTCATGCACAGGAGGTCTTTCCATCTTCTGATGTCTTCTTCAATATCCTTCTTCAGGGGTTTAAAATTTTATTGTAGAGGTCTTTGGTGTCTCTGGTTAGGTTTGTTCCTAGGTATTTTATTGTTTTTGAGGCTATTGTGAGTGGGAAGGTCTCCTTATATTCCTTCTTCATTTGCTTATTCTTGTTGTAAAGAAAGGCTACTGATTTTTCTAGGTTAATTTTATATCCCACCACTTTACTGAAACTTTTAATCATTTCTAATTTTCTGGTGGAGTATTCAGCATCCCTTAGGTAAAATATCCTATCATCTGCATGTTTCCAAGTATTATGTTGAGAATGTTTTGTGTCTATGTTCATTAATAAGATGGGTCTATGTTTCTCATTTTTGTTTGTATCTTTGCCTGGATTTGGTATTAGAGTGGTGCTGTCTTCATAGAAAGAATTTGGGAGATTTCCCTCTCTTTGTATCCTTCTGAACAGTTGGAGAAGTAATGGCTGTAAGTCTTCTTTAAATGTTCTATAGAATTCTTCCATGTAAACATCTCAGCCTGGGATATTTTAGTTGGGAGTTTTTTTTACTACGTTTTCAATTTCTTCCAATAATATGGGTTTGTTTAAGCTGTCAATATCTTTTTGGTTGAACTTTGTTGATTTCAAGTATTTCTGATATTCATCATTTCTCTTAGGATTTCAAATTTAGTAGATTATAGGTTTTTGAAGTATTTTCCTGTGATTCTTGGGATCTTTTCTTTGTTGTGATGTTTCCTTTCATCATGAATGCTATTGATTTGGAGTTGTTCCTTCTTTCTTTTGATTAACTGGGCTAGAGGTCTGTCTATCTTGTTTATCCTTTCAAACAACCAGCTTCTGGAGTCATTGATTCTTTGTATGGTTTTCTTTGTTTCTATTTCAATGATTTTTGTTATTTCTTCCTGTCTGTTAGGTTTGTTGTCTCTCGGGTGTTTTTATTTATTTTATTTTATTTATTTATTTATTATTTATGTGTACGAATGTGCTGTCTGCATGTAGGTCTGTGCACCTGTGTCATACAATGCCACGGAGGTCAGAAGAGGGAGTCAGATTCCTCTGGAACTGGAGTTCTACTGGAATTGGAGTTACAGACGGTTCTCAGCCACCATGTGGGTGCTGGGGATTGAACCCGGGTCCTCTGCAAGAGCAGTCAGTTCTCTTAACTGCTAGGCCATCTCTCCAGCCCTCGAGTGTTTTTAGCTGCAGTGTTAAATCATTTATTTGTGCTCTTTCTGTTTTTTTAATGTAGGTACCCAGGGCTATAAACTTCCCTCTTAGGACTGTTTTTACAGTATCCCATAGGTTTTGTTGTGTTGTATTGTCATTTTGTTTAGCTCCAAGAATGTTTTTATTTCCTTCTTTATTTCTTTCTTGACCCATTCATTATTCAGGAGTGTGTTTTTAGCCTACATGTGTTCTTGTAGGTATCAGGGCTTATCCTGATGTTGATATTGAGCTTTATTGCACTGTGGTCTGATAGAATGCATGAAATTATTTCAATCTTTTGTATTGGTTGAGGTTTATTCTGTGTCCCAGTATGTGGTCAGTTTTGGAGAAGGTTCTGTGTGGTGCTGAGTAGAAAGTATATTCTCTGGTGTTTGGGTGGAATATTCGGTAGATGTCTGTGAGATCCATTTGGTGTATTGTCTTGTTCACTTCAGATATCTCTATTTATTCTTTGTCCAGTTGACCTCCCCACTATTAGTGTACTGGGATTAATCTTGCAGGATTGTGTTTATAAAATTCACTGCACAGGAGTTTGCTGCATATAGATTTATGATTGTGAAATCCTCATGGTTAATTGTTCCTTTGATAAGAATGCAGTGGCCCTGTTTCTCTCTTCTGATTGGTTTTTCTTTGAGATCCATATTGTCTGATATTAGAGTAGCAACTCCTGCTTACTTTTTCATGCCATTTGTTTACAATAGTTATTCCATCCTTTCACATTATGTTGGTGCCTATGCTTGAGGTTGAGATGGGTTTCCTGTAGACAGCATATATATGGATTCTGTTTTCTAAATCATTCTCCCAGTCTGTCTTTCGATTGGGGAGTTTACATTAGTATTTAAGGTTATTATTGAGAGATGTGTGTTGCTTTTCTTTCACTTTATTTTCTGTTTGCATTCTTGGTCTAAGTTTGTATTTTCATAGTTATAATTTTATTAATTTCTTTCTCTCACTGTTTGGGGATAGTTGCTCCTTTCCTCTGTCCTTTGAATTGCTTTGACTATTTTCTGATGGGTTGGTTTTCTGTACATGTATTCTTTCATCTTGTTTATGTCATGAAAGATTTTTCTTTCTCCTTCAACTATAATTGACATTTTTGCTGGGTATAGTAATCTGGGTTGACATCTCTATTTTTTTAGTACTAGGAATACTTTGGTCCACATTCTTTTGGCTTTCATAGTATGTACTGAAAAGTTAGCTGTAATTCTGATGGGTTTCCCCTTATATGTAACTTGTTTTTATCTTGTGATTTTCAGTATTTTGTCTTTGTTTTGGACATCTAGTGTTTTAACTATGATATGGCATGGGGAGTTTCTTTTCTGATCTTGTATATTTGGTATTTTATGTGCTTCTTGTATTCATATGGGTCCGTCTTTTTTCAGTTTGGGGAAATCTTCTGTTGAAGATTTGTTCAATACTCTTCTCTTGGGAATCTTCTCCTTCCTCTATCCCTATGATGCAGAGGCTTGATCTTTTCATGGTGACCCACACTTCCTGATTGTTCCATTCCTGTGGGGTTTTTCTAATTTTTCATATTCTTTTCTTGACCATTCTAGTTCTTCCACTTAATGTTCCAGTGTTGATATTCTATTTTCTGCTTCTTCCAAGCTGTTCCTGAGGCTTTCTCCCATTCTTTCTTATTCACTGAGTGAGGGTTCAATTTCCTTTTCCATCTCATCCTGTGATTTCTTTAGTATTTCTATTTCCTTTTAGACCTTGTCATTCTCTTCTTGTAGCTCCTTGCTTCACTGGTCTGTTTCTTTTTTTCATTTCAGCCTGGTATCTCTTCAGTGTTTCCACTTCCTTCCAGAGTTTGTCATTCTCTCCCCCTCATTCCTTTTTGAGTTTGTCTTTCTCACTCTCTAGTTCCTTCCTGAGTGTGTTATTATCTCCCTTTAGTTCTTTGATTGTTCTTTATCTTACTTGATTTCTGTGAGTATGTCTAAGATTGTTCTTCTAACATCTGTCTCTTGGGTTGCTTCCAGGAAAATCTCATTGTTGAAAACTTTTATAGGACTGGTAGAGTTTGCTGTGGGTTTATTCTGTATTATTCCATGTTGTTTTGTTGTTGTTGTTTTTGGCATGTGTGTTTGTTTTGTTGTTTGCATTCCAATGCAAATATCAACTGCTTCTTCACTACTTAGGAGGCTGCTTTGGAGGATTGCTTTGTTTGTTTTCTTCAGGTGCTTTCTTTTTCTTCTCCTTGTTTCTGGAGGGCTGGCAGGTATAGGTTTCACTTTTCACTTTTGGTTATATTTTAGAAGGTCCAGCTAACTCTTCCTTTTCTCTTCTGAAGGCTCTTGAGAAATTGGATAGGTAATAACCAGGTCAGTTCACCACTGAGTGCTGCAGTCACTTGGCTTCCCTCCGGGCAGTTACTCTATGTTGGCAGCGAAGCCTAGTGTGTTGGGACTGGAGTTGTGATAGGTTCCTGTTTCTTCTACTTCTTTGTACCTTGGACTAACTACCCCTATTCCCACTGGGACACTCCCACCCAGGTCCCTCTGTGCATCCAGTTGGCAGCTGGGTAACTCCTCCTCCCACGTCGATCACACAGAAAGGATGTGGTGTTTTGCTTGAGCACTGAGACCCAGGCTGTTGGCACAGGATTCCCATGTGGATCCAGCTCACCTGTCTCTGCACAGGCCCCTTATGCATCCTACAGTTGGCTGGGTAACTCCACCCACGCCGAACAGGCAGAAGGGGTGTGGTGTTTCCCCTGGGCACTGAGACCCAGGCCACTGGCCCTGGATTACCTCATAGCTCTTTTTCACCTGTCCATGTGGTGGCCCCGTATGCCCAGCCTGCTTTTTTATATAATACACAGCAACCTTCCCAGGGGTAGCATTGCGCATAGTGGGCTGAGTCCTTCCACATCACTGAACAATTAAGAAAATACTCCACAGACATTACCATAGGCCAGTCCAATGGAGGAAATTCCCCAAACAAGGCTCCCACATGTGTCAGGTTGACACTAAAGTTATCCAGCACAAACTTCAATGTCCAGCATAACATACAATATAGGTACAGCAGTGTCATTTTTTTTCAGTAGCGTCATTTTTATTATAAGGTCAATCAATGGCTAATTAAAGCCAACTCAATGGGATGAAACATATGTGTGGTACTGTAAACACACTCAGATACACATAGCTGGACAGGTGATGGATCTTAGAGAAACTTCCAAGATTGTCATATGACTAGTGTAAGGTAACATTTCACTAATTATAAAATAGGTATCCTTTTACGCACAGACAAATATCCTAGACACCACTCAGGAAAGAAGCTTCTTTTTCACCAGATGAAGAATAGTACATAGTACCACAACTGACACACACAGACAGTGTCTGTGGATTGCCCAAACCTAAGCTACACATCTACATCTATGATGCAACCTCTACACCTAAGGCTCATGCAACATAGAACAAGGCCCCAAGAGGACACAAATTAACCTCTTGATTCTCATTAAGGAAGCTCCCTCAGGCAACAAGAGGCTAGGAACTCAAAGGGTCATGAATGGAGATTGGGAGGCTACAGATTTTGAGTCCATGGACTGGCCACCTATATTCAGCTTCATTCACCCACTCACCCAGAGCTCAGGGAATGTTGCAGAAGAGAGGGCAGAAAGATTGTAAGAGCCAGAGTGGTTGTGCAAGAAAATGTGGAAGTAGAATCCTACAAGGTCCTGGGACCCTGCTCATATGAGGCTACAGCATTGGTATCAACATACATAAGACCCATGAAAGCTCAACCAGACAATAACCCAGGATGGAACTGCTGAAATGGGTAGGTAGCTGAAGAAATATTGACAGCTGATTACTATTGGGTGAGGAAGTTCTGGCCTGCTTTAAGTGAGAGAAACCAGATAGGCTGACTAGAGCTCAGTTTATAAACTGGCAATGAGAAATGGCTGTGTTTACAGTACCACTTTGAGGTGAATCTGTTGAGTGGGCCTTAAATGCAATTAGCCATTGATTGCTCTTAAAATAAAAGGGCCACTACTGCATCGATGTCATTTGCTGTGCCAGACATTGAGGTGGATATTAAGTCTTAAAGCTGGTGTTAGACTATCAATTGCTGTTCTCCCTTAGCAAGTTGCATAGTGCTCTCCAAAGCTATGAGAGCTAGCCTTCAGGGTAGATGGTTTCAAGGTCAGTTCCAGCTACATTGCTCAAATTCCAAGTTCCAAAGTATGTCCTGTCTTCAGTAGAAGGGTCTGACCTTCAGTTTTGGGGAGACAATCAAGCGTTATGACAACAGCCTATGTAATTTTTAGATTTTCTTTGACTACCCTATCCAATGACTCTGACACTGTTTCTTGTTATGAAACTGGTACTAGCTTATATTTCATGAGTTTAGAAATGCATCCATTTTGTTTAGACTTTCAAATCTAATAGACTATAGGTTTTTAAAGTAATCCCTAATAATATTCTCGATCTTTATGGAAACTGTTAAAATGTTTTCCCTTTTGTTTCTGATTTTCTTTATGTGCATTTCATTGGTTTTGGCTAGTGGAACTAAGTTTCTATCTTGTTTATGTTTTCAAAGAACCAGCCTTTAGATTCATTGATTGTTTGTATTTTACCTTTGTTTATATTTAATTAATTTTCCTCTGGTTTTTATGATATTTTAATCTACAGTTTGGATTTTGTTTCTTCTTGCTTTTCTAGATTCTTGAGTTTTTCCATTATATCATTTATATATGCTGCTTCTGTGTTTTCATTTCTATTTTCAGTTCCTTTTATTTGAATTCATGGATTTTAAAAGGAACTCTAATATTTAGACAAATTGTAGCTTGATGTCATTATTTTAAATAAATAGTAAAGACACTAAACATCATAATCTAAAGAGCAGTCTATATATTTAAGATTTCCTCTCCTTTTTACCAACAAAATCTCAAATGATTTACTGTAGGATATTATTTCTTATTTCTCATATTAAAATGAACATAAACATTTTCATATTAAGAATATAAAATTCAAGTCATGTGTGATGGGGCAAGCCTATAATCTCAGCATGGGAAGGCAGAGGCACACAGATCTATGTGAGATTGAGGCCAGCTAAATCCACATGGTGAGTTTCAGGCCAGTTAGGCTACAAAAAAAACATGTCTCAAACAAAAGAATATAGCATTTACTACATTATCTGTATTTGAATGATATACTGCATTGAATCTTAAACCACAAGCCAGCATTCTTTTCATAGATAATGCATTATATTTTGCACTATTTTGATTATTTTTTCCAAATTTCAAAGTGTTCCTCATGTAAGTTTTTAAGTTCCTATTTTGAAAACATATACCTCCTTTTCATCTCTGTGTAAAAATGTCTGAATAAAACAAAGTAGGAAATATTTATTCTTTTGCTATATATTATTTATTGATTTCTTAAGTGTTTCATACAATATACCTTAATTTTATGTAGATCCTCTCCACTATCACATCCCCAAATAGCCTGTGCACCAGATTCTGTCATATATGTTGAGGTCTAGTGAGTCAAGTTTGCATACCCAGATGTCCCTCAATGAGAGTTCATCCAATAGATCCTGGTTATTACTTTAATGAAGACCAACCATCCCTCAATTAGCACTGACCATCTGTTAATAGTTCTTGGGCTGAATTAGGGGTACCCAACCCATTTACCCAAATCTATGCTGGGCTTTCATCTGGTTTGAGTTTGCATGGGCCTTGTGAATGTTTTCACCATTGCTGTAAGTTCATATAAGCAAGTTCCCTTAAGCCTGGAAGACTCTGTTTCTCTGTGTTCATGTACTACTCCTGGCACTGATTCTATAATGTATGCACTTACAACTATAAAGCTCCTTACTATGACTATTTATAATGTGTCTCAGGAATTTTGTTTTACTGTGTTTTCATTTTTATTTAGTTCCAGTATTATTTTATTTCTTTCTTGATTTCTTTTTTGACCCATTCATTATTCATGAGCATGTTGTTTAATCTCCATGATTTCAGGTAGTGACTAGAGTTTCTTTTTCAATGGATTTTAAGCTTTGTTGATTTGTGGTCTGACAGAATGCACGGAATCATTTTGGAGATTTTGGGGGTTTTTTGCTGAGGCTTCTTGACCCCCAGTATGTGGTCAGATTTGGAGAACATTCCATGGGCTGCTGAGTAGAATGTGTACTTTTTTATACTTGGGAGGAATCTTCTGCAATTTTTTTCTTAAAACCATTTGATATATGATATAATTTGGTTCAGATGTTTTGCTGTTTATTCTTTGTCCCTTGGCCTGTCTAAGGGAGATAGTGGAGTATTAAAGTCACTTGATATTTAGCTGGGTTAATTTGTGTCTTGAATGAAATTGGTTGCACCTGAGTTTAATGACAGCATGTTAAAATTTTAATATATTCTTGGTCAATAGCTTCCTTGATCAGAATAAAGTGAACTTCTTTGCCTCTTCTAATTAATTTTAACTTGAATTCTATTTTGTGAGATTTCAGGACCACGAATGCTGACTGTCTCTTAGTGGCATTTGTGTAGACTATATTTTCCATCCTTTTCACTGAAGTGACATGAGTTTGGCAGACAACAAAAGCTGGATGCCATTTCTTAATCCATTAAATATTTCTGTGCCTTTTGCCTGCCTGGGACTTGAAATCATTAATATTTAAAGTTAGTCTTGAAAAATGTGTACTTGGGGGATCTCCCAAGACCACCTGAAGCAGAGGTACTGGGGCAAGGGATAAACAGCAACCCACACCCCCACACCCACACCCCACCCCGCCCCCACCAACTAAGATTGCTGAAGGAGTGTCCAAGTGGATTCTTTGGAGAACCTTCAGAACAGAAAGGGAAAAGTGAGTTAGACTTCCAATAGTAACCCTAAAACTTAGACAAGTCAACACTCCATAAGCAAAGAGAAAAGGAGAAAAACAAATCAATCGAACAAACAACGAAGTCATCTGAAGGAGGCAAACAAAGCAAGCCTTCAACACAGTAAAGAGGGATTTGGGATTCACATTGGAATACAGGCAAAGAGAAACCCATATGCCAGGAACACGAAGAAGAGACAACATGGGAAAGGTGCAGGATAATTCCACACCAAACTCTACCAACCCTGTGGAAGATTCCTACAGTGGGATCCCCCTGGGAATTTCCCAGGACACAGATATTAAAAGTACAATTGTAAACATGCTTAAAGAATTACAAGATTATAAAGAGCAAATCAAAGAATTAAGAAAAGAGAATGAAAAACTCAAGAAGGACCTAGAGAGAAAGAATGACAAACTCTGGAAGGAAGTAGAAACACTGAAAAGATCCCATGTTGAAAAAGAAAAGGAAACCAACCAGCAAAGCAAAGAGCTACAGGAAGAGATTGAGAAGCTCAAAAAGGAAGTGGAAAAACTGAAGAAATCAGAAGATGAAATGAAAAAGGAAAGCAAACACTCATCCAATCAAGAGAAAAGGAATGGAAAAAGCCTCAGAAGCAGAATGGAGGAAGCAGAACAAAGAATATCAGACCTGGAAGATAACAGAGAACAACTAAAAACCTCAAGTAAAGATTATGAAAAATTTAAAAATACACAAAAGTGGAACAACCAGAAATTGTGGAACACTATGAAAAGATCAAACCTCCACATCATAGGAATAGAGGAAGGAGAAGAATCCCAAGAGAATGGTAGTGATCAGATCTTCAACAGAATAATAGATGAAAACTTCCCCAAACTAAAAAAAAGACAAACCAATACAAATACAAGAAACACACAGAACACCAAACAGACAAGATCAGAAAAGAAATTCTCCACGCCACATCATAGTTAAAATGCTGGACACCCAAAACAAAGAGAAAATTCTTAAAGCGACAAGAGAAAAACAACAAGTGACCTATAAGGGGAAACCTATCAGAATAACAACGGACTTCTCACAGCAAACGATGAAGGCAAGAAGAACCTGGAGCAAAGCATTCCCAGTGTTGAGGGACAATGGATGCCAGCCCAGGTTACTATACCCAGCAAAAATGTCAATCATAGTGGAAGGAGAGAGGAAAATCTTCCATGACATAAACAACTTGAAAGAATACATGTCCGGAAAACCAACCCTTCAGAGAATACTTGAAGCAATCCAAAGAACAGAAGAAAGGAGCAACCAACCCCAGGCAACTAGAAGGAGAAATCAATAAAAGCATAACTGCAGAAGTAGAAACCTAAATCAAAACCGCAGATGGATAATAAGGCAAAAGGAAGCAACACAAACCTATCAGTCATAACCTTAAATATTAATGGACTAAATTCCCCAATCAAAAGACATAGACTGGGAGACTGGATTAGGAAACAGAATCCATCGATATGCTGTCTACAAGAAACACATCTTACCTTCAAGGACAGGCACCACCTTAAAGTGAAGGGATGGAAAAAAATATTCCAAGCAAATGGTACCAAAAAGAAAGCAGGTGTTGCTATTTTAATATCGGATAAAATAGACTTCAAAGTAAAAGAAATCAGAAGAGACAAAGAAGGCCATTACATTTTCATCAAAGGAACAATCCACCAAGAAGATTTCACAATTATGAATATATATGCCCCAAATTCTGGTGCACCAAACTTTATAAAGACAATTCTCCAGGACCACAAGTCACAGACTAACCCCAGCACACTCATAGTGGGAGATTTCAATACCCCACTGAGTCCTTTGGATAGGTCAACAGGACAAAAAATAAACAGAGAGACATCTGAACTGAACGATATGATACACCAAATGGACCTCATAGACCTCTACCGAATATTCCACCCTAATACCAGAGAATACACTTTCTACTCAGCACCCCACGGAACATTCTCCAAAATCGACCACATACTGGGACACAGAAGAAACCTCCACAAATACAAAAAGATTGAAATAATTTCATGCATTCTATCAGACCACAGTGCAATAAAGCTCAACATCAACACCAGGATAAGCCCTACTGCCTACAAGAACACATGGAGACTAAACAACACACTCTTGAATAATGAATGGGTCAAGGAAGAGATAAAGAAAGAAATAAAAGCATTCCTGGAACTGAATGACAATGATAATACAACACAACAAAACCTATGGGATACTTTAAAAGCAGTCCTAAGAGGGAAGTTTATAACCCTGGTTGCCTACATTAGAAAAACAGAAGGATCACAAGTGCAGAATTCTATAAAACATTTCAAAAAGACTTACAACTATTATTACTCAAATTGTTTAGAAGGATACAGAGGGAATTCTCCCACATTCCTTCTATGAAGCCAGCATCACTCTATTACCAAAACCAGGCAAAGATACCACCAAAAAGGAGAACTATAGACCCATCTCACTAATGAACACAGATGCCAAAATTCTAAACAGGATACTGGCAAATAGGCATATAGGCATAGGAAATAGGCACATAGGTGTAGGAAAAGACTTCCTAAATCAGACAGCAGCTGCACAAGAATTAAGGTTGACAATTGACAAATGGGACCTCATTGAATTCAAAAGCTTCTGTACATCAAAAGAAACAATCGAGGAAGTGAAGAGAAATCCCAAAGAGTTGGAGGAAACCTTCATCGCAGGTACAAAGCATTGATTTCCAGAATATATAAACTACTCAAAAAACAAAGAAGAAAGAAAACAAATGACCCACTCAAAAGATGGAGCTGAACAGAGACTTCACAAGTGAGGAATTTGAGATGGCTGAGAAACATCTTAAGAAGTGTTCAACGTTGCTTATAATTAAGAAAATGCAAATCAAAACCACTTTAAGATATCATCTTACTCCAGTAAGACTGGCTAGGATCAAAACAAATGATACCAAGTGCTGGAGAGGTTGTGGGGAAAGGGGAACACTCATCCACTGCTGGTGGGAATGTAAACTGGCACAGTCATTATGGAAAGCAGTGTGGAGAACCCTTGGAAGACTTGGAATGAACTTACCACCTGACCCAGCCATACCACTCCTGGGCATGTATCCACAAGACTCATCTTACCACAGAGATACATGCATACCCATGTTTATTGCAGCTCTCTTCACAATAGCAAGGAGCTGGAAGCAACCCAAGTGCCCCTCAACTGATGAGTGGATAGAGAAAATGTGGTACATCTACACAATGGAGTTCTATGCTGTGGTAAAGAAAGACGACATCACGAGCTTTGAAAGCAAATGGCTGAAGCTAGAAGATATAATGCTGAGTGAAGTAACACAGTCCCAGAAAAACAAGGGAAGAATGGTATCACTCATCTGTGGATGCTAGCACCAATTACCTAATTGCATGGCAAAGTGAGCAATGTCACTGTGATCTGAAAACAACTGTGCTCTTATATTGTGAATGCCTTAAAATATAATAAATAAAATAAAAAAGAAAGATGTGTACTTATTATAGTAATTATAATTTCTGTTTGTCTTCTTGTTCCTATGTTGTATTTCCAAAATTATACCATCATTTCTTTTCATGTGTCTATGGTCATTTAAAACCAGGAATGTCCACACCTTAGTCCAAGGTGTTCTAGCTTTCATACTTTGCACTAAAAGTCAGCTGTAATTCTGAATGTTTTTCTTCATAGGTAACTTATTTTTCTCTTGCAGCACTCAGTATTCTCTTTTTGTTGGGTGTATTTTATATCTTATGCTTTCACTATTATGTGCCTTCCAGACTTTCTCATGATCTTCTGTTCTTGCCTATTTGGTGATCTGGATGCTTTTTGAACCTTTATGGGTAGGTATTTCTTAACTATATATTGAAGATATAATCAATGTCATTGAACTGGAATTATTCTGTTTCCTCTATGCCTGTGAGGTATAAATTTGGTTTTTCATGCTGTCACACATTTTCTTAATATATATTTCATTCCTATTTTTAATTTTTCATTTTCTTTTTAATTTTTAATATTTTATTGAGTTTTGTGCATTTCACATATCTTATTCAAATTTAGATGTACTAAACCAGGGCTGGAGAGATGGCCTGGTGGTTGGGAGTGCCAACCGCTCTTACAGAGGACCCGGGTTCGATCCCCAGCACCCACATGGTGGCCGAGAGACATCTGAAACTCCAATTCCAGGAGAACTCCAGTTCCAGGGGAATCCAATATCCTCCTCTGACCTCCAAGGCATTGCATGACATGGGTGCACAAACATGCATGCAGGCAGTACATTCATACACATACAGAAATAAATAAAATTTATCTTATCCAGGGACACACACTTTTAGTTCTCTAAAACTTGGCCAATTGTCGCTTTATATATGCATCACACTCTATTGTATAAGAAAACTTCATAGGTAAAAGTTGGAGCATGGATTATTAGTAATCTCTCTGTGCCATATTCTACCTAGTTCCATGAGCCTTAGGGATAGAGGTTCCACTGTTGATGTGAAAATTAGGGCTAAGTACTTCTCAGCCATATTCTCTGTCTGTGATCAGTTGTGTAACCCAGTAATAGCTTCCAACAGTTGCAGAAAGAAGCTTCTTTGATTAGTGGTGTATGGTACATTTCTCTGTAAATATAAGGATCCATATTTACCATTTGTAAAAAAATTCATTTGTTTAGAAATATGACAGAGATAGGGTTTTCTCTAGTGCTTATGACCTCCCAGCCATATGTATTTGGTTATATGTACAGTGCCACCTGAGTTCTCTCCCATTGACAGTGCATCAAGTCCAGTTACATAGCTGTCGATTACCCCCTACATACCAGTACCACTATTGCACCAATAGAAATAACTTGCTGTGCCAATTGTTTTTGTTATTAGGCTTTATAGCTGGGTTGGGTCAATGATGTATTTTTCTCCCTTAACATCTTGCATAGTATCCTCCAGAACTGAGACCTGCCACCTGTTCTTTACCAGCTCCATCATTCAAATATCTGTGTCTGAAGTATGCCCTATCTTCAGCAGTAGGATCTTATCTTCAATTTCTGGGGGGGGGGGGGGTAATCAAGGACAGTGGTAACAGCTTGCGCTATTTGGGGAGTCTCTTGGTATTCTCTGACCAAGAAATCAAAGGGAACTTTCTCTTATTTGGCACTGCATTCCTTGTTATATAGGTTTCAGGTATATACATGAACAAATACTCAGATTTGTATGTGTATTTTGCAGGGGAATGTTGTTTTTTACAGAACCTAAACTCTTTTTTTTTGTCTTTTTGAGACAGGGTCTCCCTGTTCTCCCAGCTGGCCTGCAACTCACTCTGTAGACCAGGCTGGCCTTGAACTCAGAGATCCAGCTGCCTCTGGCTCTCAAGTGCTAGGATTAAAGGCATGTGCCACCACGCCCAGCTTAAAGAAGGTTCTTAGCCTCCATGTGGGTGCTGGGAATAGAACCTAGGTCCTCTCCAAGTGCAGTATGCACTCTTTTTTAATTTTATTTATTTTTTATGTGTATGAATGTACTACCTGCATGTAGTTTTGAGCACCCGTGTCATGCAATGCTGCAGAGGTCAGAAGAGGGTGTCAGATTCCCCTGGAACTGGAGTTAAAGATGGTTCTCAGCCACCACGTGGGTGCTGGGGATCGAACCCAGGTCATATGCAAGAGCAGTTGGCACTCTTAACCGATAGGCAATCTCTCCAGCCCCAGCTATTTGCACTCTTAACTGCTGAGCCATCTCTCCAACCCAGAACCTAAACTTTATTTATCTCTCCTCTCTCTCCCTGTATTACCTCCCTCCATCCTCCCAAGTTTAAGTGTCCTGGCATTTCCCCATGATAATACGTGTCTCTTATTATCACTTCTCTTTTGAGTTCCTTCTTCCCCTTTACCTCCAGGGTGCCTTCTTCCTTCCCAGTTGAACTTCCTTATTTTCCCCATGTCCCCCTTGGTAACATCTGTTCCAAATCAGCTCCCTCTTTTAACTCCTTCCCTTACCTCCATGTTCCCTTTCCATTATCCTAGCACCAGTTGTTGCATCAGAATATATACTCACATAAGTATTTGTTATGATGATCCAAAAATGAAGGAGAACACACATCACTTGATTTTTTCACTCTGTATTATTTCACTTACTATAACACGTTCAAGGTGCATCCATTTACCTGAAAAGTTTCATTTTTCCTTAACCCTGAGTAGAACTCTATTGTGTAAATGTACCATGTTTTCATTATCCATTCTTCAGATGATGGGGGATTGGATTATTTCCCGTTATTAGCTATGGGAAAAAGAACAAAAACATACATGCACAGATACCTCTACAGCAGGATGATTCCTTTCAGTATATGCCAAGGAGTAATATAACCAGATCATATAGTATATTCAGTTTTAGTTTCTTAAAAGTTCTCCTCACTGTTTTCCATAGTGGATTCATGAATTTTTGTTCCAACCAGCAGTGAATAAGATCCCCCCTTCTCTATATCTTTACCACAATTTGGTATTCTTTGCTCTCTTGATCCTAGGTGGTCTAACTAGAGTAAGATGAAATCTTAAAGTAGTTTTGATCTACATTTCTCTAATTACTGAGAAAGTTGATTATTTTAAAGTGTTTCTTAGCCATTTTTATTTTTTCATTTGAGAACTCTGTTCAAGTCCTTTAACCGTCTGTTATTGAGTCATATACATTTTGTTTCTTTGTTTCTTGAGTTACTTATATATTCTGGATATTATTCCTCTGTCAATGTGTAGAAGGTGAAGATTTATCCCCTCATTGGTTTTGCTGTTTGATTCCTTATTGGGTTTTTTCTTTTTTTTTTTTTTTTTTTTTTTTAGACAGAAACTTTTCAGTTCAATATGGTCCCATCATTTTCATTGTTGAACTTAAAGCTTGAACAACTGATGATTGATTTAAAAAGTCTTTTCTTACAACTATGTTTTCTTCTAGAAGTTTAGAAAGTCTTTTTTACACCTATATTTTCTTCTAGAAGTTTTAGAGTTTCAGGTTTTATATTGAAGTGTTTGATCCATTTGGAGTGGAATTTAGTCCAAGGTGAAGTAAAGAAGGGTCCAATTTCATTCTTCTACAAGTGAAGATCCAGTTTTGCCAGCACCATTTATTAAAGATACTGTCTTTCCCCCATTGTGTGTTCTTGACACATTTGTTGAATATCAGATGGCTGAGATTACTTGCATTAATGTTTGCGTCTTCTATTGTGTTCTACTGATCTGTCTTTTTTGTGACATTGTCATTCTGCTTTTATGTTTATAGCAATATAAAATACTTTGTAATCAGTATATTGATCCTTCCAGCATTGTACTTTTTGCCTAAGATTGTTGTGACTATCCACAGTATTTTGTGATTCCATATGAAATTTAAGATAGTATTTTTCTACTTCTGTAGACATTCCATCTTCTACTGTCTTCCTCTATCTCTTCCTTTAAAAATTTAAATTTGGGGGAACCAGGAATTGCACCCAGTTCTCTGGAGCTGCTCCAACTTCCCGTTCTGACCACATAAGACCCTACAAGCACCTTGGAGATGACAGGATTGGACGGTCCAAACCAGAGCAACCCATCCCCATTGTCGTTATCCCAGTGGGAAAAGGGAAGGTGACTCAGAGCACAAAGTAATAGAAGAGACAACAAACTTTCCAACCTAGAGGAATAGGCCTTCAACCAAATGAAGAAGCACTTGAATTTTACAGCAAATTATAAAAAAATAAAACAAATCAAATCCACATGCCAAGAGCACAAAGAATATCAACAATGTGGGAAAAGCAAATAATAAATCCCCAACAAAATCTATCAGTCCTATAGAACACTCCAACAATGACTTCTCCCTGGAAATAACCCAGGAAGCAGATTTTAAAAGAACAATAATAGACATAATCAAAGAAATCAAGGGAGAGAATGACAAACTCGGGAATGAAGTGGAAACACTGAATAGATCCCACACTGAAATCAAACAGGAAATCAACCAAAAAATCAAGGATCTAGAAGGAAAGGATGACAAACTCCAAAGGGAACTGGAAATACTAAAGAAATCACAGGATGAAATGAAAAAGGAAATTGCATACTCATCAAATCAGCAGGAAAAGATGTGAGAATGGTTCAGCAACAGATTGGATGAAGCAGAAAGAAAAATATCAACACTGGAAGACAAGGTGAAAGAACTACAATGCTCAAACAAAGAATATAAAAAATTTTAAAACCATAACAGTGGAACAATCAGGAAATATGGGACACTATGAAAAGATAAAACTCTGCACCAGAGGGATAGAGGAAGGAGAAGAAACAGAGGGCAAAGGTATTGATCAGATCTTCAACAAAATAATAGAAGAAAATTTCCACAAACTGAAAAATGACAAACCCATACAAATACAAGAAGGGTATAGAACACCAAATAGACAAGAGCAGAAAAGGAATAGCCCATGCTATAACATAGTAAAAACTCTACATGCCCAAAACAAAGACAAATTACTGATGTCCACAAGAGAAAAACAAGTTACCTATAAAGGGAAACCCATAAGAATTACAGCTGACTTTTCAGTGCAAACAATGAAAGCCAGAAGAACATGGAACAAAGTATTCCCGGTGCTAAATTACTTTAGATGCCAATCCAGATTACTCTACCCAGCAAAAATGTCAATTATAGTTGAAGGAAAAAGAAAAATCTTCCATGACATAAACAAGATTAAAGAATTCATATCCATTCAGAAAATACTTGAAGAAATTCAAAGGTCATAAGAAAGAAGCAACTATCCCTAAGCAGCTAGAGAGAGTAATGAATAAATTTATAACTGTGGAAATACAAACTTATACCAAGAATTCAAACAGAAAATAAGGTAAAAGGAAGAAACACAAATCTCTCAATAATAATTTTAAATATTAGTGGCCTGAACCCCCCAATTAAAAGACATAGACTGGGAGAATGGATTAGGAAACAGAACCCATCTATATACTGTCTACAAGAAATCCCTTTCAACCTCAAGGATAGGCACCAACTTAAAATGAAAGGATGGAAATATATTCCAAGCAAATGGTACCAAAAAGCAAGCAGGAGTTGCTATTCTAATATCAGACAAAAGAGACTTCAAGATAAAACTAATCAGAAGAGACAAAGAGGGCCACTACATCTTTACCAAAGGAACAATTAACCAAGAAGATTTCACAATCATGAATATATACGCATCAAACTCTGGCTCACCAAACTTTAGAAACACAATACTACAGGACCTCACTTGAACCACTCAAGAGATGGAGTAAAGAGCTCACTAGTGAGGAAATAAATGTGACTGAGAAACATCTTAAAAGGTGTTCAACATCGCTAATAATTAAGGAAATTCCAATTAAAACCACTATATCATCTCACTTCAATAAAACTGACTAGGATCAAGAAAACAAATGATACTAAATGCTGGAGAGGTTGTGGGGAAAGGGGAACACTCCTCCACTGCTGGTGACAATATAAACTTCTACAGCCACTATGAAAAGCAGTGTGGAGAACCCTTAAAAGACTCAAAATGAGCCTACCACCTGACCTATTCATACCACTCCTGGGTATATACCCATAAGACTCATCCTAACCCAAACAGCTGGAAGCAACCCAAGTGCCCCTCCACCAACAAGTGGATAGAGAAAATGTGGTACATCTACACAATGGAGTTGTATGAATCAGTAAGGAAGATGACATCATGAACTGCGCAGGTAAATGGATGGAACTAGAAGACATTATGCTAAGTGAAGTAACACAGTCCCAGAAAAACAAACAATGATTGGCATCCCTCATTTTTGGATGCTAGCACCAAATACCTAGTAGTAAGGCAAACTGAGCAATATATTTTTTAACATGAAAGCAACTGTGACATTATAATGTGAATACCTTAATGGGAATTAACCTACCACTTATTTTCAGAGTTTGTAATTGTGGTATATGAGGAGAGAGTATGTATGCATACTTTAGAGTTATGTAAAATTAAAGGGGGAAAATATGAATTCCTAAACATGTTTTGGAATTAACATACAGTTCACTTTCAGACATCATAGTTTGGGTATATGTGTGAAGAACATATATGCATCTTTTGAAGCAATACAAATTGGAGGGAGCAACAAAAGGACTGGGTCAAAGAACTTATTGAAACAGTAAACTTAAGCCCCAAGCAATAAACCTCTGCATAGAAAAATTTTCAAAAGACTGAAAAATAGATGCAAGATATGTATGGCAAAATGGATGAACTGGAGTGGGGTGGGGGTATGGAAAGGGGAATGAGTCTAAATTGGACAGAGAAATGTATGAATTGCACAAAACTTCAATAAAAACTTCAATTAAAAGTTTATATTTTTCACTCTAGAGATCTTTAATATTTTGGTTGAATTTATTCCTAAATATATTTAGTATGTTTTGAAAAGGAGAATTCTTTCAGTGATTTTTATGATTGCTTGTTATTGGTGAAATTTGGGGGATATCTATGTGTAATATCATATCATCTGCCAATAATAATTATTTGACCTCTTCTTTTCCTATTTGTGGGAGTCAAAGAATTCCTGAAACGGCAGACTAAAGAGAAATTTCAGATAGCTTAAAAGCAGAACTTTGGAAAGTCCCTCAAAAATGGCAAATGATTCTTGGCCTGTAGCCAAAAGGCGGTGGCTGAAGAACACAGTGTGCATGCTTCAGTAACTTTTAAGATGATAGGCTATGCTACTCCTTCAAGCTCGTGAACAGAGCAGGCTAGATAGGGAATGGTATCCATGGATGCATGATCTGTCTGCTGAATGGCCCACTACTGCTATAAAAGTACTTGGTTTCTAGGCTGTTTGTTAGAAGGAAACAGGACCATTAAAAGAATCTGCAACAATTAAATGTGTGATCATTCTCAGTCCGCCTCCAATGATCCAGCACTGCTGGACGGCACACTCCTTTAATTTCCTTCTCTTGTCTTATCACTCTAGTAAGTGTTTCATGTTGAAAAGTAGTTGAGATAGTGGATACACTTGTCTAGTTTCTGATTTTAATGAGAATGATTATAGATTTTCTCCATTTAGAATGATGTTGCCTATATAACTTTAATTATGTTGAGGTATGTTCCCCTTCAGACCAATTCCTTCTAGGATTTTTAATATGAATACATGTTGGATTTTGTCAATGAACTTTTTTGCATCTCTTCAGATGACCATGGGATTTTTGCCTTTATGTCTGCCTTATATTTGTTTGTTTGTTTTTACTGTTTATTGACATAAACCATCACCATATCTGTCGAGTAAAACTGATTTGATAATGGTGGATGATCATTTTGATGTGTTTATGTATGTAGTGTATGAGTATTCTGTTGAGAATCTTTGCATCTATATTCATTAAGTATACGGAGATATAATTTTCTTTTTTGTTGTGTCTTTACCTGGTTTGGGTATTAGAATGCTACTGGTTTCATAAATGAGTTTGGAAGTTCTACCTCTGTTTACATATTTTTCAATAATTTAAGAAGTATTGGGTTTATTGCGGTTCTTAGCCTCAGCCTTTAACGGCTGCGCTATGACATCAGCAATGGATTGTTCTACCAGGTGGATGTTGGCCAGGGGATCCAAGGCCCCACCAAAGGTAAGGGCTCCTTGCCTCTAAGTTGGGATACCTACAGGAGGAGAGGCAATAAGACCCTGCTGCCGAAGACCTGACGTTAACATGGGAGGGATGTATTGAGACCACATATGCAAGTGTACAGATGGCCTCTGGAATGCCAGAGAGTGTTACCAAAGGCCACTAAACCAATAAAGCAAATATGGGTCTCCCTGAGTCAAGCAAGACTCCACCGTCAGCACCAGCTACACCTCACCTGCCTGGAAATACTGTGCAGCAGAGGCAGCCATGTGCCTGTATATCCCAAATCTAATTGGCTATTGGCTCTCCCCTTGGAGAAATAACCCATGGCTGATGCCACAAGCTTACATCCTCTACAGGTTAGATGTTATAAGCCACAGTAAGACCCCTTCATATTTTAACAGGGGGGAAAATTGTTAATTACTATGGATTAACATATCCAAAACATGTGTCTATGCTAAAGTAACCTACCAAATAACTATTAGTGCTGCTTAATACCTATATATCTAAATTGCTTGTTTCCTTCATTAGTAGGATCGAAAGGTTATTCCTGGACCAAAAACTGTCAGCCCAATGAAAGGAAACAGCCAGAAATTGACCAGAGTCCAAGTCAACAGCTCCAGAGAAAGTGGTCTGTTTTGATTCTCGTCCACTGTGCCCCTTTCTAAGCCTAGGGAACAACCTGCGGAAAACGGGGCGTGTAGAATGTAGGGAATGCGATTGGGGTGAATGGTGAAACTACAAGCAATATAGACTGGACACCAATTTGATCAACTTGATTGAACAAACAAACCTGTCACCGCCCCACTGGATGGTGGGGCTGTAGCGGTTTGGGCAACAAGCCTGCAGATAGGTTTTGGCATGAAGGATGCTTGTATCATGGATTAATACTTATAGCTAAAAATGAAAAAAAAAAACTGAGAGAAAGATGCAGGACAGTTATGGCCAAATACATTATCCTGGGTGGGGTGGGGGGTGGGGGGGAGGGAAAGGGAAATAAGCCTGAACTGAATTGGAAAAAATGTAGAATGCACAAAGCATCAATAAATTAATTTAATTTAAAAAAAAAAAAAAAAGAAGTATTGGGTTTAATGAGGTCCCATTTGTCAATTGTCGACCTTAATTCTTGTGCAGCTGCTGTCTGATTTAGGAAGTCTTTTCCTACGCCTATGTCTTGTAGTCTGCTGCCAACTTTTTCTTCTATCACCTTCAGAGTTTGGGGTTTCACGTTGAGGTCTTTGATCCATCTGGAGTTGACTTTTGTACAGGGTGAGAGGTAGGGGTTTAATTTCATTCTTCTACAAGTGGTGATCCAGTTTTGCCAACACCACTTGCTGAAGATGCTGTCTTTCCTCCATTGTGTCTTCTTGGCCCCCTTGTCAAATATGAGGTGGCTGAAATTGTATGTGCTCAGGTTTGGATCTTCAGTTTTATTCCATTGGTCAACTGGTCTGTTTTTGTGCCAGTACCAAGATGGTTTTATGACTATAGCCCTGTAACATAGTTTGATGTCTGGTATAGAGATCCCCCTGTATTGCTCTTTTCACTCAGGGTTGCTTTGGCTATTCAGGGTCTGTTGTTTATCTAAATGAAATTGAGGATTTATTTTTCCGAGCCTGTGAAGAAGCTCTTGGGGATTTTGATTGGGATTGCATTAAATCTGTACAAGAGTTTGGGTAGAATGGACATTTTTACTATATTTATTTTCCCAATCCATGAGCTTGGGAGGTTTGTCCATCTTCTGATGTCTTTCTCAATTTCCTTTTTCAGGGGTTTAAAATTTTTGTTGTAGAGATCCTTGGTGTCTTTGGTTAGGTTTGTTCCTAGGTATTTTATTGTTTTTGAGGCTATTGTGAGTGGGAAAGTCTCCTTGTATTCCTTCTTCAGTTGCTTGTTGTTGGTGTAAAGAAAGGCTACTCATTTTTCTAGATTTATTTTGTATCCTGCCACTTTACTGAAGTACTTAATCATTTCTAGGAGTTTTCTGGTGGAGTTCTTAGCATCCCTTAGGTAGACAATCATATCTTCAGCAAAAAGGGATACTTTGACTTCCTCTTTTCCAATTAGAACTCCTTTAATTTCCTTTTCTTGCCTTAGTGCCCTAGCAAGGGTTTCAAGAACTATATTAAAAAGGAGTGGTGACAGGGGGCAGCCTTGCCAAGTTCCTAACTTTAAGGGGAATGCTTCTGTCATTTCCCCATTTAGGATGATATTGACTGTGGGTTTCCCGTATATGGCTTTGATTACATTGAGGAATGAGCACTCCTGTCCAATTCTCTCTAGCACTTTAAAACATGAAGGGATGCTGTATTTTGTCAAAGGCTTTCTCCACATCAATTGAGATGATGGTGTGGTTTTTGTCTTTCAGTACATTTATATGCTTAATGATATTTATTGATTTTCGTATGTTGAACCATCCCTGCATCTCTGGTATGAATCCAACTTGGTCACGATGGATGTTCTTCTTGATGTGGGTCTGTATGCGATTTTCCAGCATCCTGTTTAGAATTTTGGCATCTGTGTGCATTAGGGAGATGGGTCTATAGTTCTCCTTTTTGGTTGTATCTTTACATGGTTTTGGTCGACAATTAACAAATGGGACCTCATTAAACTCAAAGCTTCTGGACATCAAAAGAAATAATAAAGGAAGTGAAGAGAAAACCCACAGAGTGGGAGGAAACCTTCACTGCAGATACATCTGACAAAGCATTGATTTCCAGAGTACACAAGCTACTCAAAAAACAAAGAAGAAAACAAATGAATCACTCAAAAGATGGAGCAAAGAATTGAACACATACTTCAAAGAGGAGGAATTAGAAATGGCTGAGAAACATCTTAAAAACTGTTTAATGTCACTAATAATTAGGGAAATGCAAATTAAGACCACTCTAAGATATCATCTCACTCTGATAAGACTGGCCACGATCAAGAAAACAAATGATATCAAGTGCTGGAGAGGTTGTGGGAAAAGGGGAACACTCATCCATTGCTGGTGGGAAGGTAAACTTGTAGAGCCACTATGGAAAGCAGTGTAGAGAATCCTTGGAAGACTCAAAATGAGCTTGCCATTTGACCCAGTCATACCACTCCTGGGTATATACCCACAAGACTCATCTTACTGCAGAAACAAATGCACAGCTACATTTATTGCAGCTCTTTTCACAATAGCAAAAAGCTGGAACCAACCCAAATGCCCCTCAACTGATGAGTGGATAGAGAAAATATGGTACATGTACACAATGGAGTTCTATGCAGCAGTAAAGAAAGACAACATCATGAACTTTGCAGGTAAATGGATGGAGCTAGAAGATATTATATTAAGTGAAGTAACACAGTCCCAGAAAAACAAACAACAAATGGTATCCCTCATCTGTGGATTCTAGCGCCAATAATCCAGTTGTAAATATTTCCTGTGGAGAGGGGTGCAGATTAAAAGAACAACAACAGAAATACTGCATCAGAAAACTGACTGAAATGGTGAATTGGGAGGGGTGGGAGGGGCGGGAGAGGGCCATGTGTCTATATTCTATTAATGTATATTTAATTGACGTGAGTTCAACAAGTATCCAATTTTGCCCAGACTCTGTCTACAGGTTACATGGTGTTTTAGGACTTAGTAAAAGTAAATATGTGTATATTAAACAACATTGGTTTAAAGGTTTTGATAAAAACGGTAATGCCCCTGAGTTAATTGGAAATATAAATTGTTGTTGACCACATATGTTTTACTTAAAATCTGTATAACAATAACTTTGGGAATGGCACATACAAATGTTCTCTATAATTTTTCTGTTGTACAGTATCACCTTGTATCATTCTCTTTTACCTGTAGGATGATTTAACTTAAGGAATTAAGTTTGCTTCCCAAGTTAACGACATACAGTCACCCAAAGCAGCTTGGATGAATTTGATGAAATCTGCACCTTGATTCCTGCCTAGAGGTATATGTACTACAATTGCCTTTTTGAGACTCATAGGTTAAAAAATAAAAACCTAAAATAAAAAGGGGGTATACAGATATATATGAAACATTTTTGTCAAAAACTTTGCAATTTAAATCTTAAAACTAACTATGGGAAAAGATTTGTATGCTCCCACAGGTCAAAATGTCACCAAATTAGTGGCTGAGAAAGAATAGATACAGGTGTGCATTGTGTAGGATGTACCAGGAAGTGCCAGCAGAAAGGTTGGCCCATATGAACATTGAAAGGAAGAAAAGCCTCAGACTGCTACAGGCATCAAACCCCTCTGTGGATCTTACTTGTAGCAACTGTTTATAATGAGTCCTAATGAAACTTATCTTCTAGGTGCCATAAAGTTTTAATACGAGAGACTTTCTTACCTCCCCTTCATAGAACAAGGAGAAATATGATGATGATGAGGTCGTTCTCTAACTGTAAATTAGAGCCAACTGTTATAGAGGTAATCTCTTATAAAACCAGTAAAACTGCCATCTTTAATTGACTAATAGACATCGGAACTGTGAAAAGGATTATTCTCTATTCAGGTCCAAATATAATACTAAAGTCTCCTTAAGCTGTGCATTTAAGCAAAATATATTAATACAGGAGAGCTATGATATCAGCAATGGATTATTCTACCAAGGAGATGTTGGCCAGGGGATCCAAGTCCCCACAAAAGGTAAAGGCGCCTTGCATCTAAGCTGGGATACCTGCAAGAAGAGAGGCGATAAGGCCCTGCTGTCAAATACCTGATGTTAACATGGGAAAGATGTATTGAGACCACACTTGCAAGTGTACAGATCGTCTCTGGAATACCAGAGAGCGGTACCAAAGGCCACTAAACCAATAAAGCAAATATGGGTCTCCTTGAGTCAAGCAAGACTCCTCCGTCAGCACCAGCTACACCTCACGTGCCTGGAAATACTGTGCAGCAGTGGCAGCCATATGTCTGTATATCCCAAATCTAATTGGCTATTAGCTCTCTCTCCTTGGAGGAATAACCCATGGCTGATGCCACAAGCTTACATCCTCTAGTGGTTAGGAGATGTTATAAGCCTCAGTAAGACCCTGTCATATTTTACAGAAAAAACGTAATTTATGGATTAAAATACCATCAAAACATCTGTGTCTATACCAAAGTAACCTACCATAGCAATTAGTACTGTTTAAATACCTATATATCTAATTGCTTGTGCTTCATTAGTCGGATTGAAAGGTTATTCCTGGACAAACTGTCAGCCCATGAAAGGAAACATCCAGAATTGACCAGAGTCCAAAACGACAGCTCCAGAGAAAGTAGACTCTTTTGCTTCTCGTCCACCTTTTCTCAGTACCCCTTTTCTAAGCCTAGGGAACAATCTGTGGAAGACGGGGCATGGTAGAATGTAAGGGCTGCGATTGGGGTGAATGGTGAAACTACAGCAATATAGACTGGACACTTATTTGATCAACTTGATTGTACATACAAGCCCCCCCCCCAGCTGGATGGTGAGACCCTTGGGCTGTGTGGGTTTGGGCACAACTGCTTTTACATGAAGGATGCTTTACTCATAAATTATTACTTATTGTTGAACAATGAAAAAAATAAAGAATTAATAGAAGAAAAAAATTTTTTAAAAAGAAGTATTGGTTTAATGAATATCTAACAGATATTCATCAATATCTGTTAAAATTCTACCATGAATACATCTGGGCCTAGACAGGTTTTGTTTTACTGCTTCACTTTATTTATTTTGAGTCTATTTAACCTGCTGGTCTCTTCTGTTGACCCTGGTTGTCTCTGTGAGTTTAAAAATTCATCTGTTCCTTTTAGATTTTCAAATTTATTAGAGTACAGGTTTTTAAAGAATTCTATCATAATGTTCTGGAATATTTTATGTGTCAGTTGTGATATTTCCCCTTTCATGTTCGATTTTATTAATTTAGATTTGCTCTTTCATTCTTTGGTTTGCTGGGCTATGGGTTTGTTTATCTTGTTAAAATTTTCAAAGAACCACCTCTTAGATTCATTTATTCTTTGTATTGTTTTCTGTCTATTTCATTAAATTCTGTTCTGATATTTTGTATTTATTCTCATCTACTAAGTTTGGATTTTATTTTTCTTGCCTTTCCACAGTATTGAGTTGTACTGTTAAATTATTTATATGTGCCCTTTCTGATTTTAATGTAGGCACTATGACATATAAACTTCCCTCTATGATTGCTTTTAATGTGTCCAAAATTTTGTTAGAGTTGTATTGACATTTTCATTTAGTTTAGGAATACATTTATTTCTTTCTTAATTTCTCCTTTGACACAGTCATCATTCATGAATGAATGTATTGCATAATCCCCATGAGTTCATGTAGTTACTACAGCTTTTTGCTGTTGATTATAAACTTTAGAGCACTGTGATCTGATAGAATTATTTGTGGATTTTGGAGGGCTGGAGAGATGGCCTAGTGGTTAAGAGTGCTGACTGCTCTTACAGAGGACCCGGGTTTGATCCCCAGCACCCACATGGCGGCTGAGAACCGTCTGAAACTCCAATTCCAGAAGAACTCCTGTTCCAGGGGAATCTGACACCCTCTTCTGACCTCCGTGGCATTGCACGACACCGGTGCACAGACCTGCATGCAGACAGTACATTTATACACATACAGAAATAAATAAAATTTAAAAAAAAATTTTAAAGAAGTATTTGTGTTTTTTTTTATTTTTATTGAGCTTCTTCTGTACATCTCTGTGAGATAAGTAGACATCTCTTAGACATACGTTCTGTGTTTGACTTTTTGAGGAAATCTGCATTAGCTTCTATCTGCTGCAAAAAAGAAGCTGCTTTTAAGAATGCTATATGGTATACTTGTCTCTAAATATAAGAATCTATACTTAGGGCTGGAGGGATGGCCTAGCGGTTAAGAGTGCTGACCACTCTTGCAGAAATCCCGGGTTCGATCCCCAGCACCCACATGGCGGCTGAGAACTGTCTGTAACTCCAATTCCAGGAGAACTCCAGTTCCAGGGGAATCCAAGACCCTCTTCTGACCTCTGCGGCATTGCACTACACGGGTGCACAAACCTACATGCAGACAGTACATTCATACACATACAAAAATAAATAATAAAAAATTTATTTAAAAAAATCTATACTTACCATATATTAAGAAATTTCTTTTACCTCCAGATGTGAAAGACATAAGCTTTTCTCTAGCATCTATGTCCACTTCGCCCATGTGTATTTGGTTGTTTACAGTGTCACACATGAGTTCCCTCCCATTGATAGTTTTAAGTCCAATTAGATAGATTTTGTTTGCCCCCTCCCCCCAGGTAACAGTCTCACTACTGCTGTACCAATATAGTTGCTATGCCAGTCATTTTAGTTATTGGGCTTTATGGCACAGTTGGATCATTGATTGATATTTTCTCTTAGTAGCCTGCATAATATCCTCTAGAACTATGAGCGCTAAATTTCAGGAAGAAGACTTACAGGTCATTTTCTGTTCCATTACTCCAAATCTTGTGTTGAGTATGTCCTGTCTTCAGCAATAGGGTCTCATCTTCTATTTCTGGGAGATAATCAAGAGCTCTGGCAAAAGCCTTTGTTATTTTTTGAGTGGCATGGACTACTCTAACCAAGCACACAAAGGGAGGTCTCTCCTGTTTGGCATTGTTTTCCTTGTCATTTCTTCCTAAAATAAGGCTTAACATTTTCAAAGGCTCTAAAAAATTCTTAGAAGGAAAGAAACTCCTGATATTGTTTTGTGTTTACAAGCCCCCCAGTCTAAGTTAAGGGAATATAAATCAGGTTACCCTTCATTTGGGCTTCAGTCTGTGTTACAGCCAAGAGTAAGGGGAAGTGAACAGATTTATTTTTGTTTGTTTGTGCACTTTTTTCTCTCCCAGATTTCTAAATGGCATGATTACTCTATTAAAGTCAGTAGAATCTCTTAATTTAAAGACTGAATATGCTGAGTTGAAACTATTGCGAATGTATAAGCTTATGTGTAATGTTAAGGGAATGTCTTATGGTATTAGTGAAGAAATTAAAAATGGTTAAAACTTTAGTAAAAGAAATAAGAAAAATTTATCTATGAATATTAAGTTGCCTGGATATTTCTGAAATAGAAGTGATAATGAGAAAGACTAAGAAAGTTTATTAAAACTCTGAACAAGTTTGTTAAAGGTCTAAAGAAACTTACAGAGGCATAGAGTTATTATTACTATTACAGTCAAAAATTTTCAGTGTATTCCTCTCAAGTTCCATCCATTTACCTGCAAATTTCATATTTTACTGTTTTCTTATTGCGGAATAGTACTCCATTTGTGTAGATGCCTTTGTGTAGATGCACCACATTTTCATTATCCATTCATCAGTTAAAGGAAATTTATTTTGTTTTCATTTCTTACCTTTGGGAAGAGAAAGAAACAAACATGGATGTGCAGGTACCTCTGGCTTGTATGGTAGATTCACTTTTAGTTTTCTGAGAGTTCTCCACCCTGCTTTTCATAGTGCTTGCAGGAGTTGGCATTCTCACAAGCAATGAATGAATATTCCCCTTTTTCCACATCCTCGCCAGCATTTGGAGTCTTGGCCAATCTGACAGGGGTAAGACAGAATTTTAAGTAGTTTTATGTGTAGTTCTCTAACTATTGAGTATGTTGAGCACTTTTATAATGTTTCTTAGCCATTTTAATTTCTTTATTCCGGAACTCTATTTGGGTTTATTGTGATGACAAATCCTGGGTGTCAACTTGACTGGATCTAGGATTAACTGAAATGAGAGAATTTCCAATAGGAGCATCTGAAGCTGGAAGACCCATCGTAAATGTGGACATTACCTTCTGATGGCAGCCTGAATGAAAGGCCATGGGAGAAGGAGCTCTTGCTTTTTGGACACACCCTTTCTCACTGGAGAGTTCATCTTGCTACTGTGAGCAGCTTCGTGAATTCCAACATAGACTGAAAACTAGCAGATCTCCCGGAATCCATCAGGGTTTCAGGACTAGATTGGGACTATTAAATCATCCAGCCTCATGGACTGAGCAACTACCATATTCTCAGCCTCTCCAGTGAGGTGTGGCCATTGTTGTACTACCCTGACTCTATGGCGTAAGCTATTTAATAAATCCATATAGATAGATGATAGATGATTGATAGATAGATAGATAGATAGATAGGTAGATAGATAGATAGATAGATAGATAGGTGATAGATAGATAGATAGATGATAGATAGATAGATAGATAGATAGATGTGTAGGAATAGATATATAGATATATAGATATGTCATCAAATACCAACGAGCTGAAATTGCATACATTCATGTTTGGGTTTTCTATTGTGTTCCATTGAACTAGGGGACTATGGGTTTATTTTTGTGTCAGTTCCATGCTAGTGCTGTTTTTATGACTTAGGTCTGTAATATAATCTGAGATGTGTGGTAATCCCCCACCATTGCCTTCTTGCTCAATTTTCTTTGGCTACTGGGATCTTCTGTGATTCCATATAAATTTCAGGAGGATTTTTTTTTCTAGCTCTGTGAAGAATGTAGTATTTTGAATTTTTTAAATTTATTTTTGTATGTGTATGAATGTACTGTCTGCATGTAGGCATGTGCATCTGTGTCGTGCAATGCTGCGGAGGTCAGAAGAGGGTGATGGATTCCCCTGGAACTGGAGTTCTCTTGGAATTGGAGTTACAGAAGGTTTTCAGCCACCATGTGGGTGCCGGGGATTGAACCAGGGTCCTCTGCAAGAGCAGTCGGTGCTCTTAACCGCTAGGCTATCTCTCCAGCCCCCGAATGTAGTATTTTGAAAGGTAATGCATGGAATCTATAGATTGTGATAAGTAAAATGGCCATTTTCACAATAGTGAGTCTGTCAATCCCTGAGAATGATAGCTCTTTCAATATCCTAACGTCTTCTTTTATCTCCTTTAAAGATCTGAAATTTTCATTGTAGAGATCTTTAATGACTTTGGTTAGGTTTATTCCTGAATTTTTTTAGGTCATTGTGAATGGGATGGTTCACTTGAATTGCTTTCCTGATTGTTATTGGTATGTAGAAGGGATACCAATTTTTGTAAGTTTTTTTTTGTTTTTTTCATGTTTTATCTTTATTTTATTCTTCTCACAGGAAAACAGAAACAATACAAAATGACAATAACAAAACAAACCAACAAAAACAAAAGGGGGTATTTCCATTTCTTATTCTGGTGAAATAAAGAATCAATCTGTGGGTCTTTGTATGGACTTCTCTCTTTCCACTTCTCTCTCTCTCTCTTCTCTTTCTCCTTTTCCTGCTCTTTCAGAGTTAACAAAAGGATATGTATCTACTGGCTAGGCCAGGAAGCCTTGAGTTCTCAGATGAGAAAGAGTCTGGTTAATTTCAGGGGTCTCATCCCTAAACTCCCTAATCAATTTCTAGCTCCTGTTTAGTTATGTTACCCTCTGAATGGGGTCACCTAAATTGCCAGAGGGAATCTGGACTCCAACTGCTCTGACTTCTTCCACACTGAAAAGGGATGTTGGATGTGGCAACTGAGGTATCGCCCATTCAGAAAGTCTATCTAAAAGACCCCCCCCCCTCAGCAAAACTATGGAGGGAAAAATCCTTCACCGGTTCCCATGAAAGTGAAACGAAGGCAGGAGTAGTTAGGTACATTATCTAGGCAGTGGACCAGAAGTAAGAACAGGGTGAATTCCAATGTCCAACTTAAAAGCCCATTAGAATTTCTTGACTAAGGGTTTCAAACTGTTCATTTATTAGTTTTCTTCTTCTGCTCATTTGGCCATGATGTCTGGACTCAGGATCTGCTTTTTAGGCTTTTTAATAGTCAGTACATGAGTTTCCACTTAGACAGATACTAGAAAGAAGGATGAAATTTTATTATTGAGCATTAACAACAATAGTGGACTTGTCCTTTTGCTGCAGGTGAACCTACTCTGTTAATTAAGGCCAAGATCTAAGGTTTTCATTCCTTTCATGTAAGTTTATGCCCAATATGTGGAGACATAATTTTTCAGGCTTTAAAAGAAATATATTGAATATCTTTTGGCTATACTTTATTTTGGGAGTGGTTACGTCCACACAGTTAACCCAGATTAATCAAACTTTGTTTACTCAAGGTTGTTTTGAGATTCAGGTCCTCAGGGGGCACTTGGATTTGTTGGGTTGGTGGGGAGTGCCTGGCTCCTTCTGGCCATTCTTAATCTTAACCAGTTCCCTCTAAGAGGACAAGGTCAGGTCTTACCAGACCAGGCTTCCCTTTGGAGCACAAGGTGACTTTCTTCTATATTGAGCTTCCTCTTTATAGACTGAGCACTGGCTAGGCTTCTCTTGGTGGATCTCCAAGACCTCCCTGCAAAGGAAGTGTGGTGACTCAGAATTGCAGAACTTTTTTTTTTTTTTTTTGCAGTTCTTAGCTTCAGCCTTTCACAGCTGCGCTATCCCCACAGCCCAAAATTGCAGAACATTTTAAGACACACCCCTGTACAAAATCCCCTGGGACCAACTGACCTCGGACGGCAAAGACAAAATTGTCCCTTAAATCCCTTTGCCAAATTGGTATGGGCCTTATACTTGGGTAGGTACGAGCATTAAGCATCCAAAATGTTAGGTTACACAAATCTGGTACTTTTAATTACAGTAACATATTTACATAAAGCCTGAAGAAAAGCCTAAGAAGCCTTGCATAAACACTGAGTGGAAGAAATTTAACACCATAGGATAAGCAGGCAAAGCTAATAAGAGAAATTTAAAGTTTAGGGGCCGGAGAGATGGACTAGTGGTTAAGAGCACTGACGGCTCTTTCGAAGGACCCGGGTTCAATCCCCAGCACCCACATGACGGCTGAGAACCGTCTGTAACTCCAATTCGAGGAGAACTCCAGTTCCAGGGGAATCTGACACCCACTTCTGACCTCTGCAGCATTGCAAGACACAGGTGCACAAACCTATGTGCAGACAGTACATTCATATAAATAAATAAATAAATAAATAAATAAATAAATAAATAAATAAATAAATAAATTTAAATAAATAAATAAAGTTTAAACTATGTACTACAAAAATAAGTAATCTGTTTAATTTCCCAAAACCATATCCTGGTTTGTAGTTTTCCAATAACAGGGAACATACCTGTTGACCAGAATTAAGCTGAAAAAATTTACCAAGTCTGTCCAACCTGTCTCCTTCTGGGGTGCATGCCACTAGTTCAGGGAATATACCTAGCTTTTCTTGAGTCAAGTTATCTTGAAATGGGCAGAACAGATATCAAAATTAACATTTGCATAATGGACAAGAGATAAAAAATATCTTTCAGTAGTCAAAGGTAATGCATCACTTCTCTATGCCCCTTTAATCTGAATCTATACCTGGAAGTCCTCCAGGAATGGACCAAAAACTAACCACAACCCAGTGTGGTTATAATCCCATTTAGACCATTAGTAAACTTGCTTTAATGGTTATACCATTCCACTCTAGAAACAATTAACCACTTCAATACAGTACAGGTATCTTATTTTTCTACTAAAGTTTGGAAATATTTATGTCCATCCAGCCAAATTGGGAAGTTCTCCCAAACACATCACCACAAAATAAAAACCTTAAATGACCCTTCGAGTCCAGGGGGTAGGCTCTGGCCTACCAAATCTTTATAGATATTCAGAAACACACCACATAGGCCTGGAAAAATTCCTGTCTATCCATTCCAAAAATGTTCCACCTAGTGATCACATATCCCCCCCACAAAACACAACCAAAGACCTTGAATTCTATTTCATCTAGTATTAGCATAGCGACTCCTCCTTCTTTCTTAGTGCCATTTACTTGTACCCTTCTTTCACCTTAGGATAATGTCTTTCTTTAAAGGTGAAGTAAGTTTCTTAAAGACAAGAGAAAAAAAGATGGGTTTTGTTTCTTAATCCATTCTACCAGTCTCTGTCTCTTAATTCATTCTGTTGATATTCAAAACTTGTTGAGAGAATTAAGTTGCTTCCAATCATTTTGATTTCTAGTACGATCTTACCCTAGGCTTTTATTTCCATAGTGGTAGTATCATTTGTTTTCTGGTGTTGATTAGTTATAGTCATCCATGCCCTCCACTCTTTGTATTGCTTAAAGCATTCTCTGCAGACATGGCTTATTGGAGAGGAATTCTTTCAACTTATTTATATCATGGAACATTTTCCTTTCTCCTTCAATTACAATAGACATTTTTACTGGATAAAGTACTCCGGGTTGGCATCTACAGTCTTTTAGAACTGGGACTGTTTTAGACCAGGATCTTCTGGCTTTCATCCTCTGCATTGATAAATCAGCTGTAATGCTGATAGGTTTTACTTTGTAGGTAACTTGAGTTCTATATGCTCTAATACTTGTATAGGTATCTCTTGGTTTAATTTGATAAAATTTTCCTCTAAAATTTTGTTGAAGACCTGGTCCATATCATTATCCTCTAAATTGTATTCCTCTTCTATCCCTATAATTCATGGGTTTGATCTTTTCTTTCTTTATTGGTCTTTTTTGGGGGGACAGGGTCTCCCTTTAATTCCAGCTGTCCTGGAACTCACTATGTAGACCAGGATGGCCTTGAACTCACAGAGATCCGCCTGCCTCTGCCTCCCTAGTGCTAGAATTAAAGGCATGCACCACCACAACCGGCATGGTTTGAGATTTCCATAGTATCCCATAGTTCCTGGTTATTCCATTCTTGTGGGTTTTTTCAATTTTTCATAATCTTTACTTGATTTATCCAATTCTTCCATATTGATATTCTATTTCCTACTTCATCCATTCTATTATTAAGAGCTTCTCCCATCCTTTCCAACTTGTTTGTTGAATGTTGCATTTTTTTTCATTCCAACTTGAATTTTCTTGAGTGGTTCTATATCTTTTGTAATTTCATTCTGCAATTTATCATTGTCCTCTTTCAATTTAGCCATGACTTATTTTAGATCCTGGACTTCCTTGTTTATAAGTTCCTTAAATTTCCTCAACTCCTTAAGGTCTCTAATCATATTCATTATTGTTCTTTTGAGATCTGTATCCTGAGTTATTTCCAAGGGGTCTTGATTAGAGGGTACTTGAATAGGGATACTAGTGTTTGGTGGAGGTCCACCTGAATCATTCTTTAGTTGAGCTTTAGATATTTGGGTGGCTCCTGTTTGGAGTTGTTCTAATGTGAAGCTTAGGGGTTTATTGTGCTGGCAGTGATGTTGGTTATATTCTTCAGGTGTTTGTTGACTTCTTAATTGATGTACATGTGTGGATATTTTAGGCTCCAAAATCTCAAGTCTATTCTAACACCCCTCACCCAACCAGCAAATATTTTGTCCAATGGACTAAGTCATGCAACACCCAAGCTGGCCTGAACCCCCCAGACCTGGGAAACCCACACTCGAAGGGCCCCAGGCACTCCCTGTCCTGTGGGCTGGAAGGTCACAAAGCTTCTGCTGCAATGCAGCCAGAGTACCCCACATCCAAGTTGGGTGAACCCCAATTACCCACCTGGTAAGATGCACTCTTGCAACCACTGTACAGGACCTTTAACCTACCAGCCAATCCTCCAGGGCGAGTGGCCAATCCTCCAGGGCCAGTGACCCTGGTACAGAGTTCAGCAGGAGAAAGACTCAGCTGACACTCGGGCTATCCCTGTTTTCTCCTGACACCTTCGGGTGCTGTCTATAGTGTCAAATTGGACCAGCTCTGATGCTTACCAATGCTCTTGGGAGTCCCTAAGTCCCCCTCCCCAACTTTGCCCTTGGCTACTCAGAATCCACCCACCACCTCAGGAGCTGACATCTTGGAAAAGCTGTAAGTTAATTTCGTTTTACCAAAAGGATTAATCATTTCTTTTTGTTTTGTTTTGTTTCTTTTTGGGTCTTTTTGATACAGGGTCTCCCTGAAGCCCCAGCTCTCTGGGAACTTACAATTTAGACCAGGCTGGCCTTGAACTCACAGAGTTCTGCCTGCCTCTGCTTCCCAAGTGCTGGGATTAAAGGCATGCACCACCATGCCCGGAAGATTAATCATTTCGAACAATTTTCTGGGAGAATTTTGGGGATGGGGATCTATTATGTATAATATCATAGCATCTGCAAATAGGGATATTTTGACCTCTTTTCCAATTAGTAATCCTTTAAATTTCTTCTCTTGCTGCTCTAGAAAGAGTTTCCAACACTATAGTAAAATGGAGTACAGGTAGTGGACAGTCCTGTCTGGTTTCTGATTGTGATGGTAATGCTTCCAGTTTTTGTCAATTTAGAATAATGTTGGCTGTGAGTTCGTTGTATATAACTTTAATCATGATCGTGTTGAGGAATGTTCCCTCCAAACGAATTTCTTTTTTTTTTTTTTTCTTTTTTTGGTCTTTTTGAGACTGGGTCTCCCTGTGGCCCCAGCTGTCCTGGAACTCACTCTGTTGACCAAGCTGGCCTTGGACTCACAAAGATCAGACTGCCTCTGCCTCCCAAGTGCTAGGATTAAAGGCGTGCGCCACTGCCGCAGACCAACCCAGGCGGATTTTTTTCTACCTGTGGGTAATCAGGACCTTGATGTACAGGAGGGCACAGGTTAGGTGAAAATAAATTGGACACGACACCAGAGAGAGAGTTTTGAATCTAGTGCATCTTTACTGAGATCAAGTCAAGTTTTTATATCACAAGCAGAAAAAGCGGGCTGAGAGAGCAGGCAGAGGGGGAAGGGCTGAGGTGGCAAGCAGAGGATTTGCACCTCCTCGAGAACAAAAGGCTTATTGCCAGAGGAATTTGCACCTGGATTTACAAGGACAGTGAGTCAGATAAAATTTACACATCAATGGAAGTTTACTCACAGTATATTGCTCACACTGTCTTGGTAGGGGAGATAAGCAATAAAACAGCAGTCTTAAAATCACAAGCCATAAAGAGTTTTTGTTCCTTTTGAAGTTCCAATTCGATGTTTCTCATCCTTCCTGGGGAAGAATTTTCCCAAGGCCGCTAGTTATCTCCAGGTTGTGATTCAAGCCACAAGCCTGAAAAGGCCTTTTAATTAGCTCTATTTTCTTAAAGGAGAAAACCCACCATGTGCCTCTTAACTAAGTGTTACACTTTAATACGCATAACTGTAACTAAACTTTATCTTACTAATTTTATTAGATGTAGCTTTCTGCTTAAAGGACCGAGTCTTTATTTTTATTAAATCTGGAAGAACACTTTTATTATTTGTAACTAACCTATGATCTCACTCAGTGTAAAGTTTATAATATCTTTGTGGGAACTTCTAGGACAAAGGAGCCTTTAAATGCTGTATCTCTGTATGATTTTACTTAGGTTCATGAGTCTTCTGTTTGCCTGATTTATTTTTAGACATATTTAACTGTCCCTTGTCTGGAACTGAGGTTGTGCTGAGCTCAGGAAGAGAGTCAAAAGACAGTGTACAAAGTCCAACACTCATAAAGCATAACATCTTTGTAGTGCGTCGTGATCTTGGAGGCTGAGGCCAAGTACTCTGCCAGGGACCACCAGGGAGCCTAGCCTCGTGAGGCACATATCTCCTCTTCCGTTATTATGACTTTCGTCATAGCTCACACAGACGACGCTGGAGTTGGTGTGGCACGCCACCATGCCTGGCCCCAAACGAATTTCTTCTAGGACTTTTAAGATTAATGTATATTGGATTGTTTAAAAGATCTTTGCTGCATATATTTAGATGACCACGTGATTTTTGTCTTTAAGTCTATTTATGTTTTCTTACATTTATTGACTTATGTACATTGAACCATTCCAGTATTTCTGGAATAAGTAGACTTGATCATGGTGGATGATCTTTTGGATGTGTATCTTATGCATTTTTGTGTATTTTATTGAGTGCCTTTGCATCTATGTTCATTAAAGATATGGGCATATAATTTTCTTTATGTTGTATCTTTATCTGTTTTAGTATTAGAATGATGATGGCTTAATGTAAGCAGTATTGGTTGTAGATCTTTTTGAATATCTGCTATAATACTGCTATGAATCCATCTGGGCCTGGACATTTTTTTCATTGGGAGGGTTGTCTTAATGTTCTAATTTCCTTATTCTTATTAGTCTGTTTAAGCTGCGATCTCTTCTTGCTTTATTTCTGTTCCTGTCCACATCTGTAGAAATTCATCCATTTCTTTTAGATTTTCAATTTAATGGAGTATGCAATTTTAAATTTTTCCTTTACAATATTCTGGATTTTTTAATGTATGTTGGGATGTTTCCCCTTTTATGTATAGTTTTGTTGATTTCCATTTGTTCATTCTTTATTTTGGTTACCTGGGCTAAGGGTAGGTCTATCTTGTTTATTCAAATAACCACCTCTTAGACTCACTGATTTTTAATTGTTTTCATTGTTTCTATTTCATTAATTTCTGCTCTGATGTTTGTTATTTCTTCTCACCTACTAGGCTTGGGGTTGGCTTTCTGGATTCTTGACTTGTACTCTTAAGTCCTTGCCTGTGGTCTTTCAGATATTTAATGTAGGCAGTAGGAGCTATAATCTTCCCCATTAGTACTGATTTTAAGGAGTCCCAGAGCTTTTGTTGTGGTATATTCTCAATTTTGTTTAGTTCCAGGAATAAGTTTTTATTTCCTTCTAAATTTCTTCTTTGTCCCATTTGTAATTCAGGAGTATATTGTTTAATCTCCATGAGTTTATGTAGTTACTAGAGCCTCTTTGGCTGTTGATTATAAGCTTTATCACACACTGACCTGATAGAATGCTCTGAATTATTTCAATTTCTTGTATTTGTTGAGATTTGTTTTGTGTCCCAGAGGGTAATTAATCTCAGAAAAACTTGAAAGGGCTGGTAAGTAGCAAGTGTATTCTTGGTGCATGGTTGGAATATTCTGTGGCTACTTATTAGGTCCATTTCATGTAAGATATCATTTCACTCAGATGTTTCACTTTTTATTGTTTTCCCAGTTGACCTGTCTACGGAAGATAATGCAGTATTGAAGTCGACTACTATTACTGAGTTGGGGGTTATCAGTGTTTTATAGACATGAACTTCTGTTTTTATAAAATTTGGTGCAACATACTTTGGTGAAAATATGTTCACGATTATAATACCTTCTTGACTGAATTTTAATTTAAAGTCCATTTTAGCAGATAGTAGAATTGCAACACCTTCTTGCTACTTGGAGCCATTTGCTTGATTTTTTTTCATCTTTTCACCCTAAGGTAATGACTGTCCTTGAATGAAAGATTGATTTCTTGATGAGTTCAAAAAGATATTTTCCTTCATACATTTGGCTAGTCTGTGTCTTTTGATAGGGGAGTTGAGGAAAATGATATTCACTGTTATTATTGAAAGATGTGTATTGACTACTGCCATTTTCATTTCTTTTTTGTGGCCTTATTTTGTGTTTCCACTACTATACATTTTTTGTTTTCTTTTTGTAGCCCCTTGGGTATACTCATTCCTATATTCAGTGCTTTGTATTGCTTCAAGTATTTTGTTAGTCTTGTTTGGTGGAAATGAATTCTTTCAACCTATTTGTGTCATGAACAGTTTTCTGTTCCCCTTCAGCCATGATAGTTTGGCTGATAAAGTATTTGGAGTTGATATTCATGGTCATTTATAAGTGGCAACACTTTCATGCACGTTCTTCTGGCTTTCATATATTGCATTGAAATGTCAGCTGTAATTTGGTTGAGTTTTTCATTATAGGTAACTAGTTGCTTTTATCTGGCAGCTTTCACTACCTTCTCTTTGTACTGTACATTTAAAGTTTTGTTTACTGTGATCTGCTGTGGGGAGATACTGTTCTGGTCATTTCTTTTTTTATGATTTCTTTTTGAAAGCTCCTTCTTGGCAACCCCAAACCACCTTCTGCCCTTGTGTTCCACACTAGGGTTTTCCCTTCCCATGGTCACCAAATGAAGTCCAGTAAGCACCACTTCCTGTCTTGATCTTCCTGTACTGGCCTCCATGATACAGCCTTGGTAGTCCAACAATGACAGTCTCTACTCTGAAGAGGCTGAAACCACAGTAGTAGCTCAGTCCACAAGTTGGATGTCTCAGCAGTCCCCATCTGCCACTGAAGGTTTGGAGGATTCTTGGAGAGATATGAGTCTGCAGTCCATATCAGAAGGTTGAAAAGCTGTGCCTCACATCTTTGAAGGATGGCAAAAGCAGTGGCAGCCACAGGGTAGCTGCACTTGCCAGTAAGACAGGCAAAACAACTGTGCTCTCTTTTTTTTATTTTTTGTTTTTACTTTTTGTCTTTTTACTAAGATCTCGAGTTTTATACCTTAAGTACAATTTCACAGGCCTTACTGATTATTTCTGGTTATGCTTTCCTTTTGGATGTTTAAGGCCACACAGTTAGCCCAAATTAACCAAGGTATTTGTTTTCTCAAGGTCAGTTGAGGATCTGGTTCTCAGGGGTTACTTGCATTTTATGGGGGAGCGAGCCCCTGGCCCCATTTGGCTTTTCATTTACCAGTTCCATATCCACTTGAGAACAAAGTCAGGTCTTGCTATACCAGGCTTCCTTTTTTGAAGCATGAGCATACTTTCCTCTTTATAGACTGGACACTGGTTGAAGGCACATTAGTGGATCTCCACGACCTCCCTATACAGGAAGACTGGTGATCCACATTTCCAGGACATTTCAAGAGATGCCCCATGCATAGTCCCCTGGGACTTAGTTGACCTCTGAGGGCAAGGAACAAGGTTATCCCTTAAGTCCCTCAGCCAAATTGGTATGGGCATTAAGTATGGTTGTTAAGCATCCAGAAAGGCTTAGTTACACCAGCCTGAAAATTTTAATTACTGTATAATATTTTAGAAAAGGGTTGGACAAAAGCTCAAGCAGCCTAGTATAAGAAATACTAAGAAGCACTCCCACAAAATAATTACTGTGGTTAGACACAATGTCATGACAAACAAGTTTTCCTTCCTCGTTCTTTTAATTTTATATTACTCTAAAATATGCACATATACCCTGCACCCATATACCAAAATTCCAAAGTCTGAAAATAAATGGTAGGTTAATTCTGGGAACTGTTAAGGAATTTAAAATATAAGAGCACAATTGTTTACAGATCACAAGAAATATAACATTAACAGTGCTCAGTTTGCCTTACAACTATATACTTGGTGCTAGCATCCACAGATGAGGGATACCATTCATCATTTGTTTTTCTGGGACTGTGTTTCTTCACTTAACATAATATCTTCTAGTTCCCTCCATTTACCTGCAAAGTTCATGATGTCATTTTTCTTTTTTTATATGTATGAATGTACTGTCTGCATGTAAGTTTGTGCACCTGTTTCATGCAATGCTGCGGAGTTCAGAAGATGGTGTTGGATTCCCCTGGAACTAGAGTTAAAGACGGTTCTCAGCTGCCACTCCAGCCCATGATGTCATCTTTATTTACCATTGCATAGAACTCCATTGTGTAGATGTACATTTTCTCTATCCACTCATCAGTTGAGGGGCACTTGGGTTGGTTTCAGCTCTTCGGTATTGTGACAAGAGCTGCAATAAACATGGCTGTACATGTATCTCTGTGGTAGGATGAGTCTTGTGGGTATATACCCAGGAGTGGTGTCACTGGGTCAGGTGATAAGCTCATTTTGAGTCTTTTAAGGGTTCTCCACACTGCTTTCCATAGTGGTTGTGGGACTTTACAATCCCACCAGCAGTGGATGAGTGTTCCTCTTTCTCCACAACCTCTCCAGCATTTGGTATCATTTGTTGTCTTGATCCTAGCCAGTATGGTATGGCAATACCCCCTGTATTGCTCTTTTTGCTCAGGGTTGTTTTGGCTCTCTGGGGCCTTTTGTTTCTCTATATGAAATTTAGGATTTTTTTCCTAGGCCTTTTGATAAATATATTTTTATGTATGATTTATGAGTATTTTTGAGAATTTTTACCTCTATGTTCATTAGGGATATGGGTGGATAGGTTTGTGTTTTTGTTGTTGTTGTTGTGTCTCTGCCTTGTTTGAGTTGTATAGTCATACTGGCTTAATAGAAGGCGCTTGAGGGGTTCTCTGTTTCTGTCTTTTCAAATAATTCAAGCAGAATTATTATAGGCCTTTTAAAATGTCTAGTAAAATTCTAGTGTGAGTCTATCTGGACTTGGGCTTTTGTTCATCATTAAGACTTTGTTCTACTCTTCTGTTACTATATTTGTTATGGATCTATTTAAGTTGTTGATCTCTTCAAGGTTTTAATTTGTTTGTTTGAAATACATCAATTTCATTCTGATTTTCTAATTTAAAATATTACAGGTTTTTAAAGAATTCCCTTATAATATTCTGGATCTCTGTTGTGTCTGTTCTGATGGTTTCCATTTCTTCTCTGATTTTTTTAATTTGGATTTTCTCTGACTTGCTTTGATTTAGTGGGTCTAAAGTTTTGCCTATCTTGTTTATTATTTCAAAGAAGCACCTTTTATATTCACTGATACATTGCATAGTTTGCTTCATTTCTTTTTTTAATACTTTTATTGATTAATTGTGTATATCATTCATTATCTTTCAGTAGTACAATTTAGACACAGTCCTCTCTCTCTGCCCCTGTCTCACCCCTGTTCATGCCTTCTGTCTTGGATCTTTTCTCAGTCTTTCCAAAGTTTTTCCCTCCTGAGGCTTGTTGTTTTGGGCAGAGTTTAACTGTATCATTCAGTTCTTTAACCAACTCTTTATGTTGCTGTTTTTCCCTCCCCTTTGTATTGCTCCAACATACGCATCAAAATTATGACCTCTGAGAATAAATTGCATGTTAATTCCAAAATATGTTTAAGAATTCATGTTTTCTCCTTAAATTTTAATTAATCTAAGATCTGAATACATACCTTCCACCCATATACAATAATTACAGAGTCTGAAAATATGTGGTAAGTCCATTCTAGAGCTCATTAAGAGATTTACATTATAACAACATATTGCTTTCAGAGAAAAAGAAATATAAACCAATTTGGCCTAGGGTCCTAAGCGATAACTTTGTTGCCCTCAGAGGTCAACTAAGTCCCTAGGGACTATGCATGGGGGCATCTCTTGAAATGTCCTGCAAATGCGAGTCACCAGTCTTCCTGTGCAGGGAGGTCTTGGAGATCCACTAATAGGAGTTCAGCTAGAGTCCAGTCTATAAAGAGGAAAGTCTCCTCATGCTTCAAAAAGGGAAGCCTGGTCTAGCAAGACCTGACTCAGTCTTTGAGTGAATGGAACTGGTGATTGAAAAACCAAAAGGAGCCACCCCCCCTAAAAAAAAAACTCTAAGTGACCCTTAAGGAACAGATCTTCAACTGACCTTGAGAAAACAAAAACCTTAGTTAATCTGGGCTGTGTGGCCTTAAACATCCAAAAGGAAAGTATAACCAGAAATAAATACTAAGCCCTGAGAAATTGTACTTCAGGTATAAAACTTGAGTTCTTAGTAAAAAGACAAACAGAAAAAAAAAGCACAGTTGCTTTGCCCATCTTCCTGGCAAGTGAAGTTACCTTGTGGCTGCCACTGCTTTTGCCATCCTTCAAAGACCTGAGAAGACACAGCTTTTCAACCTTCCAAAATGGACTGAAGACTTATATCTCTTCAAGAATCCTCCAAACCTTCAATGCCAGATGGGGACTGCTGACACAACCAACCTGTGGGCTGAGCTACTACTGGGGTTTCAGCCTCTTTAGAGTAAAGATTGTCATTGTTAGACTACTCAGGCTGTGTCATGGAGATCAGTACATGAAGATCAAGATAGGACACGTGCTTACTGGACCTCATTTGGTGACCATGGGAAGGGAAAACTCCAGTGTGGAACACATGGGCAGAACTGATGGTGGCTTGGGCTTGCCAAGGAGGAGACTTCAAACATGACAAGTTTCAGCCTAATAAAGAAAAAAATCATAAGCTGAAGATGCTAAAACCTACGATACATGAGGCATGCATATGTGCATATTTTGGAGTGATGCATATTGGAAGGAATAACAACAATAACAAAAACAACAGAAAAGACTGCATCAAAGTACTGACTGAAACAGTGAACTTCTGCCCAAAACAGTAAACTTCCGCATCAAGAATTTTGAGAGAGACTGAAAAAAATGATGAAAAACATGTTTGGCAGAATGCATGAGCTCGGGTAGGGTGGAGAGGTAGGGAGGGGCCACGAGTCTAGATTTGATTTGTAATGTAATTTTGTATGAAATGCACAGATATTCAATAAAACATTGGCTTTGAAAATAAAGAAATATAACAATAATGTTGTTCAGCTTGCCTTTCAACTGGGGATTTGGCGTTAGCATCCACAAATGAGGGAAACCATATGCCGGTTTTTTTGCTTTTTTTTTTCTGGTACTGTGTTACTTCACTTAACATGATACCTTCTAGGTCCATCCATTTACCTTCAAAGTTCATGATGTCATCTTTCTTTACCACTGAATACAACTCCACTATGTAGAGGTACCCCATTTTGGTCATCCACTCGTCTGTTGAAGGGCATTTGGGTTGGTTCCAGCTCTTTGCTATTGTGAAGAGTGCTGCAATAATCATAGATGTCCATGTATCTTTGCAGTAGGAGGCATCTTTTGGGTATATACCCAGGAGTGGTATGACTGTGTCAGGTGCAAGGCTCATTTTGAGTCTTTTAAGTGTTCTCCACACTGCTTTCCATAATGGTTGTACAAGTTTACATTCCCACCAGCAGTGGATGAGTGTTCCCCTTTCCCCACAACCTCTCCAATATTTGGTGTCTTTTGTTTTCTTGATCTTAGCCAGTCGTATTGGAGTGAAATGATATCTTAGAGCTGTATTAGTTTGCATTTCCTTAATTATTAATGATGTTGAACACTTTTTAAAATGTTTCTCAGCTATCTTTACTTCCTCACTGGTGAAGTCTCTGTTCAGCTCTTTACACCATCTTTTGAGTAGGTCATTTGTTTTCTTACTTCTTTGTTTTTTGAGGTATCTATATATTCTGGACATTAATGCTCTGTCAGATGTATCACTGGTGAAAATTTCCTCCCACTGTGTGGGTTTTTTCTTCACTTACTTAATTGTTTCTTTCACTGTACAGAAGCTTTTGAGTTTGATGAGGTCCCATTTGTCAACCATTGACCTTATTTTCTGTGCAGCTGCTATCTGATTTAGAAAGTATTTTCCTATGCCCATGTGTTCAAAGTTGTTGCAAACTTTTTCTTCTATCTCCTTCAGGGTTTTGGGCTTCATGTTGAGATCTTTGATCCACTTTGATTTTTGTGCAGGGTGAGAGATAGGGGTTTAATTTTGTTCTTCTACAAATGGTGATCCACAGTTTTGCCAGCACCATTTGCCGAAGATGCTATCCTTCCTCCATTGAGTTTTTTGCCCCTTTGTCAAATATGAGGTGACTGAAATTGTATGAGCTCAAGTTTGAATCTTCAATTGTGTTCCATTAGTGAATGGGTCAGTTTTTGTGCTAGTATCAGGCTGGATTTATGACTATAGCCTTGTAATAGAGCTTGAAGTCTGGTAAAGCAACCTCCCCTGGGGGGAGGCATTTAACCCCAGGATGATCCCTGTGGAAAACACATGCAGGAAAGCACACCACATGAACTCATGTTAAGGTCCAAATGCAGAGAGAGTTTTATTCCAAAATGTCTGGTTATATAGCATGACTCAACTCCCAGGGCCAAATCCTAAACCTTTTCATCACTAAATCCCACCCCATGGATGTGGCCAGGGAATGTTGGCAGCCTACCACACAATGTGTGCTGTGCCACGCCCTAAGATGGCACCGACTTCCTGAGTCACTACAAGCCGCTTCCCGCCGTTGCCTTTGCATTGGACAAACTGCGCATGACTACTACTCTCTGGGCCCACGCCTTGGGCATGCTAATGAGGCATCAGACGGTGCACCAATCCAGAGCATACCTGAACCCTCTGGACTGCTATATAAGTGGTGCTTCTGCCCCATTTCGGGGTCCTTCTCACAAAAGAGCTGTGCACAATAAATATTACCACAGAAGAATCCTGTTGTCCGTGTGAAGTTCTTGCCGGCGAGACTACAGCGCGGGACAAGTGGTGCCGAAGACCCGGGACCGTGACAAGTGGTGCTGAAGACCCAGGAACCTGACATTGTCGCTGGTGCCGAGAGGACCCTTCACCTGTTGAAGAGGGTTCAGAACAGTGGCCAGGTAAGTTTTTCTTTAAAGTTAAGTTCTGAGAGATATGCTTTTCTCTGATGATCTAGAGGGATTGGAAGCTTGCCTAATTATTTTATTGGCTGTTGTAATTGATCAAAACTGTAAAAAAGAAATTAGGGAAGGACAACAAGCCCTTGCGGACCTTCAGGAAAGCATGTCAGAAACAGAATGGAGTGAAAGGTTAGATGTGCATTCAAAGAAAAAAGAGGATGCTAGCGAGATTATTAATAAAGGTACCTTATACCCATTTAGAGACCTACAAGCCCTGACATTAAATGATTCAGATTCTAATGAAAAATTACTGCTATCTGAGGAGGAGGAATTAGAGGAGGAAGCAGCCCGGTACAAAAATGAACACTTTCGCCCCGCCCGGCGAAAGAAAAGGTTAAAACTGAAAGTAAACAGGTCCCATAGCTTTCCCGCTCCCCTGCCTTCAGCTCCTCCGCCTTATGCGCCTGGGAAATGCTCCACCTCCTTTTGTTCCCCGGAGGCGCGACATGCCATGAGGCAAATGTTCCCAATCTGCGTTTGTGTAGTTTGGTGCTTTGTTCAAAGTTAAGTGTTTTCAAAAAAGTATGTTTTGCATGTATTTTTTTACAGTCTTAAATTTTGACTGCTGAGAAGTTTCTATTGTACAAAACTTCATTTAAAAGGTTTTTCTACTGAATCCAGGGTATTCTGAAGATCGAAGCCTGTGTGTAAATGCTACCAAATGGCAAAAACCAACAATAAACCATTTGATTTTTACTTTTTTTCTAAATATCAATGCTTAACCAGAGCTATTTCAATTAATTTGTCAGTAGAGATTTAAAAACAGCTACCCATTTATTCCAGGAGTTAAAAACATAACCATATTCAATGAACCTGCAAGTTAAGTGTTAAAAATATGCTCTGTGACTCTGTACTACTAGTATTAGAACTAAAAAATCTTCCATGCAGCAAATGCTTAATGCTTTCCATAAATGTGGATTTGTCTGCCTTTATGTAATCTGTATTATATAGAGAAGGGAAAAAGTGTTGCTGATGTTTGCCTTTAAAAGGCTGTTTGTTACAGCCCTTACAAGGGGATAATTGTAGCCGGGCATGGTGGCGCTTGCCTTTAATCCCAGCACTTGGGAGGCAGAGGCAGGCAAATCTCTGGGAGTCCCAGGACAGCTGGGGGATACTGTCGGTGTTCCCAAGGCCAATGCCAGTTCGTCATGATGCTAAACTCTTTCCCCGCCTCTTTAGTACTAATCCATCTTTAGATGTACCCTATTTGCCTTTAGATATAGAACTAGCTAACATTAATAAAAATAAAAGCTTCATATTAAGTGGCAGCTTGTGCTTCCATAAGGTAAGTAATATAAATGACAGCTCAGAATGTGTTCAAATGTATAATCAAACTGCTGCATGGTTTGATGCCCCTGATACGCCTGGGAGGGCCAATGATGATGGCCTATCTCTCAGCCAAAGGGTCCAGTTCAACCTAATTGGTCACCCTTCTGTACTGGCCGGAGGGAAACAGCTTTGCCCCCTTGGACAGGATGCCAGTCACGGGGAGTACGCTGGACAATTAATGGCCTTTTACCTTTTGGAATACTTCTACTACATTTGAACTATGGCAGCTAGCCCAGCTTGGCTGTGAGTGGAAATATTCTGGCCTATGTGTGACCAGCATCCAATATCAAAACTTCACAAGGGCAGCAAATTTGTCTAACCAATTGTCTAGATATCTTTTAGGTAATTGGACTGGAGAATTTGACAGCTTGATGAACCAACTTCGTATGGCTATTGTCACCGTGAACTCGACTAGAGTGGACGCCTCCCTTGCTGAAGGACTGGCCTCCTGGATTACTGCTGCCGTCTCACACTTCAAACAATGGGCAGGGGTGGCAGGGTTTGGCCTATTTCTATGTGGAGGGATTATAATTATGCTCTGGATTATGTGTAGGCTCCGTGCCCAGCATCAGCGCGATAAAGTAGTCATTGCACAGGCCCTTGCGGCTTTGGAAGCAGGCTCCTCCCCAAACATTTGGCTTAGTATGCTGGAGAAGTAGTCAATGACGGGTAAGACCTGCTGCAAGTATTACCAACCTAAGACAGGGAACAGACCAAAAGCTGTCTGTCCACCCCATGACGGGTAAGGAATACCTCTGCAGAGGCAACCTAAGACAGGCATTCTCCCAGCCAATTTTAATAGAGTCTCTGACAGGTCATGTCGCAGCTGCGGCCCAGAGACCTTGCTCTATTAAAACAGAAAGGGGGAACTGTTGGCAGCCTACCACACAATGTGTGCTGTACCACGCCCTAAGGTGGCGCTGACTTCCTGAGTTGCTAGAACAACTACAAGCCGTTTCCCGCCGTTGCCTTTGCATTGGGCAAACTGCGCTCCCGGGCCCGAGCTCTCTGGGCCCGTGCCTTGGGCATGCTAATGAGGCATCGGACGGTGCACCAATCCAGAGCATACCCGAACCCTCTGGACTGCTATATAAGCGGTGCTTCTGCCCCATTTCGGGGTCCTTCTCACAAAAGAGCTGTGCACAATAAATATTACCACAGAAGAATCCTGTTGTCCGCGTGAAGTTCTTGCAGGCGAGACTACAGCGCGTGGGACAAGGGAAGTCCCATTGGTTTAGAGTGCTACCCATCCTAACTAAATTTTTCCACATCTCACCTTTTAAATTTTATTTTTTTAATTTTTCTTAGAGGCAGGGGAGCCCATGGGCGAGGCTAACAACACAAATCAACCTGAGTTTTGAATAGCCAGCTGCTCAAGCCTGTTTTGAGTACCAGGCAGTGGGGGGGCAGGTCAGACCTAAAACTTTATTTTCACCCTAAGGCCAATTAATATCCAAAAACCTAACCATGAAGTAAACCAATTGTCAAGCATAAGCAATGAATGAAAGTAACATTCATGTAAAACTAATTAGCAACTATATGTCTAAATTTTGAACAAACCAAGGTTCCCATAGTCCAATTGAAGAAGCTTGTATGCACAAGCATGTTGATCAAATAAGAGTCCAGTTTATATTGCTGTAGTCTCACAATTCACCCCAATCTCCATAGCCCTTACATTCTATCACACCTCCTCTTCCTCAGGTTGTTCCCTAGGCTTTGGGAAAGGGGCATAAGTGGGTGAGAAGCAAAACAATCTACTTTCTCTGGAGATGTCATTTTGGACTCTAGTCTGTTCAGGTTGTTTCCTTTCATGGGTTGACAGTTTATCCAGGGGTACCTTTTTAATCCTACTAACAAAACACAAGCAATTAGATGTACAGGCATTTAAACAGTACTAATTATTATGGCAAGTTAAGCTGTGGGCATAGACACAGATGTTTGGATGGTATGCTAATCCATGAACTGTGGCTTTTCTGTAAAGGGTGACAAGTTCTTATTGTGGCTTATAACATCTCCTAACCACTAGAGGACATAAGCTTATGGCATCCGCCATGAATTATTCCTCCAAGGAGAGAGCTAATTACCAATTATATTTAGGATGTACAGACATATGGCTGCCACTGGCTGCACAATATCTCCAGGCAGTTGAGGTGTAGCTGATACTGATGGAGGAGTCTTGCTTGACTCTAGGAGACCAATATTTTGCTTCATTGCTTTAGTGGCCTTTGGTAACACTCACTGGCATTCCAGAGACCACTGTACACTTGCAAGTGTGGTCTCAATACATCTTTCCCACGCTTACACCAGGTCTTCAGCAGCAGGGCTTAACTGCCACTCTTCTTGCAGGTATCTGAGTTTATAGGCAAAAGGCCTTTATCTTTGTGGGCTTCGATCCCCTAGCTAACTTCTTGGCAGAATAATCCATTGCTGATATCAGAGCTCTCCTGTATCAATATATTTTGGTTAATTACACAGCTTATAAAGACTTTACTATTATATTTGACTCTGAAAAGAGAATTATCCTTTCACAGTTCCTATGTCTATAAGTCAATTAAAGAAGGTAGCTATACCTGTTTTATAAGAAATTACCATTACAGCTGTTGGCTCTAATTTACAGTTAGGGAATAAATTCACTGCCATCATGTTTTACTTTTTCCTATAATAGGGAGAGGTAGGAAGGTTTCTCAGCATCTGGAAGGTAAACTTCACTAGGGCGCATTATAAACAGTTATCCCAAATAGAATTTAGAGAGATGCTTGGTGTCTGCTACTCAGCCAGTCTGAGGTTCCTCTTCCTTTAATGTTCAGATGGGTCAGCCTCTCTGCTGGCATTTCCCAGTCCATCCTCTACAGACAGAATTCGTACATTTTCAGGCATTTAGGTTGGTGTTTTTACCTGTGGGAACACACAAATATCCTCCCATTGTTAGTTTCAAGATCTCAAAATTGAAAATTTATCAAAAGGTTTGGAATACAGAGTTTTCCATTTGTATCCCAGAGGGAGTACTCCACCACCTCCCTCTTTATGTTTTATAAATTTTTATATTTTGACCTATAGATTTCTAAGTTGTATTACACATACATATAAATCGGAACCAAGGTGTAAGTTTTTATCAAATTCACCCAAACTGTTTATCATTGACTGTATGCTATTTATTTGGGAAGTAAACTTAAACTTAATTCCTTTAGTTAAATTATCCTATAAGTAAAAGAAAATGTTACAAGGTAATACTGTATAACACAGAAAAATATAGAGACAATTTTGTGTACCTTAACCCCAAAGTTATTGTTGGAAATTCAATACAAATTATAAATAAAATAATTAACATTTTATATTCCCAATTAGTTAAAATGTATTACCATTTCCACCAAAACCTTCAACCAAATTTAACTAATCTAAACATTTTTACTAAGTCTTAAAATATCCTGTAATATGTAGACAAAGCTTGGGCAAAGTTGAATACCTGCCAAATAAATTTTAACCAAATATACACTTTGTTCTTTAAAACTATATGACTGGGGGCTGGAGGGATGGCCTAGTGGTTAAGAGCACCGACTGCTCTTGGAGACGACCCGGGCTCAATCCCCAGCACCCACATGACGGCTGAGAACCGTCTGTAACTCCAATTCCAGGAGAACTCCAGTTCCAGGGGAATCCGACACCCTCTTTTGACCTCCACACCATTGCACGACATGGGTGCACAGACCTACAAGCAGACAGTACATTCATACACATACAAAATAAATAAATAAAATTTTAAAAACTATATGACTAGACTATGACTTCAGAGAAATCAAGTCCATTAACTTATATTGTTTATTTTGTATTTCTGTATAAATCTCTACTGAAATACCTCTCTATATAAATATATGTTATTTTTAAATGTATCATTTTAAACTGCAAACCTTACAAAGTGGATTTTAATGATTATCTTCCTCCAAGCTCTTGGCCTTTTCCAGGCCTGGCATGAAAACCTGCTTTAAAGATTTTTCAGTATCTAGCTCTTAATAAAATTTTCTTTTGCAGTTCTTACGCCCATTAGTTAATTAAAGACTGGCTATATATGCCCCATGAGAAATTGTTACCATCATTACCATCTTGATTTTTTTGTTGTTTTTGTTTGTTTGTTTGTTTTTGTGGGAGCTTCTAGGAAGCTTCCTTTGTCACAACCAGGTACAGTGTAGTCCTACTAAGAGAAGGGGAACACAGTGCCCACTTTGTGGACACTGTGGGGAACTGACTCCTTGGCATAGAGGTCAGTTGGTTGCTTCTGTAACCCAACTGGAGAGGTACTTCCAACTCGGGTCCTTAGCCTGGGACAACAAGACACGTTTCCCACTCTTGGCCGTGACTTTCCACCTGCCCAGAGCCAGGACAGGAATTTCACTCACAACACCAGCTACCTGGGTTGGTGGTACACAAAGGGAACCTTTTTCCAACCCACTGGCCACTCAAATGAAATGCAGACCTGAACACCAGCTACCCAGATTGCTGGTCCCCACTGGAACCCTTTTTCAACCCACTGACTGAAAGAAATGCAGGCTTGCCTTAGCCTGTATGTGCACAATAATTAAATGGCGGCCAAGAATTCCATAATGATGTTAGTGGGAATTCGCGATTTTTTTATTTTTTTTTTTAATTTTTGTATTTTTTTTTATTCCCAAAGACCCAAAAACTTACTAACACTTTAATACTATGAGAACCTGGTTGTACCTTTATTTCAGGTGTTGAAAGGATGTAACCAGTAGGTGGCAGTGTAGATCCATTAAGATGTTCAATTAATTTTTTTAAATTTTTAATAGATAACCCATAACCTTTGTTGAAATTGAATTATGTGTTGAAATTGAATTATGTGTTGGCTGTTTAATATAAATCTGTGTCTTGAGAAGAAAGGGCCACGTTCCAACTCAGAGGCAATGTTTTTACTGGTATTATAGCTGTTAACATTAAAATATACTTAGAATACAAGTACACACCTCCATACACATGTGTGCACTCACATATACATACATACATACATACATACATACATACACACATACACACATACATAACAAAGAAAGGTTTGTTAGGTTGACCTGCAAGAGAGGAAAGCCACATTATTATTTGATATTCAATTCGAAACATGAAATTTTTATAATTTGTTATAGGGTTATTTTTACATAATTACAATAAATGTCCTAGTAACACACAAAACAGCTGAGATCCATATGCCACCTCTTAGGCCTATTCCCAACCACTTGCCTTCAATTAACTATCCCTAAAGTCTACTCCTATTCTTTTCCTATCCTGTCCCTACTGGTTAACTATCCCTAGGCTGTCCCTAGTCTAAGTGTAACTATCCCTATCCAGCCTTGCGGACTGATCAGTTCCCTGGATTCTCAGCCTCTCCATTGCTGCGCAGCTACTGTTGGACTACTTGAGCTCTGTCACGTGGGCAAATCAATAAATTATATATAGCTATATATTCATCCTGTTGCTTTTGTTTCTTTAGAGAACCCTGACTAATACAGGGGGGGGAGTTAAAAACAGAGAGTTTTTAGATCTGTAGAATTATGAAAAATGGTTCCAAGGCCAAGCATGGCTACTAAGGCTTGATGTTAAACCCAGTCTTGAAGTCACTGGCTTTTATAGCCTGCAGGAGTGACCAAGCCAGGAGGCATATGTCTGGAGGGAATAGGATACTCACTCTGAGCCAAATATGAGCCAGGCTATTTTCATCCACGTGTGCAAAGCCAGATGTTCCCAGATCACCCTCCCATCCACTGAAACCAGCAGGAGAGAAGGCTCCACCGCAAAAGACAGATATCAGGAGAGAGAGAAGAAAGAGAAGAAAAAGGCAAGATTTAGAGGTTTGCATACCTAATTTGTTAAGGTTTCCTCCTTCCCCACGTCCGGGTGCCATTTGTGAGGAGGGGTGCATTTAACCCCAGGACGATCCATGTGGAAAACACACGCAAGAAAGCACACCACATGGACACATGTTAAGGTCCAAATGCAGAGAGAGCTTTATTCCAAAATGTCTGGTTATATAGACGGCATGACTCAACTCCCAGGGCCAAATCCTAAACCTTTTTATCACTAAATCCCACCCCCATGGGTGTGGCCAGGGAGGTACCATTGGTTTAGAATGCTACCCATCTTAACTAAATTTTCCCACACACACCCCTGTATTGCATTTTTCTCCCTTATGTAAGGTGGGAGGGGTCCCTGGATGCATAGTTCTGCCTCTCATTCACTTGTGGCCTCTCATTCACTTGTGGCCTCTGCTGAGGTGTCTGATGTCTAGGAACAGTCCATTTGAAAGAAAGCCTAAATGTTCCCACAAAAGGACATAGAATAATTGGCTGGGCAACAGAACAATATCTTATCATTTGTGATAACCAAGTAGGTGATCTCATTCTTAGCAAAATTAAAAATGAACCTCAAAGTCAAACAATGGACAAAATCTGCTAAGTATTTGGAAGCCATAAAGGATCTGGCATAACTATTTCCATGTGTGATATAGTAGGCCCCAAATTAAAATTAGTCAGAACAAATAAATAAACCACTACAGATTAATAAAAGGAACAACTCGTTTTGTAAATATAGAATTTGTAAATATTTATAAATCAAATGCTGGTGCTGAAAATTTTTAAAATATTTGTTTTATAAATTCAGATACAGACTGATATATTAAAATGGAGAATTGTATTTTAATTCATGAGAGATGTTTACATTTAACTTTCTGCATATGAAAGTAGCAGAAATCATGCCTGTATTATATAAAAGTCCAATCGCTGTTGTCTCTTTTGGCTAGTGATTATGAGATTTGGGTGGGCTTCCTTTTTTAACGATTTTATGGAAATTTTGTGCAATTCATACATTTCTTAGTCCAATTTTAGACTCATTCCCCTTTCCATCCTCCCCACCCCACCTGAATTCATGCATTTTCCGTATATGTCTTCCATCTTTTTATTCAGTCTTTTTAAAGGTCTTCTATACAGAGGTTTATTGTTTGGGGCTGAAGTTTACTGTTTCAGCAAGTTTTTGACCCACTCTTTTTTTGCTGTTCCCTCCCATTTATATTGCTCCAAAATATGCATATATGCTTTTCACACATATACCAAAATTATGTCGCCTGAAAGTAAACTGTATATTAGTTCCAAAACATGTTTAAGAATTCACATTTTCCCCTTTAATTTTATAATATTCTAGAGTATGCATACATACCCTCCCCTCATATACCACAATTAAAAGTCAAAAATAAGTGGTAGGTTAATTCTCAATCACATTAAGGTATACATTATAATGGTACAATTCATTTTAGGTAAAAGAAAAATATATATTATAAATATATGCATATTCCTCAGTTTGCCTTACTATTACTAATAGATATTTCATGCTAGCATCCATTTGTCATTTCTTTTTCTGGGACTGTGTTACTTCACTTAGCATATTGGGTTCTAGTTCCATCCATTTACTTGGAAAGTTAATGATGTCATTTTTCTTTACTGCTGCACAGAACTCCATTGTGTAGATGTACACTTTCTCTATCCACTCATTGGCTGAGGGGAACTTGGGTTGGTTCTAGCTCTTAGCTATTGTGAACAGATATGCAATAAACATAGATGTGCATGTATCTTTGTGGTAGGATGAGTCTTGTGGGTATATACTCAGGACTGGTATGACCAGGTCAGATGGTAGGCTCATTTTTATTCTTTGAAGTGTTCTCCACACTGCTATCCATAATGGTTGTAAGAGTTTACATTCCCACCAGCAGTGGATGAGTGTTCCCCTCCCCCCAAACTCTCCAGTATTTGGTGTCTATTGTTTTCATGATCTTAGTCGGTCTTATCATAATGAGATGATATCATAGAGCTGTTTTAATTTGCATTCCCTTAATTATTAATGATTCTGAACATTTTTTAAGATGTTTCTCAGCCATCTTTATTTCCTCACTTGTGAAGTTTCTGTTCAGCTCTTTACGCCATCTCTTGAGTGGGTCATTTGTTTTCTTTCTTCTTTGTTTTTTGAATAGTTTATATATTCTGGATGTTAATGCTCTGTCAGATGTATCACTGGTGAAGGTTTCCTCCCATTCTGTGGGTTTTCTCTTCACATCGTTTCTTTCATTGTACAGAGGCTTTTGATTTTAATGAGATCCCACTTGTCAATTGTTGAACTTATTTCCTACACAGATGCTGTTTGATTTAGAAAGTCTTTTCTTATACCTATGTCTTGTAGGTTGTTGCCAACCTTTTCTTTTATCACCTTCAGAGTTTTGGGTTTCACATTGAGGTCCTTGATCCATTTGAAGTTGATTTTTGTACAGGGTGAGAGGTAGGGGCTTAACTTTATTCTTCTACAAATACTGATCCAGTTTTGCCAGCACCATTTGCTGAAGATGCTCTCTTTCCTCCACTGAGACTTTTTGGCCCCTTTGTGAAATATGAGGTGACTGAAATTTTATGAGCTCAAGTTTGAATCATCGATTTTGTTCCATTGGTCTATGTATCACTTTTTGTGCCAGTACCAGGCTGTTTTATAACTATATCCCTGTAATATAATTTGAAGTCTGGTATAGTGATTCTCCCCCCCCCCCGAATTGCACTTTTTGCTCAGGGTCACTGTGGCATTTGGGGTCTTTTGTTTTTCCATATGAATTCAAGGATTTTTTTATTCAAGTCTCTGAAGAAATTCATGGGGATTTTAGTTGGGATTGAATTGAATCTGTATATTACTTTGGGTAGAATGGACCTTTTTACTATATTAATTTTCCTGATCCATGAGCAGGGGAGATCCTTCCATCTTCTGATGTCTTCTTCAATCTCCTTCTTCAGGTGTTTAAAATTTTTGTTGTAGAGATCTTTGGTGTCTTTGGTTAAGTTTCTTCCTAAGTATTTTATTTTTTTGAGGCTATTGTGATTGGCAAGATCTTCTTGTATTCCTTCTCCACTTGCTTGTTGATTGTGTAAAGAAAGACTACTGATTTTTCTATCTTAAATATGTATCCTGCCACTTTGCTGAAACTCGTATTCATTTCTAGGAGTTTTTCTGGTAGAGTTTTTAGCATCCCTTAGGTAAACTATCCTATCATCTGCAAAGAGGAATAGTCTGACTTCCTCTTTTCCAATTAGTACTCTATTAATTTCCCTTTCTTGCCTTATTGCCCTAGCAAGCATTTCAAGCACTACATTGAAGAGGAGTAGTGATAGAGGTCAGCCTTACCATGTTCCTGCCTTTAAGGAGAATGCTTCTAACTTTTCTTAATTTAGGATGAGTGTTTCTTGTATATGGCTTTGATTATGTTGAGGAATGTTACCTCCAGTCCAATTCCTTCTAGGACTTTAAGCATGAAGGGATGCTGGATTTTATCAAAGGCTTTTTCTGTATCAATTGAGATGATCATGTGGTTTTTGTCTCTCAGTCCATTTATGTGTTTTATGATATTTATTGATTTACATATGTTGAACCATTCTTGATTCTCTAGTATAAATCCAACTTGGTCATGATGGATGACCTTTTTGATGTGGGTCTGTATGTGATTTGCAAGTATTTTGTTGAGAATTTTTGCATCTATGTTCATTTACGTAATGGGTCTATGTTTCTCTTTTTGGTTTTATCTTTGCTAGGTTTTGGTATTAGTGTGATGGTGGTTTCATAGAAGAAATTTGGGAGGTTTCCCTCTGCTTGTATCCTTCTGAATAGTTTTAGTAATAATGGTTATAAGTCCTCTTTAATGTTTGATAGAATTCTACTCTGAAACCATCTGGGCCTGAGCTTGTTTTAGTTGAGAGGTTTACTATTAAATTTTCAATTTCCTCATATATTAAGGGTCTGCTTAAGCTGTCAATCTCTTCTTGGTTAAGCTTTGGTGAATGCCAGGATTTCAAATATTCATCCATTTCTCTTAGGTTTTCACATTTAAAAGAGTACAATTAACCATGAAGATTTCACAATCATGAGTACATACTACCAGACTCTGGTGCACCAAACTTTATAAACACAATTCTATAGGACTTCAATGCACAGATTGAATCCAGCACACTAATAATGGGGGAATTCAATACCTCACTGAACCCAGTAGATAGGTTATCTGGACAAAGAATAAACAGAGAGACATCTGAGCTGAACAATACAATACAGCAAATGGACCTCACAGATATCTACTGAATATAACACCCCAAACACCAGAGGATATTCTTTCATCTTTATTTTTTATGGTTATTAAACTTTTTCCATATATCATTTATCATTTCTCAATCCAATTTAGAGTCATTTCCCTTTCAATGCCCCCACCAACCCCACCCAAGTTCGTGCACTCTGCCGTACATATCCTGCATCCCTTTCTGAGTCATTCCAGAATATTTTTTCCCTTCAAAGATGAGGCTTATTATTTTTGGGAGAAATTCAATGTTTCAGTCTTTTTTCCAGTTCTTTTGTTGTTGTTGCTGTTCTCTCCAAATTATAATATATATATATATATATTATATATACATATAGGTCAAGGCCAGCCTGACATACAGAGAGAGTTCCAGGACAGCTGGGGCTAGAGGGACACCCTGTGTCAGAAAGACCAAAAAACAAACAAACAAATAAATAAATAAATAAATAAATAAATATGACATCATGAAATTTGAAGGTAAATGGATGGAACTAGAAAATATTATGTTAAGCGAAGTAACACAGTTCCAGAAAAACAAAAGAGAAATGGTATCTCTCATCTGTGAATGCTAGCACCAAGTACCTAGTTATAAGGCAAACTGTGCAACACTAATGTTACATTGCTTGTGATCTGAAAACAACTGTGTTCTTATTGTGAATCATTAGATAGGTTCTAGAATTAACCTACCATTTATTTTCTGATTTGGAATATTTTTTTGGCTAAAAGATGTCATGTTTTCCTTAAGGAAGTTTTTGAAGGTTCCTCCTTGGCAACCCAAACAACCATCAATCTTTCCCTTGTGCTCCACGCTGGGGTCTTTCTTTCCTATGGTCACCCAAATGAGGTCTAGTAAGAACATGTCCTGTCTTGATATTCCTGTACTGGCCTCCATGATACAGACTGGGTAGTCCAACAATGGCACTATATACTCTGAAGACACTGAAATCCCAGTAGCTCAGTCAACAAGCTGTATATCTCAGCAGTCCCCATCTGGCACTGAAGGTTTGGAGGATTCTTGGAGAGACATGAGTCTTCAGTCCGTATTGGAGGGTGAAAAAGCTGTGTCTCATATATTTGAAGAATGGCAAAAGCAGTGCCAGCCACAGAGTAAATGCACTTGCCAGTGAAAATTGAAGACAGGCTAAACAACAGTGCTTTCTCTTTTTTCTTTTTGTATTTTTACTAAGATCTCAAGTATTACACCTGAAGTACAATTTCTCAGGCCTGACTGATTACTTATTTCTGGTTTTACATTACTTTTGGGTGGTTAAGGCCACACAGTTAGCCCAGATTAACCAAGGTTTTAGTTTTCTTAAGGTCAATTGAGATCTGGTCCTCAGGGGTCACTCAGGATATTTTTTGACGGGGGGGATAGGAGCCCCTGGTTCCTTTTGGCTTTTCATATAACAGTTCCATCCACTTGAGGACAAAATCAGGTCTTGCTAGACCAGGCTTCCATTTTTGAAGCATGAACAGACTTTCCTCTTTAAAGACCGGACATTGGCTGAAGTCCCCGTGGATCTCCAAGACCTCCCTACACAGGCAGACTGGTGACTCACATTTGCAGGACATTTCAAGAGATGCCCCCATTCATAGTCCCCTGAGACTTAGTTGGCCTCTGAGGGCAAGGAACAGTTATCCCTTAGGTCCCTCAGCCAAATTGGTATGGGTGTTAACTACAGTAGTTAAGCACCAAGAAAGGCTAAGTTACACTAGCCTGATACATCACACCTATACTAAAATTATATCTTCTGAAAACAAACTGTATGTCATTTCCATATCGTATTACTTGATTTGAATTTTTCCATTTTAATCTTATATTACTCTAAAATATGCATACATACCCACCATCATATACCAAAAATCCAAAGTCTGAAAATAAATGGTAGGTTAATTCTAGAACCTATCTAATGATTCACAATAAGAACACAGTTGTTTTCAGATCACAAGCAATGTAACATTAATGTTGCACAGTTTGCCTTATAACTAGGTACTTGGTGCTAGCATTCACAGATGAGAGATACCATTTCTCTTTTGTTTTTCTGGAACGGTGTTACTTCGCTTAACATAATATCTTCTAGTTCCATCCATTTACCTTCAAATTTCATGATGTCATATTTATTTATTTATTTATTTGTTTGTTTGTTTGTTTGTTTGTTTGTTTTTTGGTCTTTCTGAGACAGGGTGTCCCTCTAGCCCCAGCTGTCCTGGAACTCTCTCTGTATGTCAGGCTAGCCTTGAACTCACAAAGATCTACCTGCCTCTGCAACCTGAGTGCTAGGATTAGAGGTGTGCACCACCATGCCCGGCAATGTCATCTTTCTTTACCACAGCATAGAACTCCATTGTGTACATGTACGACATGTTCTCTATCCATTTGTCAGTTGAGGGGAACTTGGGTTGATTCCAACTCTTTGCTACTGTGAAAGAGCTCCAATAAACATGGCTGTGTATGTATCTCTGCAGTAGGATGAGTCTTGTGGGTATACACCGAGAAGTGGTATGGCTGGGTCAGGTGGTAAGATCATTTTGAGTCTTTTATGAGTTCTCCACACTGCTTTCCATAGTGATTGTATGAGTTTGCATTTCCACCAGAAGTGGATGAGTTTTCCCCTTTCCCCACAACCTCTCCAACATTTGGTATCATTTGTTTTCTTGACCTTAGCCAGCCTTATCAGAGTGAGATGATATCTTAAAGTGGTTTTAATTTGCGTTTCCTTAATTATTAATGACGTTGAACAATTTTTAAGATGTTTCTCAGCCATCTATATTTCCTCACTTGTGAAGTCTCTGTTCAGCTCTTTACTTCATCTTTTGAGTGAGCCATTTGTTTTCTTTCTTCTTTGTTTTTACAGTATTTTATATATTCCAGAAGTTAATACTCAGTCAGATCTATCAGCAGTAAAGGTTTGCTCCCACTTTGTGGGTTTTCTCTTCACTTCCCTGATTGTTTCTTTTGCTATACAGAAACTTTTTAGTTTAATAAGGTCCCACTTGTAAATTGTCGACCTTATTTCCTGCACAGCTGCTGTCTGATTTAGAAAGTCTCTTCCTATGCCTATGTCTTCTAGGTTGCTGCCAACTTTTTCTTCTATCACCTTCAGGGTTTGGGGTTTCACATTGAGGTCTTTGATCCACTTGGAATTGATTTTTGTACAAGGCAAGAGGCAGGAGTTTAATTTTATTCTTCTACAAGTGGTGATCTAGTTTTGCCAACACCATTTGCTGAAGTTGCAGTCTTACCTCCATTGAGTCTTTTTGGCCCCCTTGTCAAATATGAGGTGGCTGAAATTGTATGTGCTCAAGTTTGGATCTTCAGTTTTGTTCCATTGCTCTACAAGTCTGTTTTTCTGCCAGTACCAGGCTGTTTTTATTACTATAGTCCTGTAGTATAGTTTGAAGTCTGGTATAGAAATCCCCCCTGTATTGCTCTTTGCACTCAGGGTTGCTTTGGCTATTCGGGGTCTTTTGTTTTTCCAAATGAATTTAAGAATTTTTTTTCAAGCCTGTTAAAAAAGTAGGGGATTTTAATTGGAATCGCATTGAATCTGTACATTAATTTGGGTAGAATGGATTTTTTACTATATTAATTTGTCTAATTCATGAGCATGGGAGTTCTTTGCATCTTCTGATGTCTTCTTCAATCTTCTTCTTCAGTGGTTGATAATTTTTTTTAGAGATCTTTGGTGTCTTTTGTTAGGTTTGTTCCTAAGTGTTTTATTGTTTTTGAGGCTATTGTGATTGAGAAGTTCTCCTTGTATTCCTTCTTCAGATGCTTGTTGTTGGTGTAAAGAAAGGCCACTTTATCGAAACTCTTTTTTTTTATAGAGCAAATATACATTTATTTACGAAAACATAGCATACAGTTAGAAAACACATCATATAAACTGTATACTAAGGCTATTAAGGCTATTATGTTCGTACCCCATCCAAACTCTTAATTGTTCCTAGGAGTTTTCTGGTGGAGTTTTTAGCATCCCTTAGGTAAACTATCATATAATCTGCAAAAAGGGATAGTTTGACTTTCTCTTTTCAAATTAGTACTCCTTTAATTTCCTTTTCTTGCCTTATCTCCCTCGGCAGTGTTATAAGCACAATATTGAAGACGAGTGGTGACAGGGGGCAGCTTTGCCTTCTAACTTTTCTCCATTTAAGATGATGCTGGCTGTGGGTTTCTTGTATATGGCTTTATGTTGAGGAATCATCCCTCCAATCCAATTCACTCCAGGACTTTAACCATGAAATGATGCTGGATTTTGTTGAAGGCTTTTTCTGCATCAATTGAGATGATCATGTGTTTTTTTGTCTTTCAGTCCATTTATATGTTTTATGATATTTACTTATTTTTGAATGTTGAACCATCCCTGCATCTCTGGTATGAATCCAACTTTGTCATGATGGATGATCTTTTTTATGTGGGTCTGTATGTAGTTTACAAGTATTTTGTTCAGAATTTTTGCATCTGAGTTCATTAATGAATTGGGTCTATAGTTCTCTTGTTTGGTTGTATCTTTGCCTGGTTTTGGTATTAGAGTGAGGCTGGATTCATACAAGGAATTTGGGAGATTTCCCTCTGCTTGTATCCTTCTGAACAGTTTGAATAATAATGGTTGTAAATCCTCTTTAAATGTTTGATAGAATTCTGCTGTAAAACCATCTGGACCTGGTCTTTTTTTAGTTGGGAAATCTCTTATTATATTTTCAATTTCAACATATATTATGGGTCTGTTTAATATGTCAATCTCTTCTTGGTTTAGCTTTGATGGTCCCAAGGATTTCAGATATTCATCCATTTCTCTTAGGTTTTCAAATTTAGTAGAGTATAATTTTTTGAAGTATTCCCGTATGATTGTCTGGATCTTTTCATTGCCTGTTGTGATATTTTCCCTTTCACCATGGATTCTATTGATTTGGAGTTGTTCTTTCTTTCTATTGCTTAACTGGGCTAGAGGTCTGTCTATCTTATTTATTCTTTCAAAGAAATAACTTTTGGATCTATTGGTTTTGGGGTGGTTTTTTTGTATTGTTTTCTTTGTTTCTATTTCATTGATCTCTGCTCTGATCTTTGTTACTTCTTCCTGTCTGTTGTGTTTAGGGTTCATTTGTTGTTGTCTCTCAGGTGTTTTTAGATGCAGTGTTAGATTGTTCACTTGTGTTCTTCCTGTTTTTCTGATATAGGCACTCAGGGCTATAAACTTCCCTCTTAGTACTGCTTTTCAATTATCCAATAGTTTTTGTTGTATGGTATTGTCATTGTCATTCAGTTCCGGGAATACTTTTATTTCTTTCTTTATTTCTTTCTTGATCTATTCATTATTCAGGAGTGTGTTGTTTAGTCTCCATTTGTTCCTGTAGGTAGTAGGGCTTACCCTGGTGTTGATATTGAGCTTTTTATTGCACTGTTGTCTCATAGAATGCATGAAATTATTTCAATTTTTTGTATTCATTGAGGGTTTTTTTTCTGTGTCCAAGTATGTGGTCAGTGTTGGAGAATGTTCCAAGGGGTGCTGAGTAGAAAATGTATTCTCTGGTACTTGGGTGGACTATTTGGTAGATGTCTTTATGTTCCATTTGCTGTAACATATTGTTCATTTCAGATGTCTCTCTGTTTATTCTTTGTCTGGTTGATCTGTCCAAAGGGCTCTGTGGGGTATTGAAGACCCCTACTATGAGTGTGCTGTGGTTAATCTGTGCCTTGAGTTGCTACAGAATTGTGTTTATAAAGTTCTGTGCAACAGAGTTTGGTGCATACATATTCATGATTGTGATGTCTTTATGATTAATTTTCCCTTTAATAGGGATGTAATGGTCTTCTTTGTCTCTTCTGATTGCTTCTAATTTGAAGTCTATTTTGTCTGATATTAAAATAGCAACTCCCACTTTCTTTTAGGTACCATATGCTTGGAATATTTTTTTTCCAACCTTTCACTTTAAATTGGCCCCTATCCTTGAGAGTAAGATGGGTTTCTTGTAGGCAGCATATAGATGGATTCTATTTCTTTTTTCTTTTTGAAATGGTAATTCTTGTTTATTTACTTTATTTTATTTTATTTTTGTATGTGTATGAGTGTACTGTCTGCATGTAGGTTTGTACACCCATGTAGTTCAATGCCGCGGAGGTCGGAAGAGGGTCTCAGATTCCCCTGGAACTGGAGCTCTCCTGGAACTGGAGTTACAAACAGTTCTTAGCCGCCATGTGGGTGCTGGGAATTGAACCTGGGTCCTCTGCAAGAGCAGTCAGTGCTCTTAACCACTAGGCTATCTCTCTAGCCCCAGATTTTATTTCTTAATCCATTCTCCCAGGCTATGCCTTTTGATTGGGGAGCTTAGTCCATTAATATTTAAGATTATAATTAAGAGACATGTGTTGCTTCCTTTCACCTTATCCATTTATGATTTGGGTCTATGTTTCTACTTCTGCAGTTATGCTTTTATTAATTTCTCTTCCTAGGTGCCTGGGGATAGCTGCTCCTCTCCTCTGTCATCAGGACAACCATCATGAACTAGCCATAGTAGCCTCTATCCTAACATCTATCTATCGAACTCTCTACTTCTCTCATGCCCTTGCCTTTTAATAAAGAAACCTTTACTAAAATAACCTGCATGATGCATGCCTGAAGAAATCCTTTATGGAAAACAGAAGCTCAGTAGCCTAAGCCCCTCCAGGGGACTCTGCACGAGTGAGTTCCCCCCGCCTTCTCTGCAGCAGTTTACAGAGGTCAGGAATGGAGAAAGGGGCTCCCACAATTAACTACCAAAGTGTGATGAAGAATGTAATAGGTAACTTTCATAAATAGTCTCAAGCCATACTTCCAACTGTGTTGCTATTCAGGACATCACTTTCTTCTTTGATGCTTTGGGAAAAAAAAGAGGAATTAGTTGGTTCTAATTATCATAGGACATTTATTCCAAAAATAAACTCAACTTATTTTATTCTTTGATAACCTTAAATAAATATCCACTCAGGGGAGGGATGAGGAAAATGAGAAACATTTTATGTCTTTATCATTTGGGCATAATTTATCAGAAAATGATGCTTCTCTACTAGATAAAAAGCATTACTGAAGAAAATCAAATTTATTAGCCCTATTGGAGACCCTGAGAAAACAAATCAGAAAGGAAATCATAATTTCTTATATTCAGAACAATTTGGAATATATTAGTTATACATTTCATTTTTTTTATTGTATTTGTGTGAGACTTTTGCCTGCATGTATGTAAGAGTACCATACACATGCAATGCTCACAGAGACCAAAAGAGGGCATTGGACCCTCTGGAACTGGAGTCATGGATGACTGTGTGGGAGTTGGGAGCTAAACCTACTACCTCTGAAAGAACAACAAACCCTCATAGCCATGGAATGGCCATCACTTCAGCATGATTATTGAATATATTTGTAATGATTTAATGTTGAATAATCTGGGGAACGGGGTAGAGACATGATGAAGAAATGAAACATAAATATATACTAAAGATTTTTCAAACATTACGAGGTAGATAACTTCAGAAAATAATCATTAAATAATAATCCCCTAATAGAGAGGACATTTATAAAATTATTATTCAGCTGATGATCTCATATACATATGGTTCAAATTAATTAAACAGCACCATGAAGTTTTATGACTATAGCTCTGCAATATTGTTTAAAGTCTGGTATGGTAATCCTCAGTGCATTAATCTTTCTGTTCCAGGTTGTTTTGGTGTCATTTCACAATATTAATTCTTCTGATCCATTATCATGGAATGCCTTTCCATTTCCTTGTGGATTCCTCTCTTTCTCCAAGATTTAAAGTTTTCATTGAAGACGTCTTTAATGTCTTTAAGTTTATTCCTGGATCTTTTCTAGTGTACTGTGAATGAAAGTGTTTCCATTAATTCTTTCTTTGATTTCTTGTTACCAGTATAAAGAAAGGCTACCGATTGTTACAAATTAATTTTTTAAAAATGCTTAACTTATTTTTGTTTTATGCATATGAATGTATTGCCTACAGAAATCTAAGTGCACCCCATGTCAGACAATGCCCATGGAGGTCAGAAGAAGGCGTTGGAAATCCTAGAACAGGAATTAGATCCAGTTGTTAAGAACCATGTGGGTGCTAGGAATCAAACCCAGATCCTCTTCAAGAACAGCCAGTGCTCTTAACTGCTGAGCCACTACCACATTTCCAACCCATGAACTGAATTTTTATTCTCTCACTTTTCTGAGAATTGGTAATTTTTAGTTATTTTTGGTGGGAATTTTAGCATCTCTTATTTATAATGTCTAATAATCTGAAAATAGGAATGACTTGATCTTTTCTTTTCCAATTAGTACCAATTTAATTTCCTGCTCTTGTCTTATTGTGATAGCTAAATTTCAAACACTGTATTTTTTAAAAAGTGGAGATAATGAACAAATTTTCTGGCTCTTGATTTTAATAGGAATGTTTCAAGATTTTTTTTTTTTTTTGTCTTTTCGAGACAGGGTCTCCTGGTAGCTCTGGGCGTCCTGGAACTCCCTATGTAGACCAGGCTCGCCTTCAACTCACTCACAAAAATCTGCCTGCCTCTGCCTCCCAAGTGCTAGGATTAAAGGCTTGCGCCACCATGCCTGGCTAGGAATATTTCAAGATTTTTATCCATTTAAAAAGATGTTGGCTGTGGTTTGTTGTATATAGACTTAATTAGGTCAAGATATGTGGCATCTAGTCCAATTCCCTCTAGGAATTTTATGATGAATGCATGTTGGATTTTGTCAAAGTCCCTTTCTGAATCTGTTGATAAGATCATATTTTGTCTTTAAGTCCATTATTTTCTATGTTCCTTGAATTGTGTATATTGAATCATCCCATCATATCTGGAATAAAGCCAACTTGATCATAGTTAATGATAATTTGATATAGATGTATGCAATTTATGTATATTTTGTTGAAAATTTTCACATCTATCTTCATTACCTATATTGGTGTATAGTTCTATTTTGTTATTGTGCCTTTGCCTGGTTTGGATTTTAGAGTAATACTGGCTTAATATAAAGCACTTGGGGTTCTTTATTTCTGTCTTTTTAAATAATTCAAGCAGAGTTATTGTAGACTTTTTAAAGGTCTTGTAAAATTCTAGTGTGGATCTATCAGGACTTGATCATTTTTAGTCAGAAGATTTTGTTCTACTCTTCTGATATGGTATTTGTTGCAGATCTCTTTAAGTTGTGGACATCTTGTTTTAAATTTGATTTTTTAATTCATCCATTTCTTTCTGATTTTCCAATTTAATAGGTTATAGGTTTTTAATGTATTCCCTTGCAATATTCTGAATCTTTTTGGTGACTGTTGTGATGGTTTCTATTTCTTCTCTGATTATTTTATTTGGATTTTTCTCTTTCTTTTGGGTATCAGGGCTAAGGTTTTTCCTAGCTTCTTTATTCTTTCAAAGAACCAGTTTTATATTCATTGATTCTTTGGATTGTTTGCTTCATTTCTTTAACATTGATTTCTGCTCTTAATTAAAAAATTTTTTTTCACATCTGCTGAGCTTGGGTTTGATTTGTTTTGGTTTGACAGATTCTTGAATTGTATCATCAAGTCATTTTTTTAATTTTAAATGTGGGTTCTTAGATTCAATTCAATAAAGATTCAATTTAGGACTGCTTTTGATGTATCCCAGAAGTTTCCTTGTGTTTTATTATCATATTCATTGAGTTCCACAAATACTTTTATTTAAGCATTGAATTATTCTTTTCTCAGACAATTATGAGTATATTCTGTTTCAACAACTTCATGGTATACTTAGAATATATGGTTATGCAAGATACATGTGTTGTGGGGTGTCCCATTTATTCCCAGGACCATCCATGTGGAAAACATGAACAGGAAAGAACACCATATGGACACATGTAAAGGTCCAAATACAGAGAGAGCTTTATTCTAAAATGTCTGGCTTATATAGACAGCAAGACTCAATTCCTAGGACCAAATCCTAAACCTTTTCATCACTACATCCAAATCCATGGGTGTGGCCGGGGAGGTCCCATTGGTTTAGAATGCTATTCAGAATGCTATTTAGAATGCTGTTTAATATAAATCTGCATCTTGAGAAGGAAGGGCCAAGTTCCAACTCAGAGACAGTGTTTTTACTGGTATTATACCTGTTAACATTACAATATACTTAGAACACAAGTACACACATCCATACACACATGTATGCACACATATACATACATACAAACATACATAATAGAAAGGTTTGTTAGGTTGACCTGCAAGAGAGGAAAGTCACATTATTGTTTTGATGTTCAATGAGAAACATGAAATTTTTATGATTTGTCATAGGGTTATTTTTACATGATTAGAATAAATGTTCTAGTAACACACAAAACAGGTGAGATCCATATGCCACCTCTTAGGCCCATTCCCAACCACTTGGCTTCAATGAGCTATCCCTAAAGTGTGCTTCTATTCTTTTCCTACCCTGTCCTTACTGGTTAACTATCCCTAGGCTGTCCCTATGCTGTCTAACTGTCCCTATCCTATTTACAGATCCAAAGGTTGAGAAGGGTGCCCAAAAGAAGACAGGTCAAAGTTGTTTGTAGTCTTGGACTGATTTATCTTGTCTTATTATTAAGGACGTTCAAAGAATAATAATTTTCTGTAATCACAACAGCAATCACAATAATTATAACTATTATTAATTATCAATTATCAATAATTATTAATAACCATTATTAGTCACAATCATCACTAATAATTATTATGAATAATAACTGTCAATAATAGCCAACATCAATTTATTATTAGACTGAATTATTATCAATTATTATTAGTAATTATATCCAATAATAACAAAAATTATAACTATTAATAACAATTACAACAATAGTCAACAACAATTTATCATTAAACTGAATATTATGCATACTATAAACCCAATTAAAAATTGTTAACACTAAGAGGTATAAAACAAATAGTCTCTATCTTTGTTTACAGTTGGCTCCTAATTAGATTTAAACCTGTAGGATTATAATGAATTAAAATCAGGAACTTGCATTCACTCACACATCCACACAGCTTAAAGACGGGCTTAAGGAAGCATAAAACAGTTTTTTTTTCAAAAATGTTTCCATCTAAATTGAACCAAAATATTAATTCATGTTGTTAAAGAGGCTTTTACTAACACTTCTTTTAAAAAATTATTGGAGTAAGTATCTTTTGTTACAACTCCAGGGCCTGTAAACTCCTCTAGAAATCCATCTGTTTTGTCTTCAAAATGATGAAATTAAAAGACTGTGTTACTTTAAGTCAAAATTTAAAAGGCATGATTTAGATAAATTGTTGTTAAGACATCATATGCTAAGTTCCCTGGCTGCTAACCCCACAGCAGGCAGGCTGGTGGCCCCAGAGAACAAACCACTGTAATCAGGAATTCTGTGGGAAAAAAAATTTATTTTTATTCTTTTTGTATGTGTATGAATGTACTGTCTACATGTAGGTTTGTGCACCCATGTCGTGCAATGCCACGGAGGTCAGAAGAGGGTCTTGGATTCCCCTGGAACTGGAGTGCTCCTGGAATTGGAGTTACAGATGGTTCTTAGCTGCCATGTGGGTGCTGGGGATTGAACCTGGGTCCTCTGCAAGAGCAGTCAGTGCTCTTAACTGTTAGGCTATCTCTCCAGCCTCATGGGGAAAAAAATTTTTTTAAGGTGAACCATATTTAAAAAGATCAAAATAAAGTTAAATCAACGAATTAATTTTAATTGTGCACATATTTTACTCAAAAGATATCTAGGGTACCCAGGGGTTAAGTAAAAATGTTACATTTTAAATTAAGCATGCTGAAATGAATTTGAATTACTTAAGAGATAAAGCTAGCTGAACCCCAATTTTGGATCCACAAATAGCTGGCAGGTTTAGGTAGGAAGAGTTAGAGATTTAGAAAGAGTTACCCCAAAAACCCACAAGACAAGAGAGCAATACACTTATATCTAAAACAGATTTTGTATACAAAATTGAAGAGAAAGGTATTAAGTGGTCATGGCTTAAAATTATCTGGGAAAAGGTTCCCTTTTTAAAAACTGCTCTAGTAAGATGGCTTCTGTGAAAGGCCTTAATTTGCATCAGAAAGAACTAGGCTCCAGCCTTGGCTGAGCCATAGAGCTACCTGGAAAAAATTTACATATGAAGGAATTAAGCTGGAGCTGAACCTAAGAAACTGGTTCCTCACGGTAGGTGACGAAGCCAAGTTTTTTTTCTTGGGAAATTAAAACCACAAGGTTTAATTTTAGACCTGTAAACTTATGAAAAATGATTCCAAGGCCAAGCATGGCTACTAAGCCTTGATATTAAACTAAGCCTTGAAGTCACTGGCTTTTATAGCCTGAAGGAGTGACCAAGCCAGGAGACACATGCCTAGAGGGGATGGAATACTCTCTCTGAGCCAAACCAGAGTCTAGAAGTTTTCCTCCATGTGTACAAACCCATGTGTTCCCAGATCACCTTCCCATACACTGAAACCAGCAGGAGAGAAGGCTACATGGAAAAGATATATATTATGAGAGAGAAGAAAGATAAGAAAAAGGGAAGATTTAGAGGTTCACATACCTAATTTGTCAAGGTTTCCTCCAGGCCCACGTCTGGGAGTCATTTGTGGGGTGTCCCATTTATTCCCAGGATGATCCATGTGGAAAACACGAGCAGGAAAGAACACCACATGGACACATGTTAAAGTCCAAATACAGAGAGAGCTTTATTCTAAAATGTCTGGCTTATATAGACAGCATGACACAACTCCCAAGGCCAAATCCTAAAGCTTTTTGTCACTACATCCCACCCCCATGGGTGTGGCCAGGGAGGTCCCATTGGTTTAGAATGCTACCCATCTTAACTAAATTTTCCCACATCTCACCTTTTAAATTTTATTTTTTTTTCTGAGAGGCAGGTGAGCCCATGGAACAGGCTAACGGCACAAAGGAATCCGAGCTTTGAATAGCCACCTGCTCAAGCCCGTTTTGAGTGCCAGGCAGTGGGGGGACAGGTCATACCTGGAATTTTATTATTACACTAAGGCCAATTAATATCCAAAAAGCCCAACTATCAAGTGAACCAATTGTCAAGCATAAGCAATTAATGTAAGTAGTATTCATGTAAAACAAATTAGCAAGTATGTATGTCCAAATGTTGAACAACCCAAGGTTCCCATAGTCCAGTTGGAGAAGCTTGTGTGCACAAGCATGTTGATCAAATAAAGAATCCAGTTTATATTGCTGTAGTCTCACAATACACCCCAATCTCCACAGCCCTTACATTCTATCATGCCTCTTCTTCCATAGGTTGTTCCCTAGGCTTTGGGAAAGGGGCACAAGTGGATGAGAAGCAAAACAGTCTATTTTCTCTGGAGATATCCTTTTGGACTCTGGTCTATTCAGGTTGTTTTCCTTCATGGATTGGAAGTTTATCCAGGAATACCTTTTTAATCCTACTAACAAATCACAAGCAATTAGATGTACAGGTATTTAAACAGTAATAATTATTATGGCAAGTTATGTTGTGGGCATAGACACAGATGTTTGGATGGTATGCTAATCCATGAATTGTGGCTTTTCTGTAAAGGTCACAAGTTCTTATTGTGGATTATAACATCTCCTAACCACTAAAGGATGTAAGCTTATGGCATCAACCATAAGTTATTCCTCCAAAGACAGAGCTAATACTTGATTAGATTTGGGATATAGGGCACATGGCTGCCACTGGCTATGCAATATCTCCAGGCAGGTGAGGTGTAGCTGATACTGACAGAGGAGTCTTGCTTGACTCAAGGAGACCAATATTTGCTTCATTGCTTTAGTGGTCTTTTGTAACATTCTCTGGCATTCCAAAGGCCAACTGTACACTTGCAAGTGCAGTCTCAATACATCTTTCCCATGCTTACACCACGTCTTCAGCAGCAGAGCCTAACCACCACTCTTCTTGCAGGTATCCCAGTTCAAAGGCAAAAAGCCTTTAGCTTATTGGTGCTTGGATCCCCTAGCCAACATCTCCTTGAGAGAATAACCCATTGCTTATACCAGAGCTCTCTTGTATTGATATATTTTGTTTAATTCCACAGGTTTTAAAGACTTTACTATTCTATTTGGCTTTGAATAGAGAATTTTCTTTTCACAGTTCTTATAACTATTAGTCGATTAAAGAAACAGTTATACCTATTCTATGAGAAGTGACTACTATAACAGTAGGCTCTCATTTACAACTAGGGAATGACTTCATTACCATCATGTTTTTCTTTTTTCTATAAAAAGGAGAGGTAGGAAGGTTTCACATATTAAAACATTGCAACACCTGGAAAGTAAATTTCATTAGGACACATTATAAACAGTTATTTTAAATAGAATTCAGAAAGATGCTTGGTGCCTGTGACTCAGGCAGTCTGAGGTTTTTCTTCCTTTTAATGTTCAGATGGGCCAGCTTCTCTGCTGGTATTTCCATCCTGCACAGCCCAAAATCCTACCTTTTTCAGGCATTTAGGTTGTTGTTTTTGCTTGTGGGAACATACAAATCTTTTCCCATTGTTAGTTTCAAGATTTCAAAATTGAAAATTTATCAAAAGGTTTGGAATACAGAGTTTTCTATTTGTATCCCATCTCTAATTCCTCACTTGTGAAGTCTCGGTTGAGCTCTTTGCTCCATCTATTGAGTGGGTCATTTGTTTTCTTTCTTCTTTGTTTTTTGAGTAGTTTATATATTCTGGAAATCAATGCTTTGTCAGATGTTTCTGCGGAGAATGTTTCCTCCCACTCTGTGGGACTTCTCTTCGTTTCCTTGAATGTTTCTTTTGATGTACAGAAGCTTTTGAGTTTAATGAGGTCCCATTTGTCAATTGTCGACCTTAATTCTTCCACAGCTGCTGTCTGATTTAGGAAGTCTTTTCCTACGCCTATGTCTTGTAGTCTGCTGCCAACTTTTTATTGTATTGCCTTCAGAGTTTGGGGTTTCACGTTGAGGTCTTTGATCCATCTGGGTGAGAGGTAGGGGTGATGCTGGCTTCCTAGAAGGAATTTGGGGAAATTCCCTCTGATTGTATCCTTCTAAATAGTTTCAGTAATAATGGTTGTAGGTCTTTTTGAAATGTTTTATAGAATTCTGCTGTGAAACCGTCTGGGCCTGGGCTTTTTTTAGTTGGGAGTTTTCTTATTACATTTTCAATTTCTTCATGTATTGTGGGTCTGTTTAAGCTGTCGATCTCTTCTTGGATGAGCTTTGGTGATTCCCAGGATTTCAGATATTAATCCATTTCTTCTAGGTTTTCATTTTTGGGAGAGTATAGGTTCTTGAAGTATTCCCGTATGATTTTCTGGATCTTTTCCTTGTTTGTTATGATATTTCCCTTTTCATCATGGATTGTATTGATTTGGAGTTGTTCCTTCTTTCTTTTGGTTAACTGGGCTAGAGGTCTGTGTATCTTGTTTATTCTTTCAAAGAACCAACTTTTGGATTCATTGATTTTTTTTTTTTTGTATTGTTTTCTTGGTTTCTGTTTCATTGATTTCTGCTCTGATTTTTGTTATTTCTTCCTGTCTGTTGCGTTTAGGGTTCATCTGTTGTTGCCTCTCAAGTAGTGTTTTTAAGTAGTGTTAGAACGTTCACTTGTGCTACTTTTCTGTTTTTCTAATGTAGGCTTCCAGGGCTATAAACTTTCCCTCTTAGGAACAGCTTTTTAAGGTATCCATAGGTTTTGTTTTGTTGTATTTTCATGTCATTCAGTCTCAGGAATGCTTTTATTTCTTCTCTTTATCTCCTTCCTTGACCCATTCATTATTCAAGAGTGTGTTGTTTAGTCTCCATGTGTTCTTGTAGGCAGTAGGACTTATTCCTGGTGTTGATGTTTGAGCTTTATTGTACTGTGGTCAGATAGAATGCATGAAATTATTTCAATCTTTTTGTATTTGTGAGGTTTTCTTCGTGTGTCCCAGTATGTGGTCGATTTTGGAGAATGTTCATGGGGTGCTAAGTAGAAAGTGGTATTCTCTGGTATTAGGGTGGAGTAATTCAGTAGAGTCTATGAGGTCCATTGGTGTATCATATCGTTCAGGTTCAGATGTCTCTCTGTTTTTCTTTGTCCTGTTGATCTGATACCAAAGGACTCAAGTGGGGTATTGAAGTACCCCTACTATGAGTGTAATGGGGTTAGTGTGTGACTTGGTCCTGGAGAATTGTCTTTATAAAGTTTGGTGCACCAGATTTTGGGGCATATATATTCATGATTGTGAAATCTTCTTTGGGAATTGTTTCTTTGATAAAAATGTAATGTCCTTCTTTGTTTCTTCTGATTACTTTTACTTTGAAGTCTATTTTGTCTGATATTAAAATAGCAACACTGCTTTCTTTTTGGTACCATTTGCTTGGAATATTTTTTTTCCATCCTTTAACTTTAAGGTGGTGCCTATCCTTGAAGGTAAAGATGTGTTTCTTGTAGACAGCATATCGATCAGTTCCTGTGTTCCTAATCCAATCTCCCAGTCTATGTCTTTTGATTGTGGAATTTAGTCCATTAATATTTAAAGTTATGACTGATAGGTTTGTGTTGCTTCCTTTTGCCTTTGTTAATCCATTTTTTTTGTGGTTTGGGTTTAGGTTTCTACTTCTGCAGTTAATTCTTTTTATTGATTTCTCTTTCTAGGTGCCTGGGGATGGTTGCCCTTTCTTCTGTTTTCGAATTGCTTCAAGTATTCTCTGAAGGATTGGTTTTCGGGACATGTATTCTTTAAGTTGTTTTATGTCATGGAGGTTTTTCTCTGTCCTTCCTCAATTATAATAGATATTTTTGTCTGGGTATAGTAACCTGGTTGGCATCTATTGTCCTTTAACACTGGAATGCTTTGCTCCAGGTTCTTCTTGCTTTCATAGTTTGCTTTGAGAAGTCAGTTGTAATTTTGATAGGGTTCCCCTTATAGTCACTTGTTGTTTTTCTCTTGTGGGCTTTAAGGATTTTGTCCTTTGTTTTGGGTGTCTAGCATTTTAACTATGTGGCATGGAGAATTTTCTTTTCTGATCTTGTCTGTTTGGAGTTCTATGTGCTTCTTGTGTTTTGTAATTGGTTTATCTTTTTTTTAGTTTGGGGAAGTTTTTCATCTATTCTGTTGAAGATCCGATCGAACCATTCTCTTCTGATTCTTTTCCTTCCTCTATTACTATGTTGCGGAGGTTTGATCTTTTTCATAGTGTCCACATCTGTTTTCGGTTGTTCCACTTCTGTGTATTTTAAAATTTTTCATGCATTTATTTCCTTAAGGTTTTAACTTGTTCTATGTTATCTTCCAGGTGTGATATTCTTTGTTTTGCTTCCTCATTCTGCTTCTGAGTCTTTTTCCATTCCTTTCCTCTTGATTGGGATGAGTGTTTTGATTTGCTCGTCTTCATTTCCTCTTCTGATTTCTTTAGTATTTCTACTTTTTTTTTTTTTTTTTTTTTTTTTTTTTGGAGTTTCTCATCTTCTTCCTGTAGCTCTTTGCTTTGCTGCTTGGTTTCCTTATCTTTTTCAGCAATGGGATCTTTTTCAGTGTTTACAAGTTCTTTCTGGAGTGTTTGTCATTCTCTCTGTCTAATCCTATCTTGGTCTCTTCATTCTCTTTTCTTAGTTCTTTGAATTTTGCTTTATAATCTTGTAGTTTCTTTAAATATGTTCCCAATTATTGTGTTTCTGATATCTGTGTCTGGGCCATCCCCAGGGGATCCCACTGTAAGGAATCTTCCATAGGGTTGGTAGAGCTTGATGAGGGATTACCCTTCCCCTTTCCCATGTGTCTCTTCTTCGTGTTCCTGGCATATGGGCTTCTCCTTGCCTGTATTCCAATGTGAGTCCTAAATGCCTCTTCGCTGGGTTGAAGGCTTGCTTTGCTTGCCTCCTTTAGATGCCTTTGTAATCCCAGTTGGCGGGGGGCTTTGAGCGGGCTCTTTAGCCCACAGCACCTATGCTTGCCTCAGCTGGACTCAGGAGATCTCGGCACTTAATATTTTTATGGGTCCACGTATCTTTTACATTACAAAATGGAATCTGTCATTCTATGAGTATCATTGAAAGAATGTCATTCAAGAAACGATGTGTTTTGTTAAGTATGAGATATTTGATTATATCATATGTATATGAGATAATATTATATATATATTATATAATATATATAGTTTGTTTGTAATCATTTAAATTAGTAAAAGAAATGGCATAATGTATTTATGCATCTCCCAAACATATTCTATAGACAAAATTTCCTCTAACAGATGACATGGAGAATATTGTTTAACACTCATAGTGTATTTAAGTAGACACATTTCTTTATATTCTAAAAATAATAAATTTAAAATGAATCAAAATTTAACATGAAAACAGATATATCTATATATACTCAAGGATATTTCACTTAAAAAGAGACATACGCATCACACATTTATGTTAAAAAGGGGGTATGTTCCAAGAGGTTTACTGATAAAGTGGTCACCTCACATATATTAGGACAGCAATTCTAGGCCAAGCATCAATGTAAAATTGCAGACTCAGTGCCACACACCTGCAATTCCAGCAGGGAAGAGAATCAGGAGGATGTAAAGCTAGCTGGCCAGCCAGTGTAGCCTAATTCAGAGATTCAACTTGATTGAGAATTTGTCTCACAAAGAAGGCCCTTCCTTAAGACTGTCATCTAGAGTTGGTATCTAGTCTCCACATGCACCTCCAAACAAACATAAAAATGCAATCAAATGAAAGCAGAATTCACAAAGTTCCAAGGNCATGAGAGGAGAGATGGCCCAATCGGCGGGGGGAGGATCCCCAACACCCAAAAGGAGCGGGAAAAACAGGGGAGAAAAGGGGAGACCGGAAAGTAAATGTACGGAGGGGGTGGAAGCACTAAAAGTGAAAATGAGATCATAAAACTTGAGGTGCTTCAGTAGCAAGTCGTAAGCGTAACGTGAAGGCATCACCCTGTCTGTTTCACATCCCATGTGGTTCTCTCCCAGCTGTTTCCTTTTCTCACCCCATTTATTCATACCTTCCTATCCTCAGCTCACTTACGTAGGGTCTTTTAAAAATTGTTCTACTACCTACTCAACATACAGCAAGTTTGGATCCCCACTGAAATTTATTGGAACGACACGTTGTTAGTTACTGTATCCGAAGTCAGACTCGTGGGCCGGGGCAGCCGACTATTGATGGAGACCAGTGTTTCCAATATCTTTCTGTGATGGTGGGTGGCATCTGTAACATCTAACCTTCTCTTACTAAACGTAGTACTAGCTTTAAAGGACTTGTATTTCACCTCTTCATCAATGAATGAACCCCAAAAACGTTTCCTGTATGGTATGTAGTACTAAAATTTTCAAAAAGGGTAAATTCTCCTGCAAGTAAAATATTAGTATAATGCCCTCCAAAATACAGCTTAATTTCTTTCCTTCATTAATAGTCATAAGAACTCTTAGAGGGATATTCTATTTCTCAAAATTCTGATTAAAATGTATCAAAGCCAGGATACTGTACTGGTGGGGCTTCTCCCAATCTCCAAATTGTATAGTACTAAATATTGCGTTGTCTCTTATAAGTCTGATAACAATCGGCCCAATAAATCTATCAGGCCAGAGACCAAGGGTAAAACCCCGTACGCGTAACATTATTTTTTTAAACTTAATGTTAAAGGGCTAAAAAGTATTTATTTCTTAAGTGGTACTTTAGCCTTCATGACATTTGTCCTACCTAAATGATAAATGAGGTATTTTTCTAAGTACCCACAGTAACCATAAAGAATATGGTATTTCTACTACCTGTGCCATACCCAGCAGCACAACCTAGTTTAATAATAATGTTTACTTAAATGTGCCCCCCCCCCCCCCTAAATGCTTTCCTATTCATATTCCTGTCCGAAAATTGAGGAAAATATCCCCTGGAACGCCTAAACTCCTGCTCAGCACAATGCACCTGCTGGACCCCTGAACTTTTCCCTCTTTACACCGGCCCACAGCCATAACCCCCCCCTGCGCCTTCCTGGTAAAAGACTTATGGCAAGCTGCGGCAACCTCCTGCTGGAAAAAGGCTGGGACAGACTACAAGCCCTACGGTGCTAAACTTCAAAAACGAAGAAGGATTGCTCGCTCTCATCACCCTTCCCTCTGCTCCTCTTCAAAGCACTAGGAGCTGCTTGCATAAAGAAAAAACCTCTCCGAGTCCAAAAAGACAGTTGTGGACTCTCATAGACTAGGACTTTATTCCATAAACTATAGTTAAATATACAGGTCTTTCCAGCCAAATTAAGATTTTGGGGTGTACAACTAAATTCACCATCTATGTTAAAAGAGAATCAAATAATATCTTTATGCCTCAAACTGGGTTCCCATGCACCATGAGGTACCACTCTCTGCTCTCTCGGACTCTTCCTCTCTCTCTCTCTCTCTCCGTCTCCTCTCTGCCCTCTCCTCTCTCTCTCTCTCTCCTCCACTTTCTTCTTTTTTCCTTTTTTTTTTTTTTTTAGCCTCCCATTAGAGGAAGTGATTCCTCCACTCCATTACACTTTCTCCGTTTTGGACCCCTGAGAGCCAGTGTATCAGGGTCCCGCCACTTTTCCGTCTGGACGCTGTCCACTGGATGTGGGGACAAAATCTGGCACCCTTTTTCATGTCCCCCCATGTGAATTTCGGGACGCTGATTTACAGGCCTGTGGATCCTGCTTCAGAGTTCCCCACCTTGGTTAGCGTAGGCCCGGGGACTCTGACCATCACCCCTGACACTAGGGAGGACTTGCCCTAGCCCTCAGATGGTCTTTTGAGGCAAAAAATTACTTCCTTCCTACAGATCTCTCTATCTGTCCCTCCTCCTCTCTTCCCCCTCCCTATGTGCTCTGATCTGTATCTCCTCACACCTTGCAGATTTCTGCAGTAACAGACTGCACCTTAAATCCAGGCTTCTTTTTTTTTTTGTTTTCATTTTTTTCATTCTGTTTACTGTCCCCCATGCTGACCCCGCCTGCCACTGCTGCGTGCCCTCCAAGCCCACCATTGACTTTCCCTGCCTTGTTGCTCTCTAACATGGCATGCAACACCATGTCCTGCTGCTGCTACTGTGTGGCTCCCGCCCACCACTGCTGGTGAATTCAAACAGAAATGGGAGCAGCAGACTTTTCCACGCCCACTCCTCAGCCGCCATCTTGAGGCTGACCCCATTTCCATGATGGTGCTGAGCCACAACCACTTTATCTAGATCATGTGGAGTGGAAATGGTGGGGGTCTTGTGGAGTGGTTGAGAATCTTGATTTACATGGAGCTTTATGAACAAACTATGCCATGTTTTAATTCTTTTATAATTTTGTTAATGGCATAGTTCTGCATCCTTCACAATTTTGGTTTTGGGTTTTATATTGATTATACAAAAGGCAATTGAAATTCCATTAATAATTTTTATGTTTGAGTTAATCAAGTTTTCTTTTTATTGGTTATTAATCCATTTCAAAATACATCAGTTTTTCTTTTTTACTTCGTGTTGGATTGGTAATTTTTTAACAGGGCTTTTTTTGAGATTTTACCATCATTTGATTTTTTAACAAAACTGCTTTGTTTTTCTTTTCTTATATTTTGTTTAAAAGACTTTTATACTAATTTTAGCGGGATTATTTCAGATTTTTCACATTTTATCAGATTTTGACATTTTCCATTTCTTGTTTGTTTCCCTTTATAATCACCTCATGTTATCTCAGAAATCTATTTTGTTTTTGCTTCTGTGTACAAGCCTCCATATCTGAGAAGGGTGTCCACACACCCCATCGTCACACTGCACTCAACTTTTTGCCTCAGGCAGTAAACTTTCACCTGGCTGGGACTGTTGATTTTTACTATCCTACAACAATAAATTTATTCTCATGAAAATTAGCAGGTAATATACACAAAGCCACTGGATCTGCCTGCCTGCCCCATCCATCATCCTGCACAGGAATGCACACATAGCCTGTGCTACAAAGAAAGCATAGTGTAGGCATACAGGCTGTTTTCACCTAAGTAGATTTCTTAACTCTGAAAGATTCTGTGTATAATTTTGACAGTTGCAATTAATGGTTCCACAGCCCTGGACAACGATGGACAACTTTAGATTTATATGTGCAGCAGACCAGGGAACTGAGAATTTTCTGATGCCTTTGACCAATCAAGTTATTCTGGGACCAACAACTACCTATGACATTTTAGGGAAAAAAGGGATTTTCTGTTTTTTTTAATTTATTTATTTATTTACTACTTTTATTGTTCTATGTGTATGGAATGTTACTGTCTGCATGTAGGTTGTTACACCCATGTCGTCCAATGCTTGTGGAGGTCAGAGAGGGCATCCGATTCCCCGGGCACTGGAGTTCTCCCGGAATGTGAAGTTACAGAGGTTCTCAAGCCGCCATGTGGGTGCTGGGGATCGAACCCGGGTCACTGTAAGAGAGTCGGCCACTCTTAACCACTAGGCCAGCTCTGTTCTCCAGCCCCAGGATTTCCTGTTTTTGAATTAGGTCATGGTTCTGTCCAATCTGTCTCTGTATTATAACCATTTTCATACCGTTCTTTGTCTTTGTAACTGGTCATGTGACACATGTTCTTTTGTGTGTTTTTGTCAAAACAAAGTGGCCACTTACAAATTCTTTCATTTCTATTTATGCACAAACCACCCCCCCCCCAAATTAAATGATGTTTTACTTTTGGGCATGGCGCTTTTTAAATTTGTTTTCAAGGCCGCTATTGAAACCTGGAGTTCCTAGGTTTCTACAATGCTTATAATTCTTATCTTGTCCAAAATTATTTCTTCTCATTAGGTATTATAAATAATAAAAATTTTCCTTTTCCCAGTTTTTTTCTTGTTTCAGACCCTATCGGAAGACCTGATTTTTGACCCTTACTGGTTCACTAACAGATTTTTTGTCTTTTTCGCCTATGCTGTGCCACTGTTGCTTTCTACCAGAGACCATGTTTTAAAATCCCCAGAGATTCATTCATACTCTGGAACTGTGGACAGTGGCACATTGGCTTCCCCTGCAATCTCTTCCCCTTAATGAAACAGCCTAACTATACCTTTGGTAATTGCCAGTTCTTATTATTGTAACATTAATTCTGTTTTCCATCACTCGTTAAAGTATTTCAAATAAGTCATGTTTTAGAACCAAAGGTGAGACATGTATACTACAGCCTTGGCAGTGCAGCTATATTAGACCCTCATGTTTTTAAATAATATTGTAAATAATATTATTTATTCCGTAAATAATTTTCTAAAATATATTTATCCAAATAATAGGTCTAACATTATTTAAAACAGTTTTTCCTTCCCCAATGCATGTGACTGTTCTGTACAGACCACTAGGATAAATCTTTTGACTGGATGTGTGGATAAATGTGTGTATGTGTTAATGATGATTGTTAAAACAGCACATGTATTAAGATTTGTCTGTGTACAAGTGAAATGCACATGCCATCTGCTCAGTCAAAACCTTTAATAAACCTCATCAAATTTATTTATTAGAACCTTATTATGAGTGTATGTGATGAAATACTGTTCACTTTTAAGAATTCTATATGCATTTAATATATGGCATATACAAAGAAATCATCTTCCACCTTACCAAGTACTATACACCCTTGTTACAACCTTCAAGGTGAAATCAGCATATTATAAATATTGGAGTTACCCATCCATACCAAAACTGTTTTATACATCTGTTATACTTTGGCACATGTGACTTTTAATATTTTAACCAATCTCTTGAGAATAGGTTTTACTTCAGTGACCACATGGACACTCCAAACATGTAACCAATTTGGATGAGCCTAATATTTCTCTGCCTGTATGTGCTATGTGGACATTACCCTCCCCCTTTCCTTTTCCTCTCAAAGCTCTAATTCAAAATCTGGGGACAAATACATGGCCTTCATTTGAGAGGTACTGGTTTAACCCGTTGATTATCTTTGGTTTGTTTCAGGCTATGTTAGAACTTTTTTCCTGTCATGTTTTATATCCATTGTACTTTGAGAACCTTAATGACCTAATGTCAACTGGATACACCTGAGCTGACAAAACTCAAAAATTGCCTTCATTGAACTGGCTTGTGGCCATTGTGGGCAATGCCATTCTTGGGCCAGATATTTCTTATGTGTATAAGTAGGTGAACATATGAGCCAGCAACACAAGCTGTAAGTAACATCCTTTCCTAGCCTTACATCCTTTCCAGGTAGCGCTGCCAGCTACTACCACCAGGCTCCTACCTAGCTTTTATTATTAGTCAGATATTTGCCACAGCAATTAAGAATTATTAACGAGTGCTTAGGTCAATGTTCAAGCTTTACTTATGAGTTATATGGTAATTAAAGTGACCAAATTCATTCAAAATAATCCTCTTGGAGATTTAGCAACCACATTGGAGCTCCATCTGATTTGGCAAGAGGAATTTGAAGGGACAATCTTTTGGCTTATACCCTCTAAGGTTGACTTATGGGTCTAGGGTCCTGCATCGAAACCTTTGTACATGTCCTGTGGCAGTGAGTTACCATTCATCCGGGTCCAGGGAGTTTGAGATTCACTTAAGTGCACTTCATCCAGCCGTAATCCAGTCCAGGGGGAAAGTCATACAGAAGGAGAAACTCCTCCCATGCTTCTAAGGGAAGCTCTGGTCACGCAAGGCCTGACTTTTCTCACATAGAATGGAACTGGTGAAGAGGGTGCAGGCAACAAATCTGAGTGACCCCCATAAAGACCATAACTTCAACTGACATTAACACCACAAACAAATTTCATTTCTATCGAGCTACACTGTGTGGTTTTTTTTTAAATACCCCAACATGGAACATGAAATCAAAAGAGAGAACATAATTAACTCACCAGAGCGATAAGTGAGAGACATACTGTGCTAGGTTAGGAACTCTCTGTGTCATGCTAGACAAATATCTCAGAGATAGGTGACAGATCTTCATGTGCCATGCCAAAAAACCTTTTATATTCTCATGGTATGCTGCTCTCATTCTGGAACCCTGTGTATTAAAACTGGCCCTCCATTCTAGTTTCTGTGTACTAAAACATTTTCCATTCCTCAAACCAGAGTACAGGTCCCTCTCCCTCTGCAGTACCCTAGACAGGGACCCTCCAATTGGTAACTCACCCAGTATCCCCCTGTTTGGTACTGTGACGTCCCTGCACTGGTTACTCATATAAGACTCAAACCAGCTTGTCTTTTCAGTTTCAGAGAACATGTCCACTAAATACTGTCCACTATTGTCTAGACCAAAATCACCGGGCAGAGCACGGAGAGCAGCCAAAATGGTAAACCGCATTCTAACCTTCCAGCCGGACAGCTGTTCCCCAGACTTCACCCCCATCCCATCAGATCTGAAGCAGTTACAGAAGAGAGAGAACGGGGGGTGTCCATTTCTTTATCATAAGCAAAAGGCTGGGAATTTAGGTCTGGGTGTCCCAGACATCCCAAGGGGCACACAGACAGCCGCACTTCCCCAGAGCTGCAATCTTCTGACCTCTTCCTCTGTAATGGGGTCCCTGTCCCATGGCTGAAAAATGGGTGGCCCCTGTCGCCATCTTGGCCCTGCCCTGATCTTCCTCGCTCTGTTCCACCACGTGCCTGCAGGCAAGTCCACTTCTGGCAGTCCCACCTGGAAGTAAATCCTGTTCCGAGTGACTTAAATCTCATGTGCCCTTTTTATCTGGTGTCCACAACTTTTATAACCTAATATATGTGACAAAAGAGATTGTTTTTCAATAAAAAAAAAGGAGGAGATATAGGGATTCCTTTGGCAGAAGCACCTAGGGAGTCAGCAAGAACCCTCCAGCCGGAACCCCTGCCTGGTCTCCTGCTTGCCCTTTGGATGAAACCTCCTGCGCACCAACTTGTCTTTTGAATGCTTGTGGCAAAACATAGTGGATTGCTGAAGTTATATGCTGAAATCCTGCAATGTCCCAACCCCAATTCTGTATGTCCTGATCCCCCAACAAAGGTCTGTATAAAAACCCTAGGATTACAGAATAAACTGAATTATTTCCCTCATAAAATTGCTCCTTGTCACATCTTAGTCTTCACTCTCTTCTTCTCTCTCTCTGTCTCATCTCTCTACTCCTCTCCTATTCTATGAAGCATCAACTTCTAATCTCTCCCCCTCTCTACCAGGGCTTTGGCCCAGATTGTTAACCAGCTCGGTGGGAACAATCCCAAGGCTTGCAGACTGGGGGATCTGTGGGGCCTGGGTTCAGGGGGAGAGAGGGAAGACCACAACACCCTGGAAGGATTCACATGCATGATATATTAATTGCTACAATATCCTAATCATATTGTCATTTGTGAGGACCAAGCTAACTCCACTTGCCAGATACTCCACTTTGGCTATAACTCCATCTTGGCCTCATGGTTCACACCCTGGGCTTTAAAAACAAAAGCTGTGGCATAGATAAATTGATTCTTTTATTAGTTAAATATGAAGCAATTTAACTTCTGCCAAAAAGGAGACGAAGGAGATGACCCAGACTAACTCCCCTCTCTACAGTTAAATGTCTTTATGGACAAGAACAAGAGAAAGTCCAAACTCAGGCAAAACAAAAAACAAAGGAGTCAAGGCAGGTGGACATATCAATTGAAAGCTGCCTGTTCTGCACTAACAAGACCCCACCAATCAGAGGAAGGGTCACCATGACCATGATGGAAACCCCCTAACTGGGAATAAAAGCCAAGGGAGATTGGGTCTCATGGCTGCTGCCCCAGTTCCATGGGAGTGTGCTCTGCCCGATGCATCATTCGGTTTTATTCCTATCTGTCTTGGTTGCTGCGTTGTTGTGACTTCTTCTTCCTGTTGCTTGTACCTAGCCTTCACATTAAAAACATATATTACAACTATTTGTCACCCCCCATGCGTCTTTCGTGAGTGTGGTGGATTGAGCTAACCAATATTTAGACCCTCTATCTCTCTGCACTTCCCCATAGACCAAATACAGTATTGTTAAAAAAAGTATTGAGTCTAAATTTGTGTACCCAAATGCCCCTCAGTGTAAGTCCATGTACTGGAAACTAGTCAGCCTCTCTTAGAGCCATTCCTTTAAAGCTGTTCAACACTCCCCCACCAGCAGTAATCATTGCAAACATTCCTAGGCTAAGATTTTGGGCCTTCTTGTCAGTTTCCCCAGTGCCATGCTGGGTTTTTTGTCTAATTGAGTTTGCACAGGTTTTGATCATGCTGTCACCATTGATATAGTTCATATAAAAATCATCAGAGGAAGCTGGAGACTGTTTCCTTTTCGTGGATAATGCACCACTATGGCTCTTATACCGCCCCCCCCCCTTCCCTCCTGCAAAGGTCCCACAACATGGAGGAATGAAGTTATTATCAGGGGTCATAATCTAGGGATAATGAACTCCGGGTCGTTTATTCTCTACACTTTGGCCTTTTGCATCCTAGCCTCCTCTTTGTATAAAGAAGCTTCACAGGTGACCATTGAGAGGAACATTAGTACTCTTAAGTCTTAGTTAAGATGTTCTGAAGTAGGTATTTCTTTTAAGACCCTCTCTCAGCCCCTTATTCCTGGTGAGACTAGATGTGAAAGTTTGTAATATTCTCCATCTCTTACAAAAAATTTTATATGCAAGTATATAGATTTATATTGAGTTTATGTCCTGAAAACACCAGGAAACTGGAAAGGACATTGGAGTTAAAGGGAAGTGAAACAGTGCTCTAGAGAGGATAATATAGGAGACAGATGTTTCAAAGTGGAAACAATGGAGATAAAATAGGCGTTTACTTCAATGGGAAGGGAGCGGGACGGGATACAAGAACCATGAGGATTAGGGAAAGAAGGAGTCAAGAGATGGGCATAATAGGGAACAGGTATGCTTAGCGGGGCAAATGTGGAACACTGAGGATCATTTAGCTGTGGACTGGGGCAGGAGGGAGGTCAGCAGGGAGGAGAGAGGCAACGAACAGTAACTCATCTTACGGTGGTAAAAAACGCGGACTTGGGGCTGGATCAGATGGCCAGGGTAAGATCACCAACTGCCCTTGTAGAGGACCCGGGTTTGATCCCCAGAACCCACAATGGCTGGCGAGAACCATTTTAACTCCATTCCAGGGGAATCCTGAGCCCCCCATCTTGACCTCTGTGGCATTGCCACGACACGGGTGCACAAACCAACATGCAGACCGTACTTCTACACATACAAAATAAATAAATTTAAAAAAAGCTATTTCTTATTTTTTACTTTTGGAAAAAAAAAAGAAAAACGGGGTCTGGGGGGAGGCTTGGAGAGGATGGCTCATTGATCTTCTTGCGAGGACCTGGGTTTGATTCCCAGCACACAGAAGCCGAATAATAACACCTGCCAACTACCAGTCCAGGGGAATCTGGATTCCCTCTTCTGCAATCTATGGGCATTTCGTGACATGTATTGTACTTGCATGCTGCAGGAAATATCTCATACATAAAATAAAAAAATTAATGAATTCTTCAAATATACGAGAAAACCTAGTGCTCAATGCTCACTGAAAAAATATTCATAAAGAGTTGACTATGAGTGCATGTGGCTGTAATCTTTTAAAAATTTTTTATTTACTTCTGTATGTGTATATCAATGTAACTGTCTGATGCAGGTCTGTGCACCCGTTCGTGCATGCCGCGGGAGGTAGAAGAGGGTCTCGGATTCCCCTGGAGCTGCAGTTCTCCTGGAATTGGTGTTTCAGACGTGCTGTTTGGCCCGCCATGGGGTGCTGGGGACGACCCGGGCCTCCTGCAAGAGCGGTCGGCGCTCTTAACCGCTCAGGCCAATCTCTCCAGCCCCGCCTGTGTATATTTAAGGGCTAGAAAAATGGTGCCAGGAACGAAACTCTGCTCTTCAAGTTGTTGTGTGAGGTAGCCCGAGATATCGCTAAAATTACATAAGCTATTGCCACAGTACATGAGTAACCCCAAGAACTTGAAGATAAGACATATATTTGAAGACAGGACATGCTTTGGACATAGTAAATGGATTTGTAATGTGTGCTGAATCTGATTGAAGGCCTCCTTCTCTGTAGACTACTTTCTCATGTTTTAGAATTCATATTATTATGAAATTTCTTATGGAAGCAAAATCATCATCCATGCCCCACCCCCCAGGTGTAAAAAGCCTATTAACCAGAACAATGACTGGCACAACAGACTATAGCAATTCAGTAGTGGCATGTTTATCGAGGGATAATCCTAGCTATCTAATTGGACTTCACAGCCCATCCATGCAGAGGGAAATCAGGTGCTGTATTGTAAACATAGCCAACATACATGGCTGCAGAGGTCGTAAATCCTACAGTAAGTGCTACCTCTGTTGTAGTTTCCAGACAATGTCTTACAATATGCTAAATATGAATCCTACATTTTCAGGCAAGTATGCACATTGACCACTCACCAACATATCATTTTAAAGATTAATTTGGGGCTGGAGAGCATGGGCCCTAGTGGTTAAAGAGCGCCAACCCCTCTCTGCAGAGGCTTCGCATGCCTTCCTCCCCAGCACCATATGCGGCCGAGAACCGTGCTGAAAACTACAATTCCCAGGAGAACTCCAGTTCCAGGGGAATCCGGCCGACCCCTCTTCGGCCTCCGAGGCATTGCAACGACACGGTGCACAAACTTTGCTGCAGACAGTACAATTCATACACAATACAAAATAAAATTAAAAAAAAAGTTAATTTGATATCTGTTGTGATGTATCTACCAATACCCCAGTTAACATTTACCTTATAATGTTTATTATCACTTTGAATTCAACTTGATTCCTGGATGTCATAGATAGAGACTTGTCTGGTCATGTCAATTTGGGTTTCTAGGTGTCTCTTATGCTTTTCTTCCATTTCTTTAAGTTTGAAATATTCTTCTCAATTATAATTGACCATGTTGTATGTGACTGTAGGTTTTATTAAGCATTTTTTTTTTGTATCCTATGGATCGGTAGTAATTGATCACTTTATTAAAATTTTATTTAAATTTGTTTTTTTAAGTTTTATTTTTTTTATGTATATGAATGTACCTTGTGCATGCAGATTGGTGTACCCGTTTCGTGCAATCTGGGAGGTCAGAAGAGGGCGTTGGTATTCCCCGGAACCTGGAGTTAAAGCGGTTCTCAGCGCACCATGTTGGATGCTGGGGATGAACCCGGGTCCTCTGCACAGAGGCAGTCTGGGCCTTAACCCGCTTAGCCAACTCGTCCAGCCATAAATTTTGTTTTGTATATATGCCAAAAATCTATTTAGAGTAATATCACTTATGCAGATCCTTGGAGAAGTCAGAAGTTTACTTTAGATCTTGTGCGGCTGAAGACACAGGCTGTTGTAATCTGCCAGACATTGGTGCTGAGAACCCATCTGTCTGGTCCTTGGAAGAGCAGACAATACACTCTTAATTTCTAAGCTGCCTCTCCAGCACCTGGGGTGGATGACTATTATGTAAATTGTGTTACAGGCACTGAGCGGTGTGGCGCTGTCCAAAACTTGAACACCTCGTTGCGCGCGCCACCACGCAAACACATGTAGTGTGCATCTGTGTATGCTGTGTCTTTGTGTATGGTGGAGGTCAATGATAGTTTGAGAACAACAATAGTGGTTACATTTTGTGCGTGTGTGTCTTGTGTGCAGGCGGAGGTCCATGTTGGCCTGCATCCCTGGTGCTGCCATTGCAATCCGAGCAGTGTTTTTTTATCGGTCCTGAAGATTACCAACTTGTTGAGCAGCGAGAAACTGGAGCCATCCTCTTGTCTCTTCCTTCCAGCCTTGCAGTTAACACTGTTAAGTAAAGGAAACTACAAGGCCTCATGCTGACAGGAAGTGATTTATCAACTGCTCCATCTTCCAGCTCTTGATTTGGGTGACTTAAAAGTATTCCAAAGGATACTCTGATTATATTAGTTAATTTTGATTTCTTCGTGCATATTTGTTCATAATCATTTGAATACAATTTCCTCCAACAATTTCCTCCACACCTGAAATTCATTTTTCTCCTTGCTCTTTCTTCAAGCTTTATATTTTATTACTAATTATAATGTATACCTGTGTCGTCTTGTATCTGTGTCTATGTGAGTTTATGTCCTTGTGTGCCCACAGAACCAACCCAGAGGGTGTCAGTCCTCCTGGAGATGGAGGTGGATTTGCAAGAGGATGTTGTACTCCTACATGGGTACTGGGAACTGACACTAGGGTCCTTGCACTAGTCATTTCTTTTGTTCAGCTTGTGTTTGCTCTTTTTGAGAATGATAATTTCCACTGGTCTTTATAGTTTGACTAATGTTGAGATTTTCATCTGCACAGCATTTGCTTTGTTGTGTTTCATAACCTTAAATAACATGCTGAATTCACAGTATAGAGAAACACAGGAGATTACTAGCACATAATTTATCCTCATTAAAAGTGAACTTATGGTTTTATTGTAAGGTGATGCAATGATACTCTTTAAAATTATATTAATTTTCGAATTTTTGTTTCTGATGCATTTTTCTTTCCTGTACTTTTTTAGTTATTACTGTGCCTGGTAATTGCCCACAAAGTCAGAAGAAGTCCATGTATCCCCTGGAAATGGAGTTATATCCCCTGAAACTGGTATCTCAATGGTTGTGTTAACCGCTATATTGGTTCTGGGACCCAACAAACCTGTGTCGTCTGAAGAGCAAAAAAGTGTTCTTAAGCACTGGCTCATCCCTCCAGCCCCTTTAACAATAGTTATTTTCATTATTTATTTTATGTGTATGATTAAACATACATTAATATAAGTACACATGTGTCACTGCAACCAATGACTCATGTATACAAACAAGTTGACTCGAATTTCTGTTTGGAACTATATGAGTGGTATGTACATTAGTAACACATACACTGATTGGAGTATTTAATTCAGGAACTACTGTTCCCTCAATGGAGATTGTTTTATATCACTTTAATCTATTATACTGAACTTCCCAAAAAGAAATTGTGTTCCCTTATTGGAGTGAAAAGGGCTTTGCTCCTGTAACATAGCACAGTCCCGGGAGTTTTCAGAATTTTTACAGATATAATAGTACCTATTAGAAACTAAAATTATATCTATCTATCTATGTCTATCTTCATCTATATCTATATATCTATCTATCCATCTATGCTGGTCATCTATCTATCTAGCTAGCTATCTAATATCTATCTATCTATCATGTGTGTGGTGAGTGTGTGTGTGGGTGTTGTGTGTTTATAGCCATACACTTTCTTTCCCTCTTAGAACTGATATATATATATATATATATATATATATATTTAATGTGTATGTTTTTACCTCATGTGTATAATTGCCCCATGTGCATGCAATGCCCAGAGGGGTCAGAAGGGGCCATCAGATCCCCTCTAACTGGAATTACAAATGTCTGTTACCTGCAATGTGGTGCTGAGAACTGAACCTGGGTCCTCTGCAAGAACATCCAGTGCCTTTAAAAACAGTCATCTCTCCAGACCCTGTTCAAAACCATTTTAATTTCACATAGTCTCATTTGTTGATTCTTGGAATACATGTGCTATTGGGGTACTGTTCAGACAGTTCTAGCCTATATTTTTAACTTAATGTGTATTCTCTCCATTTTTTTTTTAGCAGTTTCAGTCTTTGAATTTTTTTCGCCTTCTTGTTTTACTATGTTCAGGGGTTCAGATTTTTTTTTCTTTTAATTTTATATTACTGCAAAATATGAATATATACCTTCCACCCATGTACATTAATTACCATGCCTGAGAGTAGGTGGTAAATTAATTCTAGGACTCATTAAGATATTCACATTATAACATCACAGTTGCTTTCAGATAGAAATATAACAATAACATTGCTCAGCATTTCTTTCAGTTGGGGAATATGGTACTAGTTTGTTGCAACTCTTTTCACAATAGCCAAGAGTTGGAACTAACCCAAATGCCCCTCAACTGAACCGGATAACAAAAATGTGGTACATCTACACAATGGAGTTCTATGCAGTGGTAAAGAAAGATGACATCATGAGAACTGCAGGTAAATGGATGGAACTCGAAGCCATTATGCTAAGTGAAGTAACACAGTCCCCCCAAAACAAAGGGGGAATAGTTTCCCTCATTTGTGGATGCTAGTGTTTGAAGTTTTAAATTAAGGTCTTTAATCCAGTTTTTTTTTTAAGTTAAAAAAATTTTTTTTTATTAATTTTATTTATTTCTGTATGTGTATGAATGTACTGCCTGCATGCAAGTCTGTGCACCCGTGCCGCGGAGGTCAGAAGAGGGCGCCGGACACCCTGGAACTGGAGTTCCCCTGGAACTGGGGCCCCAGACGGTTCTCGGCCACCATGTGGGTGCTGGGGATCGAACCCGGGTCCTCTGTAAGAGAGGTCGGCGCTCTTAACCGCTAGGCCATCTCTCCAGCTCCTCTTTAATCCAGTTTTAATAGATTTTTTGGTCCAGGGTGAGAGATGTGAATCTACATTCATTTTTCTGCAGATGTACATCCAGTTTTTCCAGAACAGTTGTTAAATAAGCTATCTTTTAATCAGTACAGTGTCTTAATCTAGTTTTCAAAAATTAGGTCTGTCACTGTATGGGTTTATTTCTAGGTCTGCTATCTTGTTCCATTAATCTACATGTCTGTTTTTGTGCCATTACCAGGCTGCATTTTTTAAATATAATACGTTTATTGATGTTTTGTATATTTCATACATCATTTTTCAGTTCAATTTAGACATATTCCCCTTTCCCTTCCCCCCGCCCCACCCCACTTCATGCATTCTGCCATACATATCTTGCATCTTTCTTTTAGTCTTTTTAAAGTTTTTCTCTGCAGAGGTTTATTGTTTTGGGCAGAATTTAACTGTATCAATCTGTTCTTTGACTCAGTCCTTATGTTGTTGTTGTTGTTCTCTCCCATTTGTATTGCTCCAAAATATGCCTATATAAAACTCATGCATGTACCAGAATTATGTCCTCCAGGAATAAACTGTATGTTAATTCCAAAGTATGTTTAGGAATTCTCAAACTGAGCAATGCTATTGTTATATTTCTTTCCATCTGAAAGGAACTGTGATGTTATAATGTGAATCTTCTTAATGGGCTCTAGAACACTTACTTTCAGACATGGTAATTAGTGTATATGGGTTTGGAAGGCATATATTCATATTTTAGAGTAATGTAGGCATTCTTTTGGCAGAAGCACTTAAGAGAGTCAGCAAGCAGCCTCCATGCTTGGACTCCTGCTGATATCTTGCTTTCCTGTGACAACCTGCCTGGTGCCAATTGTTTTTGATGCCTTGGGCAAAGCATTGTCACATTCTTGTAGTGATCTGGAGCATATGGCCTAATTCTGTATGTCCCAACCCCCTACAAGGTTCTGTATAAAAACCCTGAGCTACAAAAATAAACTGAGTTTTTCCCTCGTGGAGACCCTCCTGGTCTCCTGTCTGAGTCTGTCTCTCCTTCTTTCTATTTTTCTGGGTCTTACTCCCCGCCTCCCTCACACTCCTTGCCCGAGCTCAAGCCCAGATTGTTAACTGGATGGCCAGGGACAATCCCAAGGCTTGCAGTACTGCAGAGCTGCAAGCCCTGGTCCAGGGGGGAAGAACATCCTGTGGAAGGAAGCACAAATGTGATACATTTAAGGAAAGAGAGTAATATAAAATTAAAGGGAAAATGTGAATTACAGGCTGCATTTTATCAGTATCACTGTAGCATTATCTGAGGTCAGGTGTTGTGATTCCTCCAACAGTGCTCTTTCTACTTATGATTGCTTTGGTTTTGGATAATCATCTGTGTTTCCATATGCCTTCATCAAAAAAGTCTTGGGGAATTTAGGAATAGACAGAACATTCCTCATATATATATATATATGTATATATGAGATATATATATATATATATATATATATATATATATAGTTTGTTTGTATCATTTAAATTAGTAAAAGAAATGGCATAATGTATTTATGCATCTCCCAAACATATTCTATAGACAAAATTTCCTCTAACAGATGACATGGAGAATATTGTTTAACACTCATAGTGTATTTAAAGTAGACACATTTCTTTATATTCTAAAAATAATAAATTTAAAATGAATCAAAGATTTAACATGAAACAGATATATCTATATATACTCAAGGATATTTCACTTAAAAAGAGACATACGCATCACACATTTATGTTAAAAAGGGGGTATGTTCCAAGAGGTTTACTGATAAAGTGGTCACCTCACATATATTAGGACAGCAATTCTAGGCCAAGCATCAATGTAAAATTGCAGACTCAGTGCCACACACCTGCAATTCCAGCAGGGAAGAGAATCAGGAGGATCAGTAAAGCTAGCTGGCCAGCCAGTGTAGCCTAATTTCAGAGATTCAACTTGATTGAGAATTTGTCTCACAAAGAAGGCCCTTCCTTAAGACTGTCATCTAGAGTTGGTATCTAGTCTCCACATGCACCTCCAAACAAACATAAAAATGCAATCAAATGAAAGCAGAATTCACAAAGTTCCAAGGCAGTTCTAAGGAGAAAGTGTATGGCTATAAACACACACACACACACACACACACACACACACATGATAGATAGATAGATAGATAGATAGATAGATAGATAGATGACAGATAGATGATAGATAGATAGATAGATATAGATGATAGATAGATAGATAGATAGATATAATTTTATTTCTAATAGGTAACTATTATATCTGTAAAAATTCTGAAAACTCCCGGGACTGTGCTATGTTACAGGAGCAAAGCCCTTTTCACTCCAATAAGATCTGAAGTTCAGTATAATAGATTAAAGTGATATAAAACAATCTCCATTGAGGGAACAGTAGTTCCTGAATTAAATACTCCAATCAGTGTATTGTTACTAATGTACATACCACTCATATAGTTCCAAACAGAAATTCGAGTCATGTAATACATGAGTCATTGGTTGCATGACACATGTGTACTTATATTAATGTATGTTTAATCATACACATAAAATAAAAATAATGAATAAAATATTTTAAAGGGGCTGGAGTGATGAGCCAGTGCTTAAGAACACTTTTTGCTCTTCAGACGACACAGGTTTGGGTCCCAGAACCAATATAGCGGTTAACAACCATTGGTAATACCAGTTTCAGGGGATATAACTCCATTTCCAGGGGATACAATGGACTCTTCTGACCTTTGTGGGCATTACATGGCACAGATAAACTAAAAAAGTACAGAAAGAAATGCACTCATAAACAAAAATTAAAATTAAATAATTTTAAAATAATCATTGCATCACCTTACAATAAAACCATAAGTTCACTTTTAATGAGGATAAATTATGTGCTAGTAATCTCCTGTGTTTCTCTATACTGTGAATTCAGCATGTTATTTAAGGTTATGAAACACAACAAAGCAAATGCTGTGCAGATGAAAATCTCAAAAGTCAAACATATAAAACAGTGGAAATTATCATTATCAAAAAGAGCAAACACAAGCTGCAGAAATGACTATTGCAAAGGACCCTAGTTCAGTTCCCAGTACCCATATTAGGAGTACAACATCCTCTTGCAAATCCACCTCCATCTCCAGGAGGACTGACACCCTCTGGGTTGGTTCTGTGGGCACAAGGACATAAACTCACATAGACACAGATACAGACACACAGGTATACATATAATTAGTAATAAAATATAAAGCTTGAAGAAAGAGCAAGGAGAAAAATGAATTTCAGGTGTGGAGGAAATTGTTGGAGGAAATTGTATTCAAATGATTATGAACAAATATGCACGAAGAAATCAAAATTAACTAATATAATCAGAGTATCCTTTGGAATACTTTTAAGTCACCCAAATCAAGGAGCTGGGAAGATGGAGCAGTTGATAAATCACTTCCTGTCCCAGCATGAGGCCTTTAGTTTCCTTTACTTATACAAGTGTTTAACTGCAAGGCTTGGAAGGAAGAGACAAGAGGATGGCTCCAGTTTACTGCTGCTCAACAAGTTGTAATCTTCAGGACCAATAAAAAAACACTGCCTCGGAATTGCAATGGCAGCACCAGTGGATTCAGGCCAACATGGACCTCCCGCCTGCACACAGACACACACCGCACAAATGTACACATATGTGTGTGCTCAAACACATTGACCTCCAGCCTACACAAAGACACACAATACACAGATGCACACATACATGTGTGCTTGCCCACACATAAATGTACACCCACATACACCAAACACAATTTCACATAATAGTCATCCACCCCAGGTGCTGGAGAGGCAGCTTAGAAATTAAGAGTGTTTTCTGCTCTTCCAGAGGACCAGAGATGGGTTCTCAGCACCAATGTCTGGCAGATTACAACAGCCTGTGTCTTCAGCCGCACAAGATCTAAAGTAAACTTCTGACTTCTCCAAGGATCTGCATACAGTGATATACTCTAAATAGATGCATATATACAAACAAATTTAGGGCTGGAGAGATGGCCTAGCGGTTAAGAGTGCCAACTGCTCTTGCAGAGGACCCGGGTTCGATCCCCAGCATCCACATGGCAGCTGAGAACCATCTTTAACTCCAGTTCCAGGGGAATCCAACGCCCTCTTCTGACCTCCCCAGCATTGCACGAAACGGGTACACAAATCTGCATGCAGACAGTACATTCATACACATAAAAAATAAATAAAATTAAAAAAACAAATTTAAAAATAAATTTTAAATAAAGTGATCAATACTACCGATCCATAGGATACAAAAAAATGCTTAAATAAAACCTACAGTCACATACAACATGGTCAATTATAATTGAGAAGAATATTTCAAACTTAAAGAAATGGAAGAAAAGCATAAGAGACACCTAGAAACCCAAATTGACATGACCAGACAAGTCTCTATCTATGACAATCCAGGAATCAAGTTGAATTCAAAGTGATAATAAACATTATAAGGTAAATGTTAACTGGGGTATTGGTAGATACATCACAACAATATCAAATTAACTTTTTTTTTAATTTTATTTCTGTATGTGTATGAATGTACTGTCTGCATGCAAGTTTGTGCACCCGTGTCGTGCAATGCCTCGGAGGACAGAAGAGGGTGTCGGATTCCCCTGGAACTGGAGTTCTCCTGGAATTGGAGTTTCAGACGGTTCTCGGGCACCATATGTGTGCTGGGGATCGAACCTGGGTCCTCTGCAAGAGTGGTTGGCGCTCTTAACCACTAGGCCATCTCTCCAGCCCCAAATTAACTTTTTAAAAGATATTTTTGGTGAGTGGTCAATTGCATACTTGCCTGAAAATGTAGGATTCATATTTAGCATATTGTAAGACATTGTCTAGGGAACTAACAGAGGTAGCACTTACTGTAGGATTTACGACCTCTGCAGCCATGTATGTTTGGCTATGTTTACAATATCACACCTGAGTTCTCTCCCAATGAGAGGGCTGTAAGTCCAATTAGATAGCTATGGATTACCCATCGATAAACATGCCACTACTGAATTGCTATAGTCTGTTGTGCCAGTCATTGTTCTGGTTAATAGGCTTTACACCTGGGCATGGATGATTGATTTTCTTCCATAGAAATTTCATAATAATATGAATTCTAAAACTATGAGAAGTAGTCTACAGAAAGGAGGCCTTCAAGTCAGATTCAGCACCATTACATCACATACTATGTCCAAAGCATGTCCTGTCTTCAATAATATGATCTTATCTTCAAGTTCTTGGGGTTACTCATGTACTGTGGCAATAGCTTATGTCATTTTAGGATATCTCGGGCTACCCTCACCAACAACTTGAAGAGAGAGTTTCTCTTCCTGGCACCATTTTTCCTAGCCTTAAGATATACACATGCGGGGCTGGAGAGATGGCCTAGCGGTTAAGAGCGCCGACCGCTCTTGCAGAGGACCCGGGTTCGATCCCCAGCACCCACATGGCGGCCAACAGCCGTCTGAAACACCAATTCCAGGAGAACTCCAGCTCCAGGGGAATCCGAGACCCTCTTCTGACCTCCGCGGCATTGCACGACACGGGTGCACAGACCTGCATGCAGACAGTACATNCCTAGCGCTTAAGAGCACCGACCGCTCTTACAGAGGACTCGGGTTCGATCCCCAGCACCCACATGGCGGCCGAGAGCTGTCTGAAACTCCAATTCCCGGAGAACTCCAGCTCCAGGGGAATCCGAGACCCTCTTCTGACCTCCGCGGCATTGCACGACACGGGTGCACAGACCTGCATGCAGACAGTACATTGATACACATACAGAAATAAATAAAAAATTTTTAAAAAGATATACACATGCACTCATATTCAGATCTTGTATGAATATTTTTCAGTGGAAGCATTGAGCACTAGGTTTTCTCTTATTTAAAGAATTCATTAATTATTTTTATTTTATGTATGAGTATATTTCCTGCATGCATGCAAGTACATCCATGTCACGAAATGCCCATAGATTCAGAAGATGGAATCAGATTCCCCTGGAACTGTAGTTGCAGGTGGTTATTAATTGCTTTCTGTGTGCTGGGAATCAAACCCAGGTCCTCTGCAAGAAGATCACTGAGCCATCTCTCCAGCCTCCCCCAAGACCCAGTTTTTCTTTTTTTTTCCAAAAGTATGAAGCAAATAGCTTTTTTAAATTTTATTTATTTTTGTATGTGTATGAATGTACTGTCTGCATGTTGGTTTGTGCACCCGTGTCGTGCAATGCCACAGATGTCAGAAGAGGGGGCTCAGATTCCCCTGGAACTGGAGTTAAAAATGGTTCTCAGCAGCCATGTGGGTTCTGGGGATCAAACCCGGGTCCTCTACAAGAGCAGTTGGTGATCTTAACCACTAGGCCATCTCTCCAGCCCCAAGACCCGGTTTTTTATACCACCTAAGATTTATTTATCTTTCTTCTCTCTCTCCCTGTCTGACCTCCCTCCTGCCTCCACAGTTAAATTATCCTCATTTTCCACATTTTCCCCTTAATCATACCTGTTCCCTATTATGCCCCATCTCTTGAGCTCCTTCTTTCCCTATATCCTCATGGTTCTTTGTATATCCCTTCCCTCCTCCCTTCCCAGTTGAGTAACCCCATTTTCTCCATTTTCCACTTTGAAACATCTGTCTCCTACTATTATCCTCTCTAGAGCATTTCCCTTCCCTTTATCTCCAATGCTCCTTTCCAGTTTCCTGGTGTTTTCAGGACATAAACTCAATATAAATCTATATACTTGCATATAAAATTTTTTGTAAGAGATGGAGAATATTACAAACTTTCACATCTAGTCTCACCAGGAATAAGGGGCTGAGAGAGGGTCTTAAAAGAAATACCTACTTCAGAACATCTTAACTAAGACTTAAGAGTACTAATGTTCCTCTCAATGGTCACCTGTGAAGCTTCTTTATACACCAGAGGAGGATGGATGCATAAGGCCAAAGTGTAGAGAATAAACGACCAGAGTTCATGTCCCTAGATATGACCCCTATAATAACTTCATTCATCCATGTTGTGGGACATTTTGCAGGAGAAGGGGGGGGGGTATAAGAGCCATAGTTGGTGCATTATCACAAGGAAACAGTCTTCCAGGCCTCTGAGATCTTGTTAATATGAACTAATATCAATGGTGACAGCATGATCAAAACCTGTGCAAACTCAATTAGACAAAAACCCAGCATGGCACTGGGGAAACTGACAAGAGGCCCAAAACTTAGCCTAGGAATTTTTGCAACTGATTACTGCTGGGTGGGGGAGTGTTGAACATCTTTAAAGGAATGGCTCTAAGAGAGGCTGACTAGTTTCCAGTACATGGACTTACACTGAGGGGCATCTGGGTACACAAATTTGACTCAATACTTTTTTAACAATACTGTATTTGGTCTATGGGGAAGTGCAGAGAGATAGAGGGTCTAAATATTGTTAGGCTCAATCCACCACACTCACGAAAGAAGATGGGGGGGCACAAATAGTTGTAGATATATGTTTTAATTGAAGGCTAGTTACAAGCAAGCAGAAAAGAAGTCACAACAACCAGCAACCAAGACAGAATAGATAAAACAGATGATGCATCGGGCAGAGCACACTCCCATGGAACTGGAGGGCAGCAGCCTGAGACCCAATCTCCCTTGGCTTTTATTCCCAGTTAGGGGGTTTCCATCATGGTCATGGTGACCCCTCCTCTGATTGGTGGGGTCTTGGTTACAGAACAGGCAGCCTTTCATTTGATATGTCCACCTGCCCTGAGCTCTCTTTGCTTTTATTGTTTTACCTGGTTTGGACTTTCTCTTGTTCTTGTCCATAAAGCATTTAACTGTAAGAGGAGAGTTAGTCTGGGTCATCTCCTTCGTCTCCTTTTTGGCAGAAGTTAAATTGCTTCATATTTAACTAATAAAGAATCAATTTATCTATGCTTTTGTTTTTCAAAGCCCTGGGGTGAACTCTGGGCCAAGATGGAGTTATCCAAGCTAAAATGGAGTTAGCTTGGTCCTCACAAATGACAATATGATTAGGATATTGTAGCAATTAATATATCATGCATGTGAATCCTTCCATGGGGTGTTCTTCCTCTCTTCCTCCCTGAACCCAGGCCCACAGATCCCCCAGTCTGCAAGCCTTGGGATTGTTCCCACCGAGCTGGTTAACAATCTGGGCCAAAGCCCTGGTAGGGAGGGGGAGGAAGATTGGAAGTGAGGCTTCATAGAATAGGAGAGAGAGAGAGAGAGAGAGAGAGAGAGAAGAAGAGATGGACTAAGATGTGACAAGGAGCAATTTTATGAGGGAAATAATTCAGTTTATTGCTGTAATCCAGGGGTTTTTATACAAGACCTTGTGAGGGTTGTGACATACAGAATTGGAGGTTGGGACATGCAGGATTTCATGCCATATACTTCAGATCACTATGTTTTGCCCAAAGCATCAAAGACAGTTGTCACCAGGCAGGGTTTCAAAGGCAAGCAGGAGACCAGCAGGGGTCCAAGCTGGAGGGTTCTTGCTGACTCCCTAAGTGCTTCTGCCAAAGGAATCCCTATATCTCCTCCTTTTTCTTTTATTGAAAAACAATCTCTGTTGTCACATATATTAGGTTATAAAAGTTGTGAACCCCAGATAAAAAGGCACATGAGACCTAAGTCACTCCAGGAACATGATTTACTTCCAGGCGGGACTCCAGAGTGGACTTCCTGCAGGCACGTGGTGGAACAAGAGCAGGAGCAGGGCAGGGCCAAGATGGCGACTGGGGCCACCCATTTATAGCCATGGGACAGGGCCCCATGTACAGAGGAAGAGGTCAGAAGATTGACAGCCTCTGGAGGAAGTGAGCATCTATGTGCCCCTTGGGATTCTGGGAATCCCAGACCTAACATCCAAGCCTTTTGCTTATGATAACGAAATGGGACACTGTTCTCTCTTCTGTAACTGCTTCAGATCTGATGGGATGGGGGTGAAGTCTTTGAGGAACAGCTGTCAGGCTGGAGGGTTAGAATCTGGTTTACCATTTTGGCTGCTCTCCGTGCTCTGCCCGGTGATTTTGGTCTAGACAATAGTGGACAGTATTTAGTGGACATGTTCTCTGAAACTGAAAAGACAAGCTGGTTGAGTCTTATATGAGTATACCAATGCAGGGACTTCACAGTACCAACAGGGGGATACTGGGTGTGTTACCAATTGGAGGGTCCCTGTCTAGGGTATGCAGAGGGAGAGAGGACCTGTACTCTGGTTTGAGGAACTGGAAAAAGTTTTATTACACAGAATACTAGAATGAGGGCCAGTTTTAATACACAGGGTTCCAGAATGAGAGCCAGCATAACCATGAGAATATAAAAGTTTTTTGGCATGGCACATTAAGTCTGTCACCTATCTCTGAGATATTTTCTAGCATGACACAGTAGGTTCCTAACCTAGCACAGTATGTCTCTCACTTATCGCTCTGGTGATGTTAATTCATGTTCTCTTCTTTTGATTTCAGTTTCCTGTTGGGGTATTTAAAACCACACAGTTAGCTCAGATAAATGAAATTTGTTTTGGTGTTAAGGTCAGTTGAAGTTATGGTCTTTATGGGGGTCACTCAGGATTTGTGCCTGACCCTCTTCACCAGTTCCATCTATGTGAGGACAAAGTCAGGCCTTGCTTGACCAGAGCTTCCCTTAGAAGCATGAGGAGTTTCTCCTCTCTATGGACTTTCCTCCCTTGACTGGATACTGGCTGGATGAAGTGCCTTTAAGTGAATCTCCAAGATCTCCCTGACCCAGGATGAATGGTAACTCACTGCCACAGGACATGTACAAAGGTACCGATACAGGACCCTAGGACCCAAGTCAACCTCAGAGGGTATGGGCCAAAATATTGTCCCTTCAAATTCCTCTTGCCAAATCAGATTGGAGCTCCAAGTGTGGTTGCTAAACCTCCAAGAGAATTATTTGAATGAATTTGGTACTTTACCATATAACTCCTAAGTAAAGCTTGAACATTGACTTAAGCACAAGCACTCTTAATAAATTCTTAATTGCTGTGGCAAAATATTCTGACTAATAATAAAAGCTCATGGTAGGAGCCTGGTGGTAGTAGCTGCAGCGCTACCTGGAAAGGATGTAAGGCTAGGAAAGGATGTTACTTATTGACTTGTGTTGCTGGCTCATGTTCAGCCTACTGTACACAATATAGAAATATCTGGCCAAGAATGGCATTGCCCCACAATGGGCACAGACCAGTTCAATGAAGGCAATTTTTGAGTTTTGTCAGCTCAGGTGTATCCAGTTGACATTAGGTCATTAAGGTTCTCAAAGTACAATGGATATAAAACATGACAGGAAAAAAGTTCTAACATAGCCCATGAAACAAACCCAAGATAACAAAGAGGTTAAAACCAGTACCTTCTCAAATGAAGGCCATGTCACTTGTCCCCAGATTTTGAATTATAGCTTTGAGAAGGAAAAGGAAAGGGGGAGGGTATTGTCACATAGCAACAGCAGACAGGAAATACTTAGGGCTCACCCAAATTGGTTACATTTGGAGTGTCCATGTGGTCACTGGAAGTAAAACCTAATTTCTCTTAAAATATTAAAAGTAACATGTGCAAAGTATAACAGATGTATAAAACAGTTTGGTATGGATGGGTAACTCAATATTTATATATGCCTGATTTCACTTGAGGCTGTAACAAGGTGTATAGTACTTGGTAGGTGGAAGATGATTTCTTGTATATGCCATAATTGCATTATAGAATTCTTAAAAGTGAACCATACTTCATGCATACACTCATAAATAAGGTTCTAATAAATAAATTTGGTATGACAGTTTATAAAGGTTGTACTGAGCAGAGGCATATGCATTTCAATTGTACACAGACAAATCTTAATAAATGTGCTGTTTAACAATATCATAAACATACACACATTTATCCACATATTCCTTCAAAAGATTTTATCCTAGTGGTTGTACAGAACAGTCACATGCATTGGGGAAAAACATGTTTTAAATAATATTTAGAAATATTATTTAGGAATAAATAATATTTAGAAATATTATTTAGGAATAAATAATATTTAGAAATATTATTTAAAACATGAGGGTCTAATTAGCTGCACTGCCAAGGCTGAGATGATGTCATGCACCTTTGGTTCTAAAACTATGAACTTATTGAAATACTTTAACGAGTGATGGAAAACAGAATTATATGTACAATAATTAAAGAACTGGCTATAACAAAGGTATTTAGGCTGTTTCATTAAAGGGAAGAGATTGCAGGGGAAGCCATGTGCCACTGTCCAAGTGCCAGAGTATGAATGAATCTGGGATTTTTAAAATGGTCTCTGGTCAGAAGAACAGTGGCACAGCATAGGAGAAAAAGCAAAAACATCTGTTAGTGAACCAGTAAGGGTCAAAAATCAGGTCTTCAGGGGTCTGCAAACAAGAAAAAACTGGAAAGGAAAATTTTTAGTTATAATACCTAATGAAGAAAATAATTTGGACAGATAAGAATTATAAGCATTGTAGAAACCTAGGAACCCAGGTTCAAATGAGGCCTTTGAAAAAAATTTAAAAGGCATGCCAAAAGTAAACATCATTTAATTTCGGGGGGGGGGGTTGTGCATAATATAGAATGAAAGAATTTTGTAGTGGCCACTTTGTTTTGACAAAAAACACACAGAAGAACATGGGCACATGACAGTTACAAAGACAAACTGAAGAATGGTTATAACACAGAGACAGATTGGACAGAACCATGACCTAATTCAAAAACAGGAAATCCTGGGGCTGGAGAGATGGCCTAGTGGTTAAGAGGGCCGACTGCTCTTACAGAGGACCCGGGTTCGATCCCCAGCACCCACATGGCGGCTGAGAACCGTCTGTAACTCCAATTCCAGGAGAACTCCAGTGCCAGGGGAATCGGATGCCCTCTTCTGACCTCCACAGCATTGGACGACATGGGTGCACAAACCTACATGCAGACAGTACATTCATACACATAAACAAATAAAAGTAAATAAATAAATAAATTAAAAAACAGGAAATCCCTTTTTCCCTAAAATGTCATAGGTAGGTTTTGGTACCCAGAGTAACTTGATGGAAAGGCACAGAAAATTCTCAGTTCCCTGGTCTGCTGCACATATAAATCTAAAGTTGTCCATCGTTGTCCAGGGCTGTGGAACCATTAATTGCAACTGTCAAATTTACACAGAATCATTTAGAGTTTAAGAAATCTACTTAGGTGAAAACAGCCTGTATGCCTACACTATGCTTTCTTTGTAGCACAGGCTATGTGTGCATTCCTGTGCAGGATGATGGATGGGGCAGGCAGGCAGATCCAGTGGCTTTGTGTATATTACCTGCTAATTTAATGAGAATAAATTTATTGTTGGTGGAAAAATCAAAAGGTCCCAGCCAGGTGAAAGTTTACTGCCTGAGGCAAAAAGTGAATGCAGGTGTGACAGGGTGTGGTGGACACACCTTCTCAGATATGGAGGCTTGTATAAAGAAGCAAAAACAAAAATGGATTTCTGAATAAAATGAGGTTTATAAAGAAAAACAATGAAATGGAAAATGTCAAAATCTGATAAAATGTGAAAATCTGAAATAATCCCTCTAAAATTAGGTAAAAGTCTTGTAAACAAAATATAAGAAAAAGAAAAACAAAGCAGTGTTTGTTAAAAAGCCAAATGATGTAAAACTATCAAACAAAAGCCTGTAAAAAATTAACTATCCAAACAAGAGTAAAAAAGAAAACTGATTGTATTTTGAAATGGATGAATAACCAATAAAAAGAAAACTTGATTACTCAAACATAAAAATGTATTAATGGAATTTCAATTGTCTTTTTGTAATAATCCAATATAAAACCCAAAACCAAAATTGTGAAAGGATGAGAACATGCCATTAACAAAATTATAAAAGAATTAGAACATGGCATAGTTGTTATAAGCTCCAATGTAAATTCAAGATTCTCAACCACTCCATCAAGACCACCATTCCACTCCACATGATCTAGATAAAGTGGTTGTGGCTCAGCACCATCATGGAAATGGGGCAGCCTCAAGATGGAGGCTGAGGAGTGGGCATGGAAAGAGTCTGCTGCTCCCATTTCTGTTTGAATTCACCAGCAGTGGTGGGCGGGAGCCACACAGTAGCAGCAGCAGGACATGGTGGTGCATGGCCATGTGGAAGAGCAACAAGGCAGGAAAAGTCACATGGTGGGCTGGTGAGGGCACGCAGCAGTGGCAGGCGGGGTCAGATGGGAAGGCACAGTAAAAGAATGAAAAAAATGAAAAAAAAAAAAAAAAGAAGCCTGGATTTAAGGTGCAGTCTGTTACTGCAGAAATCTGCCAAGGGTACAGAGATACAGATCAGAGCACATAGGGTAGGGGAAGAGAGGAGAGGAGAAGATAGAGAGATCTGTAGGAAGGAAGTAATTTTTTGCCTCAAAAGACCATCTGAGGGCTAGGGCAAGTCCTCCCTAGTGTCAGGGGTGATGGTCAGAGTCCCCGGGCCTACGCTACCAAGGTGGGGAACTCTGAAGCAGGATCCACAGGCCTGCATAAATCAGCATCCCGAAATTCACAGGGGGGCACCAGAAAACGGGTCCAGATTTTGTCCCCAGCATCCTGGTGGACAGCAGTCCAGACAGAAATGTGGAGGGATCCCTGATACACTGGCTCTCAGGGGTCCAAAACGGAGAAAGTGTAATGGAGTGGAGGAATCACTTCCTCTAATGGGAGGCTAAAATAATGGAGGAGGAGAATCAGAAGCCAAAGTGGGGAGAGAGAGAGAGAGAGAGAGAGAGAGAGAGAGAGAGAGAGAGAGAAGGAGGAAGAGTCCGAGAGAGCAGAGAGTGGTACCTCATGGTGCATGGGAACCCAGTTTGAGGCATAAAGATATTATTTGATTCTCTTTTAACATAGAGGGTGACTTTAGTTGTACCCCCAAAAGCTTAAGTGGGGAGAGAGAGAGAGAGAGAGAGAGAGAGAGAGAGAGAGAGAGAGAAGGAGGAAGAGTCCGAGAGAGCAGAGAGTGGTACCTCATGGTGCATGGGAACCCAGTTTGAGGCATAAAGATATTATTTGATTCTCTTTTAACATAGAGGGTGACTTTAGTTGTACCCCCAAAAGCTTAAGTTTGGCTGGAAAGACCTGTATATTTAACTGTGTTTATGGAATAAAGTCAAGTCTATGAGAGTCCACAACTGTCGTTTTGGACTCTGGCAGGTTTTTTCTTTAGCAAGCAGCTACTAGGCTTTGAAGAGGAAGCAGAGAAGGGTGAATGAGAAGCAGAGCAATCCATCCTTTGTTGTTGAAGTTAGCACCGAGGGCCTTGTAGTCTGTCCCAGCCTTTTTCCAGCAGGAGGTTGGCAGCTCAGCTCCAAGTCTTTACCAGAGGGCAGAGGGCTGTGGGCCTGGAGAGGGAACAAGTTCAGGGGTCCAGCAGGTGGCCTTGTGCTGAGCAGGAGTTTAGGCCTTCCAGGGGATATTTTCCTCAATTTTCTGACAGAATATGAATAGTAAAAGCATAGGCACTTAAGTAAACATTATTTATTATACTAGGTTGTGCTGCTGGTATGGCACAGGTAGTAGAAATACCATTTCTTTATGTTACTGTGGGTACTTATAGAAAATACCTCATTTATCATTTAGGTAGATAAATGGATGAAGGCTAAAGTCCACTTAAGAATAAAATATTTTAGCCCTTTAACATTAAGTTTGAGAAACAAAATAATTTATCAGTACTTGGGGTTTTACCCTTGGTCTCTTGGCCTTGATAGATTTATTGGGCCTGATTTTTGGCTTGATAAGAGACAACTGTAATATATTTACTGATACAATTAGCTATTGGGAGAAGCCCCAGCCAGTACAGTATCTGGCTTTGATAGATTTTTAATAGATATTTATGAGAAATAGAATATCCCTCTAAGAGTTCTTATGACTATTAATGCAAGGAAGAAATTAGGCTGTATTTTGGAGGGCATTATACTAATATTTTACTTGCAGGAGAATTTACCCTTTTTGAAAATTTTAGTACTACATACCCATACAGGAACCAGTGTTTTGAGGTCCATCATTGATGAAGAGGTGAAATACAGTCTTTTAAAGCTAAACTATCTTTTAGATAAGAAGTAGATGTTACAGATAACATCACAGAAAGATATTGGAAACACTGGTATACATCAATGTTAAGGCTGCCACCTGGAACTCTAGTATGAATTAGGAGTAACAGTAATAACAACTTGTAGTTCCAATAAATTTAAGTGTGACCAAACTTTTATGTTGATAGTATTAGAACAATTTTTAAATAACATAAGTAATTTAGCTTATTATTATATAATGTATGAATAAATGTTGGATAAAAGTAAACATAAGTTAGATAAACATTGATTAAACATACACTGTGATCCTTAAGTTACCCGATTAAGACTTGATACTGAAGAAATAAAGTTTATGTATATAATTTTAACTTTTAGTTATTACAACCCCTAAGTACATTACTTTAAGGTATACATTTTATAAAATGTGTTTTACAGATACTTTTTGGGTGTTGGTGGATCATAACCAGCAGATGACAGTATATACCCAGTAAAACTTTGAACTATCACATGTGCAAATTTATATTTACCCTTAATAAATTAAATAATTTATTAGCTGTTTAAATATACTAACAGACCTGAGTTAGGGAGGAAAAAATTGTTAACCTTAGAGTTAGTCTTTACTGAATTTAAACACTAAATTTATGTAAGCAGTAAAATTATAACAAGTTAATTTTTAAACCAAAACTTAAGAGTATTTTTGAACTGAATTGGAAAGTGATGTATGAAATGCACAAAGCATCAATAAAAAAATGTTATTAATAAAAAAAAAGTATTTTTAATTGAGTTTTTAAATGACCAATAGTTCCTAAAGGATTTTTATTAGTGTTAAAGCCTTTTGTCAGACTGGGCTGGCCTGAAAATCTCCATACACATCTGCCTGTTTTGCGTTTAGGATGCTGAAATAGAAAAATGCTGTTATTTTAGATAGTAAAAGACAAACATGATTTAGGATGAATTTTTATTTCAGCTAGATTACAAGCCACGTAGTTCTGTGAATTTTAAGAGTTGAAAGCACATCTAAAAGACTCCAAAATGGTCTAGGACCTTTTTAATTAATAGAGTTTAGAATTGCCCAGGTCTTCGTAATTATTTGATTAATTGTGTACATTTTATTTAAAGTTGTTTTTTGGGTACACTTGTATTAGATTTAGAAATTTAATATCTTAATAAGCAAGCTTGAGATGGAATTTAACTTAGCAGATTTTGAATGGCCATATTATAAAAATATTACCTCAAGATAAAAATTGATATGCAAGGAACAGCATAGTTAAAACTCAATTTTGAATAAGCACCATAAGAAAAAAAGCACAATAAGGTTTGATGGTACATTATTTATGTATTTTTAAGAGACCTGTTTGAGAAAGAACATAAGCTTTTCTCTGCTGGGGTGACAGTTTGGAAGCATTCTGGGAATTGTAGTCTGCTGACTTGGAATGTTAGTAAAAAGAAGTTAACATGGGTGTGACAGGCTCAAAGAATTCTGGGGTTTGTAGTCTCCTGGTGGTTGTAGAAATAGTCCCAGTGCCATGCCACAGGGCAGACCCCACAGCCAGACCCGGGGCAGGCAGCCCACGCAGCATTTCTCTTTCCTGACATGGCTTTTTTGAACTTCCCTGGTACTCTGCTCCAGACTTAGTGAGTAAGGGCTCCATCACCTGTGAACTGGCTGGCACCATGCCATTGCTGGGTGTGGCCTCTGTTCCCTTGGTCTGAGTCTAGCTGTTGTGTGTGTGTATGCATGCATGCGGATTTATTTAGGATGGAAAGGGAGAGAAATGATAGTAAACAGAAAGAGATTAGAGGCAGAAAACTTTTGCAGCTGCCTGGCTCAGCAGCAGGAAAACAATTAAATCAGTGATTGCCTCACACCTACAGGAACGAAAGTTAAAGGTTAGAAGAAAAAGCTAAAGACAATATTGAAAGCTTATCCTCCATGAGCAAACTCATGAGAATGTGACAAAACCTGGCCGCTACCCTGAATCTTTTGCATGTAAAGGGTGGCTCAACTTCCCTTCACTGAATCCTCTGAAACTTTGTCTCAGTCAGAAGAGACTTTGGGGCTGTGAGACAACCCAAGCCAAAATGATGCCATCACTTGAGAGAGGGTGGAACTGGCTGAGTCCGACTTGGGGACTGCCTTCTGACCTGGCTCATTCAGGAGAGTATGGAGTTGCAAATACAACCTGAAAACAATAAATTTTACCTTTTTTCCTTCTTGTCTTATGACAGGCTGTGCCCCACGTTGGGCACCAGTTGTAACAATGACTATATCATGTGTGTGCAGCCTTCCACAGTGTGTTCTTCCTCCCTGGACCAGGGCCCACAGTCCCCCAGGTCTGCAAGCCTCAGGATTGCTCCCGGCCACCTGGTTAACAATATGGGCCTAAGCACTGGTAGGGAGGGGGAGGGAGATTGGAAATGAGGCCTGATATAACAGGAGAGAGAGAGAGAAAGAGAGAGAGAAAGAGAGAGAGAATAAAGAATAGATGGATTCAGACGAAACTGGGGGCAATTCCACGAGGGAAATAATTCAGTTTATTGCTGTAATCCGGAGTTTTTTATACAGGACATTGTGGGGTTTGGGACATAAAAAATTGGGGGTTGGGACATGCAGGATTTCACACCATATACTCCAGATCACTACAGGAAAGTGTCAAGGCTTTGCCCAAAGAATCAAAGACAACTGGCTCCAGGGAGGTTTTCAAAAGGCAAGCAGGAGACCAGCAGGGGTCCAAGCTGGAGTGTTTTTGCTGACTCCCTTAGTGCTTCTGCCAAAGGAATCCCCACATGATATATTGTATGTGAGGCTACAGAGATGGCACATGCTCTTGTGGAGAACCCCTGTTCAGTTCCCAGCACCAACATAATGGCTCATAAATATCTGTAACCCCAGTGCCAGGGTATCATATGCCTCTATCACAGAGATTTTTACTCCCAGCTAGGAGGCACCCACAGCACATTCTGAGGTAGGTAGCATCCCATCTTCCTACCCTGCCTATGCTGTTTCCCATTTTCCTTGTTACTAAGGCAATGCAAGGAGAGAACTCTCCAATCTTAATTAGACTAGAAAATTTATTAGGCTTCCCTACAAAGTGATGGTGGAAAACATACAATCACTTGAGCTGCTACGCATGGTCTGCTCTCCCCTTTCAAGTGGAAGCCCAGAGTCCTGGCATAAATCCTCTGCTGTACACCCATTATGGGGCAATGGCAAGAGAGAGTGCCCTGCCCTTATGGCAACCTTTTTATATGCCCTTGCCCCCAGTATACCACAGTTCCAGGTATACCCATGGGAATGATAGCATTTAGTTTCATTCAGCTGGTGTGAACCCAGCATCATGGGAACATTGCCGTGCAGGCTCTGCTTTACCCTTATCTCCTCCCTCTAACTAGACTCCATAGCTCACAACTTGTACAGTGATAAGTCCATTTCAAAGAAGATATATTTTATCCCATACTCTACCTCCCTTCTTTGGCCCTTACAAACTGGGTGCACCAATCTCTCCCACAAGAAACCCTGGGCCTTTAAAGGGAAGGAGGGAGATAGGCTCTGAAGTGACAAATCAAACTCTCAACACTGTCCAAGTTGTTTTCAACAGGCAGGTGGCTCATTCAGGAGTCTCCTTCTAGAGACAAGCAAAGCAAGCCTCCAACACAGTGAAACACATTTGTGACTCGCATCAGAATACAAGCAAAAAAAAAGGGAAACCCACATGCCAGAGACACGACAAAGGGACAACATGGGAAAGGTGCAGGGTAAGTCCACACCAAGCTCTACCAATCCTGTAAGAGATTGCTACAGTGGGATCCCCCTGAAAGTGACCCAAGAAACAGATCTTAGAGGAAAAATTGCATACCTATTCAGAGAAATTAAAGAATATAAAGAACAAGTCAGAGAACTAAGGAGAGAGAATGAAAAACTCAAGAAGGACCTAGAGGGATACAATGACAAACTTCGGAAAGAGCTAAAGGGAGAGAATGATAAATTTCAGAAAGAACTAGGGGGAGAAAATGACAAACTCTGGAAAGAAGTGTAAAAACTGAAAAAAGAAGCCAACCAGCAAAGAAAGGAGCACAAAGAAGAGATTGAGTAGCTCCAAAAGGAAGTGAAAATACTAAAGAAATCACAGGATGAAATGAAAAAGGAAATAGAACACTCATCCAATGAAGAGGAAAGGAATGGAAAAAGCCTCAGAAATAGGATGGAAGAAGCAGAACAAAGAATATCAGAGCTGGAAGATAACACAGAACAACTAAAATCTCAAATAAAGATTATAAAAAATTTTAAAATACACAAAAGTGGAACAACCAGGAACTGTGGCACACTATGAGAAGATCAAACCTCCACATCATAGGAATAGAGGAAGGAGAAGAATCTCAAGAGAATAGTATTGAACAGATCTTCAACAGAATAATAGATGAAAATTTCCCCAAACTAAAAAAAAAGACAAACCCATACAAATACAAGAAGCACAAAGAACTCCAAACAGACAAGATCAGAAAAGAAACTCCCCACGCCGTATTATAGTTAAAATGCTAGACGCCCAGGGGATTTCCCAGGACCACCTGAAGCATAGGTAGGAGCTGGATCCTTCAGCTAGGCTGATTGTTTGGTTTGATTCATTCATCTTTGGCTAGATTGGCTTGTGTGGCTGTGGGGGTGGAGTTGTCCTCCCAGCTGGTATAAAAGGTGAGCCTGTGTGAGACTTGAGATTGGGGATTTCTGGGACCACCTGAAGCACAGGTAGGAGCTGGGTGATTCAGCCAGGAGGATTGTTTGGTGTGATCCATTCATCTTTGGCTCAATTGACTTGTGTGGCTGTGGGGGCGGAGTTGTCCTGCTAGCTGGTATAAAAGTTGGCTGAGAACCATATGAAACTCCAATTCCAGGAGAACTCCAGTTCCAGGGGAATCCGACACCCTCTTCTGACTTCCGCAGCAGTGCACGGGTGCACAAACCTGCATACAGACAGTACATTCCTACATATACAGAAATAAATTTTTTTAAAAAGTTGGGCCTGTGTGAGACAAGATTGGGGATTTCGTGTAACCACCTGAAGCACAGGTACAGGGGCACAGGTTAAACAGCAACCCATCCACCCCACCCCACCCCCCACCCCCGTCAACTGGGATTGCCGACGGTGTGTCCAAGTGGATTCTTTGGAGAACCTTCAAAACAGAAAGGGAAGAGTGAGTTAGACTTCCAATAGAAAGCCCAAAACTTAGGTCAACACTCCATAATCAAGGAGAAAAGGAGAAAAGCAAATCAATCAAACAAACAATGAAGGCATCTGAAAGAGGCAAGCAAATCAAGCCTTCAACACAGTGAAAAGGCAATTCGGATTTGCATAGGAATACAGGCAAAGAGAAATCCACATTCCAGGGATATGAAGAGGGGACAACATGGGAAAGGTGCAGGATAATTCCACACCAAGCTCTACCAACGCTGTGGAAGATTCATACAGTGGGATCCCCCTGGGGATGGCCCAGGACACAGATATTAGAAGTACAATTAGGACCTAGAGAGAGAGAATGGCAAACTCTGGAAGGAAGTGGAGACACTGGAAAAGATCCTGTGTTGAAAAAGATAAGGAAACAAACCAGCAAAACAAAGAGCTACAGGCAGAGACTGAGAAGCTCCAAAAGGAAGTGGAAAAGAAATCAGAAGACGAAATGAAAAAGGAAATCAAACACTCATCCAATCAAGAGGAAAGGAATGGAAAAAGCTTCAGAAGTAGAATGGAGGAAGCAGAACAAAAATATCAGACCTGGAAGATAACACAGAACAACTAAAAACCTCAAGTAAAGATTATGAAAAATTTAAAAATACACAAAAGTGGAACAACCAGGAACTGTGGGACACTATGAAAGATCAAACCTCCACATCATAGGAATAGAGGAAGGAGAAGAATCCCAAGAGAATGGTATTGATCAGATCTTCAATAATAGATGAAAATTTCCACAAACTTAATTAAAAAAGACAAACCAATGCAAATACAAGAATCACATAGAACTCCAAACAGACAAGATCAGAAAAGAAACTCTCCATGCCATATCATAGTTAAAACGCTAGACACCCAAAACAAAGTCAAAATTCCAAAAGCCACAAGAGAAAAACAACAAGTTACTTATAAGGGGAAACCTATCACAATTACAACTGACTTCTCAGTTCAAACTATGAAAGCAAGAAGAACTTGGAGCAAAGCATTCCGTGATAAAGGACTATAGATGCCAACCCAGGTTACTATACCCAGCAAAAATGTTGATTATAGTTGAAGGAGAGAGAACAATCTTCCAAGACATAAACAAGATGAAAGAATACATGTCTGGAAAACCAACCCTTCAGAGAATAATGAAGCAATTCAAAGGACAGAAGAGAGGAGCACCTATCCCCAGGCACCTAGAAAGAGAAATTAATAAAACCGTAACTGCAGAATTAGAAACCTAGACCAAAAATGCAAATGGATAATAAGGTGAAAGGAAGGAACACAAATCTATCAGTTATAACCTTAAATATTAATGGACTAAACTCTCCAATCAAAAGACATAGACTGGGAGATTTGATTAGGAAACAGAACCCATCTATATGCTGTCTACAAGAAAAGCATCTTAACTTCAAGGATAGGCACTACTTTAATGTGAAAAGATGGAAAGAAATATTTCAAGCAAATGGTACCAAAAAGAAAACAGGTGTTGCTATTTTAATATCAGACAAAATAGATTTCAAAGTAAAAGAAATCAGAAGAGACAAAGAAAGCCATTACATTGTTATCAAAGGAACAATTCCCCATGAAGATTTCACAATTATGAATATATATGCACCAAATTCTGGTGCACCAAACTTTATAAAGACAATTCTCCAGGAACATATGGCACAGATTAACCCCAGTACATTCATAGTAGGGGACTTCAATACCCCAGTGAGAACTTTGGACAGGTCATCTGGACAAAGAATAAACAGAGAGACATCTGAACTGAATGATACAATACACCAAACAGACCTCACAGACATCTACCGAATATTCCACCCTAATACCAGAGAATACACTTTCTACTCAGCGCCCCATGGAACATTCTCCAAAATCGACCACATACTGGGACACAGAAGAAGCCTCCACAAATACAAAAAGATTAAAATAATTTCATGCATTCTATCAGACCACAATGCAATAAAGCTCACAAAAAAATGCTAGACACCCAAAACAAAGACAAAATTCTGAAAGCCACAAAAGAAAAACAACAAGTCACATATTAGGGGAAACCCATCAGAATTATGACTGACTTCTCACACAAACCATGAAAGCAAGAAGAACATGGAGCAAAGCATTCCCAGTGTTAAAGGACTATGGATGCCAACCCAGGCTATTATACGCAGCAAAAATGTCGATTATAGTTGAATAAGAGAGAAAAATCGTCCATGACATAAACAAGATGATAGAATACATATCCAGAAAACCAACTGGTCAAAAAATACTTGAAGCAATTCAAAGGGCAGAAGAGAGGAGCAACTATTCCCAAGCAACTAGAAAGAAAAACTAATAAAAACATAACTGCAGAAGTAGAAACTAAAAATGCAAATGGATAATAAGAAGAAAGGAAGCAGCATCCATCTTTCGATTATAACCTTAAATATTAATGGACTAAAGTTCCCAATCAAAAGACATAGACTAGGAGATTGGATAAGGAAACAAAACCCATCTGTATGCTGTCTACAAGAAACCCATCTCAATGTCAAGGATAGGCACCAACTTAAGGTGAAAGGATGGAAAAAATATTCCAAGCAAATGGTACCAAAAAGAAAGCAAGTGTTTCTATTTTAATATGAGACAAAATAGAATTCCAAGTAAAAGAAATCAAAAGAGAAAATGAGGGCGATTATATTCTTATCAAAGGAACAATTGACCATGAAGATTTCACAATCATAAATATATAAGCACCAAACTCTGGTGCACCCAATTTTATAAACTTTATAAAGACAATTCGTCAAGACCTCAAAGAGCAGATTAACCCTACCACACTAATAATATGAGACTTCAATACCCCACTAAGTCCTTTGGACAGATCAACAGGACAAAGAATAAACAGAGAGACATCTGAACTGAATGATATAATACACCAAATGGACCTCACAGACATCTATCGAATATTCCACCCAAACACCAGAGAATACACATTCTACTCAGCACCCCAAGGAACATTCTCCAAAATATACCACATACTGGGACACATGAAAAAAATCAACCAAATACAAAAATATTGAAATAATTTCATGCATTCTATCAGACCACAGTGCAATGAAGCTCAATATCAACACCAGAATAAGCCCTAAAACCTAAAAGAACACATGGAGACTAAACAACATTCTCCTGAATAATGAATGGGTCAAGAAAGAAATAAAGAAGGAAATAAAAGGATTCCTGGACTGAATGACAATGACAATACAACACAACAAAACCTATGGGACACTTTAAAAGCAGTCCTAAGAGGGAAGTTTATAGGCCTAAGTGCCTACATCAAAAAACGAAAAAGAGCACAAGTGAACGATCTAACATTGCAGCTAAAAACACTTGAAAGTCAAAAACAAATGAACCCTAAACGCAGCAGACAGGAAAAAATAACAAAAATCAGAACACAAATCAATGATATAGAAACGAAGAAAACCATACAAAAAAATCAATGAATCCAAAAGTTGGTTTTTTGAGATAATAAACAAGATAGACGGACCTCTAGCCCAGTTAACCAAAAGAAAGAAGGAAAAACTCCGAATCAATAGAATCTGTGATGAAAGGGGAAATATCACAACAGACAATGAAAAGATCCAGACAATCATAAGGGAATACTTCAAAAACCTTTACTCTACCAAGTTTGAAAACCTAGAAGAAATGGTTGAATATCTGAAATCCTGGGAATCACCAAAGCTCAACCAAAATGAGATCAACAGCTTAAACAGACCAATAATATATGAAGAAATTGAAGATGTAATAAGAAACCTCCCAACTAAAAAAAGCCCAGGCCCAGATGGTTTCATGGCAGAATTCTATAAAACATTTCAAAAAGACTTACAACCATTACTTGTCAAGTTGTTTAGAAGGATACAAACATAGGGAATTCTCCCAAATTCCTTCCATGAAACCAGCATCACTCTATTACCAAAACCAGGCAAAGATACAACCTGAAAGGGAACTATAGACCCATCTCCCTAATGAACACAGATGCCAAAATTCTAAACAGGATACTGGCAAAGTGCATACAGACCCACATCAAGAAGATCATCCATCAAGACCAAGTTGGATTCATACCAAAGATCCAGGGATGGTTCAAAACGTGAAAATCAATAAATATCATCAAACATATAAATGGACTGAAAGACAAAAACCACATAATCATCTCAATTGATGCGGAAAAAGCCTTGACAAAATCCGGAATCCCTTCATGCTTAAAGTCCTAGAGGGAACTGGATTGAAGGGATCATTCCTCAATGTAATCAAAACCATATATAGGAAACCCTCAGCCAATATCATCCTAAATGGAGAAATGACAGAAGTATTCCCTTTAAAAATGGGAATTCCATAAGGCTGCCCCCTGTCACCACTCCTTTTCAATATAAGGGTTGAAACACTTGCTAGGACAATAAGGCAAGAAAAGGATATTAAAGGACTTATAAATGGAAATAAGGAAGTCAAACTATTCATTTTTGCTGATGATATGATCGTTTACTTAAGTGATTCTAAAAACTCCACCAGAAAATTCCTAGAAATGATTAAGAGCTTCAGTAATGTGGCAAGATACAAAATTAACCTAGGAAAATCAGTAGCCTTTCTTTACATCAAAAACAAGCAATTGAAGAAGGAATACAAGGAGACCTTCCCACTCACAATAAAACAATAAAATAAACAATAAAAAAAACAATAAAATACCCAGGAACAAACCTAACCAAATACACCAAATAACTCTACGACAAAAATTTTAAACCCTTGAAGACAGGAGAGGATCGAAAAAACTCCCATGTTCATGAATTGGGAAAATTAATATAGTAAAAATGTACATTCTACCCACAATCTTGTTTGGGCAGATTTAATGCAATCCCAATTAAAATCCCCAAGAATTTCTTCACAGGCTTGGAAAAAAATCCTTAATTTCATTTGGAAAAACAAAAATCCCCAAACAGCCAAAACAACCCTGAGTGAAAAGAGCAATACAGGGGGAACTCTATACCAGACTTCAAACTTTACTACAGGGCTATAGTCATAAAAACAGCTTGGTGCTGGCACAAAAACAGACGTGTTGACCAACGGAACAAATTGAAGATCCAAACTTGACCACATACAATTTCAGCCATCTCATATTTGACAAGGGGGCCAAGAAGACACAATGGAGAAAGACGCCATCTTCAGCAAGTGGTATTGGCAAAACTGGATCACTACTTGTAGAAGAATGAAAAGAAACCCCTACCTCTCGCCCTGTACAAAAGTGAACCTCAGATGGATTAAAGACCTCAACGTGAAACCCAAAAATCTGAAGGCAATAGAAGAAAAAGTTGGAAGCAGACTACAAGACATAGGCATAGGAAAAGACTTCCTAAATCAGACAGCAGCTGCACAAGTATTAAGGTCGACAATTGACAAATGGGACCTCATTAAACTCAAAAGCTTCTGTACATCAAAAGAAACAGTCAAGGAGGTGAAGAGAACACCCACAGAGTGGGAGGAAACCTTCACCACAGATACATCTGACAAAGCATTGATTTCCAGAATATATAAACTACTCAAAAAACAAAGAAGAAAGAAAACAAATGAATGACCCCTCAATAGATGGAGCAAAGAGCTGAACAGAGACCTCACCAGTGAGGAATTAGTGATGGCTGAGAAACATCTTAAGAAGTGCTCAACATCACTAATCATTAAGGAAATGCAAATAAAAACCATTTTAAGATATCATCTTACTCCAATACGACTGGCTAGGATTAAGAAAACAAATGATACCACGTGCTGGAGAGATTATGGGGAAAGGGGAACACTCATCCATTGCTGGTGGGAATGTAACTCGTGCGCCACTACAGAAAACAATGTGGAGAACCCTTGGAAGACTCAAAATGAGCTTGCCACCTGAACCAGTCATACCACTCCTGGATATATACACACAAGACTCATCTTACGGCAGAGATACCTGCACAGCTATATTTATTGCAGCTCTGTTCACAATAGCAAAAAGCTGGAACCAACCCAAATGCCCCTCAACTGATGAGTGGATAGAGAAAATGTGGTACATCTGTAAAATGGGGTTCTATGCAGAAGTAAAAAAAAGACAACATCATGAATTTGCAGGTAAATGGATGGAACTAGAAGATACTATGTTAAGTGAAGTAACACAGTCCCAGAAAAACAAACGATGAATGGTATTCCTCATCTGTGGCTGCACCAATAACCCAGTTGTAAATATTTCTTGTGGGGAGTGATGCATATTGGAAAGTACAACAACAACACCAACAACAGAAAAGACTGCATCAAAGAACTGACTGAAAGTGTGAATCTGGTGGGGTGGGGGTAGGGAGGGTGACAGGGGTCAATATTCAATTAATGTGTATTTAATTGATGTGAATTTAACAGTTATCCAAATTTTCCCAAACTTTGTCTACATATTATATGGGATTTTAGGCCTTAGTAAAAGTAAAAATGTCTATATTAAACAACATTGGTTAAAAGGTTTTTAAAAAACGGGTTTAAGCTAATTGGGACGATAAATTGTCCACATTTGTTTTACTTATAATTTGTATAACAACAACTTTGGGATTAATGGATACAAATGTTCTCTATAATTTTGTGGTGTACAGTATCATCTTGTAACATTTTCTTTTACCTGTAGGATAATTTAACTTAAGGAATTAAGTTTGCTTCCCAAATTAACAACATACAGTCAATGATAAACAGCTTGGGTAAATTTAATGAAAATTTACACCTTGATTCCTGCCTATAGGTATGTGTACTACAACTGCCTTTTTGGAGATTCATGGGTCAAAAAATAAAAACCTAAAATAAAAAAAGGGGGATACAGTTATATGTTAAACCTTTTGTCAAATTTTTTCAATTTAAATCTTAAAACTAACTATGGGAAAAGATTTGCATGTTCCCACAGGCAATTTAATGGCTGAGAAAGAAAAGATACAGCTTTGCACTGTGCAGGATGTACCAAAAAATACCAGCAGAGAAGTTGGACCATCTAAATATTAAAAAGAAGAAAAGTCTCAGACTACGACAGGTATCAAACAATGCTGTGGATCCTATTTCTAATAAATGTTTATAATAAGTCCTAATGAACTTTACCTTCCAGGTGCCACAAAGTTTTAATATCAGAGACTTTCTTACCTCCTTTTCAAAGAACAAAGAAAAACATGATGGTAATGAAGTCATTCCCTAACTGTAAATTAGAGCCAACTGTTATAGAGGAAATCTCTTATAAAATTGGTGTAACTGCTTTCTTTAATTGACTAACAGACATAGGAACTGTGAAAGGATAATTCTCTATTCAGAGCCAAATATAATATTAAAGTCTTTATAAGCTGTGTAATTAAGCAAAATATGTTAATACAGGAGAGCTCTGATATCAACAATGGATTATTCTGCCAAGGAGATGTTGGCTATGGGATGCAAGCCCCCAAAAAGTTAAAGGCGTTTTGCCTGTAAACTGGGATACCTGCAAGAAGAGAGGCAATAAGACCCTGCTGTTGAAGACCTGGTGTAAGCATTGGAACGATGTATTGAGACCACAGTTGCAAGTGTACAGTTGGTCTCTGGAATGCCAGAGAGTGTTACCAAAGGCCATTAAACCAATAAAGCAAATATTGGTCTCCTTGATTCAAGAAAGTCTCCTCCATCTGCATCAGCTACACCTCACCTGCCCGGAAATACTATGCAGCAGTGGCAGCCATATGTCTATATATCCCAAATCTAATTGGCTGTTAGCTCTCTCCTTGGAGGAATAACTCACAGCTGATGCAACAAGCTTACTTCCTCTAGTAGATAGGAGATGGTATAAGCCACAGTAAGACCTTGTCATCTTTTACAGAAAAGCTATAGTTCATGGATTAGCATACCATCCAAACATCTGTGTCTATACCAACGTAACCTACCATAATAATTAGTACTGTTTAAATGCCTGTATATCTAATTGCTTGTACTTCATCAGTAGGATTCAAAGGTTATTCCTGAATAAACTGCTAACCCATGAGAGGAAACAGCCTGAACTGATCAGAGTCCAAAATGACATCTCCAGAGAAAGTAGACTATTTTGCTTCTCACCCACTTGTGCCCCTTTTCTAAAGCCTAGGGAACAATCTGCAGGAGAGGGGGCGTGGTAGAATGTAAGGGCTGCGATTGGGGTGAATTGCGGAAATACAGCAATATAGACTGGACTCTTATTTGATCAACAAGCTTGTACATACAAGCCCCTCCAGCTGTACAATGGGGGCTTTGGGCTGTATAAGTTTGGGCATAGCTGCTTGCAAATTGGTTTTACATGAAGGACGCTTGTATACTTATTACTTATTTACTTATTACTTATTACTTATTTTAAAAATCAAATAAAAGAAAATGAAATCAGCAAAAAATAAAAATAAAAAAATATAAAAGGAGTCTCCTTCTTATCTCTACTTACAAAAACACAAATAGCAAGAAACACAGACAGCTAAACCCATCTTTTTTTCCTTTTTTTTCTTAGATTTTCATTTTTTTATTGATGCTTTGTGTATTTCATACATCATTTTCCAATTCAGTTCAGGCATATTTCCCTTTCCCTTCCCCCCACCCCACCCCACCCCATCCTAGATCATGCATTCTGCCATAACTGTCTTGCATCTTTCTCTCAGTTTTTTTCATTTTTTTAACAATAAGTGATAATTTATGACTACAAGCATCCTTCATGTAAAACCAATTTGCAAACAGTTGTGCCCAAACCCACACAGCCCATGGGTTCCACCATCCAGCAGGGGGGCCTTGTATGATCATCAAGTTGATCAAATGAGTGTCCAGACTATATTGCTGTAGTTTCACCTTTCACCCCAATCACAGCCCTTACATTCTACCATGACCCCTCATCCGCAGATTGTTCCCTAAGCTTAGAAAAGGGGCACAGGTGGATGAGAAGCAAAACAGTGTACTTTCTCTGGAGCTGTTGTCTTGGACTCTGGTGAATTCTGATTGTTTCCTTTCATGGGCTGACAGTTTGTCCAGGAATAACCTTTTGATCCTACTAATGAAGCACAAGCAATTAGATATATAGGTATTTAAACAGTACTAATTGTTATGGTAGGTTACTTTGGTATAGACACAGATGTTTGGATGTATGTTAATCCATGAATTATATATTTTTTCTCTTAAACATGACAGGGTCTTACTGTGGCTTATAACATCTCCTAACCATTAGAGGATGTAAGCTTGTGGCATAAGCCATAGGTTATTCCTCCAAGGAGAGAGCTAATAGCCAATTAGATTTGGGATATACAGGCATATGGCTGCCACTGCTGCACAGTATTTCCAGGCAGGTGAGGTGTGGCTGGTGCTGATGGAGGAGTCTTGCTTGACTCAAGGAGACCCATATTTGCTTTATTGGTATAGTGGCCTTTGGTAACACTGTCTGTTATTCCAGAGACCATCTGTACACTTGCATGTGTGGTCTCAATACATCTTTCCCATGTTTACTTCAGGTCTTCGAAAGCAGGGCCTTATCGCCTCTCTTCTTGCAGGTATCCCAGTTTAGACGCAAGGAGCCTTTACCTTTCGGGGGGTGTGGATCCCCTGGCCAACATCTCCTTGGTAGAATAATCCATTGCTGATGTCAGAGCTCCTGTATTAATATATTTTGCTTAAGTGCATAGCTTAAGGAGACTTTAGTATTATATTTGGTTCTGAATAGAGAATAATCCTTTTCACAGTTCCTATGTCTATTAGTCATTAAAGAATGCAGTATATTACCGTTTTTTAAGAGATAACCTCTGGGCTGGAAAGATGGGCCTAGCGGTTAAGAAGCGTAACTGCTCTTACAGAATCCCGGGTTCGATCCCCGAGCTAACCCACATGGGGGCCGAGAACCTCTGAAACTCCAATCCAGGAAATCCAGTTCCAGGGGAATCTGCACTCTTCTGACTTCCACGGCATTGGCACGACATGCGGTGCACAGCACCTGCATTGAGACAGTACATTCATACACGCATCCAAAATTAAAATTAAGTAAAATAAAAAATAAAATAAAAATAGAGAATTTACCTCTATAAAGTTGTCCTCTGATTTACAGTTAGGAGAACACAACATCATCATACCATATGTTCTCCTTGGTTTCTACATGGCGAGGTAGGTAAGAAAGTCCTCTTGAAGTAAAGTTCATTAGGACTCATTATAAATAGTTCTTACAAGTAGGCGATCCACAGACAGGGGTTTGATGTTTGTAGCATCCGAAGCCTTTTCTTCCTTTCCAATGTTCAGACAAGCCAACCTTCTGTTGGCACTTTCTGGTACATCCTACTCAATGCAAAGCTGATCTTTCTTTCTCAGCCATTAGTTGGTGACCATTTGGACCTGTGGAAACATCAAATGCTTTTCCCGAGTAGTTTTAAGATTGATTGCAAGGTTTTTGACAAAAGGTTTTTCATATCTATCTGTATCCCCCCCTTTTTTTTTAGGTTTTTGTGTTTTTGACCATGAGTCTCCAGAAGGCATTGTTATTATACATGCCTATCTAGAATGGAATCCAAGCCCAGATTTCATCAAACTGCCCCCATGCTTTTTGGGTGCTGTAGTTGATTGAACTTGAGAAGTAAACCTAATTTTGGAAATTAAATCACTTATCTGTAAAAGGAAGCTTACAAGTTGATACTGTACACAGAAAAATTATAGAGAACATTTGTTATATGTCCAATCCCAAGTTATGATATAAACAGAGTTATGTAAAACAAAATTGTGGACAACAGCAATTATATCTCCATTTAACTCAGATGCATTACCGTTTTATCAGAGCCTTTAAACCAATGTGTTTAATATACACATATTTACTTTTACTAAGCCTAAAACACATGTAGCTGTAGACAGTGTCTGGGAAAAGATACTGTATGAACTCACGTCAATTAACTATGTATTAATCGAATATACACCTGTGTCCCTCTCCCCACCCCTCCCACCCTCCCGATTCACACATTTCAATCAGTTTTCTGATGCAGTCTTTCTGTTTGTTGTGTTGTTTGTTGTTTGTTCTTTTAATATCATCCCTCCCACAAGAAATATTTATAACTGGGTTATTGGACTAGCATCCACATATGAGGGACACCATTCTCGTTGTTTTTTTCGGGACCGTGTCATTCACTTAACATAATGTTCTCTAGCGCCTTCATTTACCTCAAAGTTCATGATGTTTCCCATTTACAGCACATATAACTCCATCGATAATGTACCAACATTTCTCTAACCACTCACAGTTTGAGGGGCACTTGGGCTTGGTTCCAGCTTTTGCTATTGTGAACAGATCCTCAAAAACATAGTGTGCATGTATCCTGCGAGTAAGATGAGTCTTGGGTATATCCCAGGAGTGTTATGACTGGGTCAACAGGCTCATTTTCAGTCTTCCAAGGGTTCTCCATTGCTTTCCATAGTGGCTGCTACAATTCCCACCAGCAATGGATGAGTGTTCCTTCACCACAACCTCTCCACAACTTGGTATCATTATGTTTCCTGATCCTAGCCAATCTTATTGGAGTAAGATTATTATCTCATGTGGTTTTAATTTGCATTTCCTTGATTATTAGTGATGTTGAACACTTCTATAAGATGTTTCTCAGCCATCTCTAATTCCTCCTCTGTGAAGTCTCTATTCAGATCTTTGCTCCATCTTTTGAATGATTCATTTGTTTTCTTTCTTCTTTGTTTTTTGAGTAGCTTGTATACTCTGGAAATTAATGCTTTGTCAGATGTATCTGCTGTGAAGGTTTCCTCCCACTCTGTGGGTCTTCTCCTCACTTCCTTTATTGCTTCCTTTGATGTACAGAAGCTTTTGAGTTTAATGAGGTCCCATTTGTCAATTGTCGATCTTATTTCTTGTGCAGCTGCTGTCTGATTTAGGAAGTCTTTTCCTACACCTATGTCTTGTAGTCTGCTGCCAAGCTTCTCTTCTATCACCTCCAGAGTTTGGGGTTTCACATTGAGGTCTTTGGTCCATCTGGAGTTGACCTTTGTACAAGGTGAGAGGTAGGGGTTTAATTTCATTCTTCTACAAGTGGTGATCCAGTTTTGCCAACACCACTTGCTGAAGATGCTGTCTTTCTTCCATTGTGTATTCTTGGCCCCCTTGTCAAATATGAGGTGGCTGAAATTGTATGAGCTCAGGTTTGGATCTTCAGTTTTATTCCATTGGTCAACTGGTCTGTTTTTGTGCCAGTACCAAGCTGTTTTTATGACTATAGCCCTGTAGTATAGTTTGATGTCTGGTATAGCGATCCCCCCTGTATTGCTCTTTTCACTCAGGATTGCTTTGGCTATTCGGGGTCTTTTGTTTTTCCAAATGAAATTGAGGATTTTTTTTTCCAAGCCTGTGAAGAAACTCTTGGGGATTTTGATTGGGATTGCATTAAATCTGTACACTAGTTTGGGTAGGATGGACATTTTTACTATATTTATTTTCCCAATCCATGAGCATGGGAGGTTTGTCCATCTTCTGATGTCTTCCTCAATTTCCTTTTTCAGGGGTTTAAAATTTTTGTTGTAGAGATCCTTGGTGTCTTTGGTTAGGTTTGTTCCTAGGTATTTTATTGTTTTTGAGGCTATTGTGAGTGGGAAGGTCTCCTTGTAGTCCTTCTTCAGTTGCTTGTTGTTGGTGTAAAGAAAGGCTACTGATTTTTCTAGATTTATTTTGTATCCTGCCACTTTACCAAAGCTCTTAATCATTTCTAGGAGTTTTCTGGTGGAGTTCTTAGCATCCCTTAGGTAGACAATCATATCATCAGTAAAAAGGGATAGCTTGACTTCCTCTTTTCCAATTAGAATTCCTTTAATTTCTTTTTCTTGCCTTATTGCCCTAGCAAGGGCACTATATTGAAAAGGAGTGGTGACAGGGGGCAGCCTTGCAGAGTTCCTACCTTTAAGGGGAATGCTTCTGTCATTTCCCCATTTAGGATGATATTGGCTGTGGGTTTCCTGTATATGGCTTTGATTACATTCAGGAATGATTCCTCCAGTCCAATTCCCTCTAGGACTTTAAACATGAAGGGATGCTGGATTTTGTCAAAGGCTTACTCCACGTCAATTGAGATGATGGTGTCGTTTTTGTCCTTCAGTCCATTTATATGTTTGATGATATTTATTGATTTTCTTATGTTGAACCATCCCTGCATCTCTGGTATGAATCCAACTTGGTCATGGTGGATGATCTTCTTGATGGGGGTCTGTAAGATAAACACATCTGAAGTCTTATAACAAGTTATCTATGGGCACAATCACAAATGCTAGGATGGTATCTTAGTCCTGGCATCACAGCTTTTTTAACAAAAGATGGCAATAGTTTTTTAATGTGGCCTATATAAAGTATTCTTCCTCTAGTGGGCACCAAGCTTGCAGTATCAATTTTGTGTGTCCTACCACCCCCCACATAAACAGGCCATAGATCCAACTAGAATTTTTCTGTGTGTACATATATTAGGCTGCCAGTATTGCATTTCATCTTCTGAAAAAGTGCTGCACATGAGCTCTCTAGTAGAGCTTTGGAGACCATTTCTTTCCAGTGATTTGCATAGTGCTCTTCAGCACTGCGAATGTCAGCTGTCCATTTGCAGTGCAAGGTCTCAGCATGGTTTTTCTTTCTCATGCTCACATCCCATACTTTTCCTGCAATAGCATCTTACTATCATTTTTTGTGCACACAAAGTTATAAGGAAAATTCCTTTGTTCTGGGGCTTTTTAGAGCTTCCCCAACCAACATCTCCTAGTAGGGCAGTCCACCCCTGGTACTGAACACTATACCAATACATCTTATTTAACCATAAAGCTCCCAAAGATTGCATAGTTACACCTGGCCCTGGTACTCCTCCTTGATGAATTTACTTTTGATCTTTGTTCTTTTTGGTGTACTTGTTATCTCTCTAACATCTGTATAACATCCAGTCATTAACATTAGATATAAGATGAAATATAAACCAGGACCAACATATCATGGGACGATTTTATCTATTTGTATGAACTATGGTTCCAAAGACCCATCTTGGGTGCAATGGCACAAATGGGAGGCATTACTTAGTTAGCTCCTCAGCATCTGTAGTCATTTTCTCTAACCCATTTGGTTTCCTGGGGATTTTACATACAGCCTCCTGGTATTTCTTTAGTTTTAAAAGACCTGGCTCATGATGTCTAACCCTGCACAAGGCCAAGGACACATAGGTCTCCTTTTGCCTCTGCCGTATTTGCAGGTAGTCTGGGTCAGACAGGCCCTGGGCCTGACTTCTGACTTCAGTCAAAACACCTGCTTCTTTTTACTGGCACCATATGACCGCTGGGGGAAGCCCCAACTGGGCAAACTGCTCCCACCCCCAGCAAGATTTTTCTAAGCAGAGAAAGATACTCTGTTAATTTGGAGGGTTCAATATCTACCCCCCAACAGTTTTTAGCTATTGTTTACCTCTTAGGAACTGTTCCTCTGGCTTTAAAGCCTCCCAGAGGATTTTTATCATGGAATTTGGCCTTTTATTATTTTTTTTTTTCTTAAGGAAATTTGCCTTGACATAGATCCCACCACATTTGCCTCCTACTAATCCAAGCAGACTTCCTTTTTGTTTAATCCTTTTTATATCTTCTCTAGGTTGCTTCACTCTTCTACAGACATATTTTACAGGCTGACATAAGTCATCAAAATATGGCAAATCCTCCCTTACATTATAAAGACTCTGTCCTGTCAAGGGGCTCAGCAGAGTCATTAAGGTTTCATAACACTCTCAAGGTCCTTATTCAATTAAGTTTTTTCTTAAATCGCTGGTAAACACAACACTATCTGTCCCAGTGAAACCGAGCAGTGAAACCGAGTGAATCCCAGTGAAACCCAGTGAAACCGAGCCAATCTATTAGGGACTTATCCCCATCATGCTGTCTCAGACTATGCAGCTTTTGTCTCAAGGAAGGATTGGTGGTTATATTACTGTTTTCCTAATTCTGAACCACTTAAAATAATTATACCCCCCTCACAGGTCCCACAGCCTTACAAACCAGGTAGGGAGGAACTCCTTTACTGCCTGCTTATAAGTCTTTCCCAATTCCAACAACTCCAGTGCTGAGTATTCCCTGACTGTCTTAGTTTTCTGCACTGGGCCAATGCTAAAGCCACCATTAGCATGTTGAGACATGGATTTTTCCATTCCTTGTATTAGAGGTTGAACCCATGGTGCATCTGGTGATTTTCCTATGCCATTCTCCTTTTTTATCCCTATCTACCTTTTCTCCTGGGTCTCTCAGTTGCAAAAATGTGGCGGGCTGACACTTTACCTCCTTTTCTCTTTTAACACAGCTTACGGGCAAGGTCAGAGGTCAACCTCTTAATTTTTTTTTCTTGCTCTAACATTCCCTTTAAATCTTTGATCTCTTTTTGGGCCATCTCTTCTACTTAGTATAATCCTTTAATAACATTCAGTAGGATCCAGGTCACCTCAGCCATGGCTTGTTGTGCCCTGCCTTTGATCTTCTATTTTCAAGGGTTGTAAAGTCTGCCCTAAGACCTCTGTGGTTTTCAAAATATCTTCATATTCACAACGTGGCCCCCACTGGTCAAGTAAACATGCTACTCCATACCACTTAGAAGCAGGTGTCCAGTCAGGAATTTGTCCCATTGACCCTATGTGCCTATTTGTATTCAGTCTAGTTCCACATCTTAATTGTGTAATCCATGCAGCCACCTCCACTATCACTGCTCTAGCAAACAATACACCATGCCAGGATCCCCCGTGCATTTTCTTCCAGCTTTCCCCATAAAAGAAACCTGCTATCACCTTTCCCTGTGAGCTTGCTTTGCCTAATCCTGCCTTGACTATGTCAAATCTGTCACAGAGAATTTTTCTCCCAGAGTGGGGCCATACACAGCATGTACCCATGCACATAGTGTCCTGCCATCCCACCCACCTCGGCCTTATCCCAGATTCCTGGTTACTAAGGCAAAGCAAGGAGAGAACTCGCCAGTCTTAGACGAGAGAATTATTAGGCTTGCATACAAAGTGATGGTGGAAAACATACACTCACTCAAGCCATGGGGCATGGCCATCTCTCCATTTTCAATACGGCCACCCAGAGTCCTGGTATAAACTGTGTGCTATATGCCCATGCAGTGGAATGCTGAAAGACAGCGCCTAGCCACATGGGGTGGGCTTTTTATATCTCCCTGCCCTGAAAGCCCCAGAGATCCCTGCATTCCCTTGGGAATGCCAGCATCATGGGAACCTCGGTGTGCTTGCTGGGCTTTGCCCTTGGTTCCTCCCTCTAACTGGACTCCATAGTTCACAGCTTGTCCAGTGATAAGTCCATTCTAAAAAGATACGTTTTATCCCACGCCCCCTTCCTACCTACATGGCACTATTGCTTTTATACATATGTAGGTAATAAACCCATACTCATAAAATAAAAACAATAGATAAAGATGTATTCTATAAAATAAACAAAAAAGTCAATAGGAAATACATATAAAATATATTTTGAGGTGAGGCTTCATTATACATTTGTGGCTGGCCTACAACTCACTAAGTAGACCAGGCTAGCATCAGACTTGTAGAAATCTGCCTGCCTTAGCTACCAAGTTGCTGGAACCTTAGGTGTGAGTCATTATGCTGGGCAGCATCAAATTTCTTCCAAGTAAATCTAAAATTAGGAAAGCCTGCATGATGTATTTCTTATTTAGTCATTAAATTAACTTATTTTTATTTTATATGTTTCAAAGTTTGTCTGCATATATGTGATGCACCATTTGTGTGCACTCTCCATCTCAGCAAGGTGTAAGCATCTGATCTCCTGGGACTGAATAACAGAGGGTCCCTAACCATGATGGAAGTGCTGGGAAAGGGACTTGGGTCCTTGCTGCGGGGGTCACACCGGGAGTCTTAGCCAGCCCTGGACCTGCAGGACTGGCTGTACTGAAGAAGGACAGGTGCGTCTGCTCGCCCTCTCCGCAGCCTCCCTGTCCCAGGAGACAATCAGACGCAGCAGGGAGCCAAGTCAGGCAACGTCTTGTTTATTGTGGACAACACAGCAGTTTATAAAAGCAAAAACCACAAAGATGTTTCCATGGTGCCAAGCAGGCAACCAATTGTTTCAAAGGGCTAGGTAGCATGCAGGCTGTATGTAATGATTATTCCATAGAACTTAATGGGAGACAGGTACTGATCTTGAGCTGTCCACGAGTAGAGAAGTACCTTTGAGCCTATCATAATTCCCCTTTTCCTTCCTCCCCTATTCAGTTGTGGTCATAGTGACTGTTGTAGTTACAATGGTTTACATGGCTGAAGTTATTTGGCAGGTGGGGGACAGTCAGTGAAACTCAAGCCAGGCTTAGAGATTTCCAACAGGCCACACTTTTGGAGAGCCTATAGGGCCCAAAACTTGCCAGAGCAGCTAGTGCTGCTAACCTCTGGTCAGTATGTATATATTGATTATGTATATATTATTATGAAATTAAATATCTCCAGGCACTGATCACTATTCATGGTACAGATAGCTCTGAAAATTCATTCAGAAACAACTATTTCAACAGGAGCACAAATAAAACTATTTTGTGAAGAGCAATCCAGTACTATAGAAAATAATTAAATAACTATTATAAAGAGCATAAGGAGCCTTACAGTTACATCTATAAGAGCACTTACAGAAGGAATGTGTTTAACAAATAATAGAGGCTTTTGTAAGAATGCATGATACTCAACCTAGAAAACCAATGAAACTGTTGTACTTAAATAGAAAAAAAGGAAAGAATTACCAGTAATCTGAATAGAAAACTGAGTTACAAAGGTGAGAAATAGCAAATCTCTCTCAAGAGTAACTTTAAGACATGCACTCTCATTTCACCCATTAAAGGTGTCATTACAAAATTTTTCCTCCCAGGAGAGCAGCTCAAGCTCCCTTAAACGCATGCTTTGGTGACCATTTTTGCGCCCTACCTTCCTCTTCAGGCCCAGACACCAACCTAGGAACAGAAACTTAGGCATCTTCATTTGGGGGACTGCCAGCGATTTTTAATGGGTTTTTCCTATAGAGCGAATGGGTCCCTTTGGGTGCTCCCTCATGCTTATCCCAGACCATGATCCCCAGAAATCCCAAACAACATGGTGTCTGTGGGAGTCCAGAAGCCCCACATGCACCAGCACTCCAGGCTTTTGAGCCCTTACTCCTAACCCCTATGTAAGGTGGTTGGGAGGGGTTGCTAGATCCATAGCTCTGCGTCTCATTCAGCTGCACCTTCTGCACTCCTGTCTGATGTACAGGGACAGTCCGTTTGAAAGAAAGTCTAAAAGATATAGAATAACTGGGCACAGAACAGTATTTTATCATTTGTGATAAACAAGTAACTGATCTCATTCATAGCAAAATTAAAAATGAACTTGAAAGTCAAAGAATGGAAAAAAAACTGGTATTTGGAAGCCTTTAAGGAGTTGGCATAACTATTTTCATGTTTGATACATAGGCTCCAAATTTAAACTAGTCAGAACAAATAAATAAGCCACTACAGATTAATAAAAGGAACAATTCTTTTTGTAAATGTAGATTTTGTAAATGTTTATAAACCAAATGCTATGGCTGAAAAATTTAAAATTGTGAACTTTATGTAAATTCAGATACAGACTAATATATTAAAGTGGAGAATTGTCTTTTATTTCATGATGGATGGTTGCATTTAACTTCATACATATGAAAGTAGCAGAAATCATGTCTGTATTACATAAAAGTCCAATTAGCATTGTGTCTTTTGTTTACTGATTATGAGATTTGGGTAGACTTGCTTTTGATTCCATAGAACAACAGAGCAGTGGGACTGAAGATAATGGACACTATTTGTGAGATACTGTGAATGACATAATACCTTTATTGTTCTTGGAAACTACGTTTGATTTTGGTATAAGTTTTCTAATAAAATTTCAAAAACATAAAAAAGAGGTTTCAATACTAGATTTTATATGTCTCATATTTTCCCCAATGAATAGGAATTACACAGTCTTCTCATAGTCCAATGAGTCCTCTATGGTTTTATGATATTATAGGACAGAAATAATCATTCAGAAATATAAAAAATTATATGTGTTTCTATCTTATCAGACGAGACAGAAGTGTAAATGAAAATAAAAACCTAGAGAAAATACAGATACAAGCACTTGAAGCCTGAACTACATGGTATTCTTCAATGAACAGTGGTTCATTGAAGAAAAGAGAGAAGAATTTCAAAATTCACAAATCAAAATGAAAACTTGAGCACAACCACGATGAACTCACAAACAGCTTGGGATTTCAAACCTCAATTAGCCCAACATGGAACTTTCCTTATTGTTAGGACCTGGACTTTGGCTCCTACTTGTTTCTACACCCTCTCAAGTTGACAATTATTATGAACATCACAATCCAAAAACTCAAGAATTTCAGTGCACACTTGTATTAGTCACTTTCCTGTTGCTGTGATAAACCACCATGAGCAAGGGAACTTATAAAAAGAAGAGTTTATTTAGCTTACTTTGATGGTTCCAGGGAAACAGAGTCCATTATCGTGGGAGGCATTGGTGGCTGGGGCTTGAGCAGCAAGCCGAGGGTCGCATTTTGCAATGAGCACATGAAGTCAAGAGAGAGAGACTGGAGACCACAAGGCTTGTTAAACTCACTAAGCCTGCCCCCAGTGATGTACTTCCTCCAGCACAGCCACACCCTCTAAGACCTCCAAGAACAGTGCCACCAACTGGGGACAAAATATCTGAACACTTAAAGCCCATGGGAGACATTCTCATTCTAACCACCACATTCCACTCCCTGGCCCCCATAGGCTTATGACCATATAAAATGCAAAATGCATTTAGTCCAACCTTAAAAGTCCCATAGTCTTTACCAGTCTCAATTCTATTCAAAAGTATACAGAACAAAGTCTCTTCTGAGACCCAGGCTAATCTCTTAACTGTAAGCTCCTGTAAAATCAAAAGGCAAATTACATAATCCCAACATACAGTGTAACTGAATACACATTCCCATTCCAAAAGGGAGGAATAGAGGCATAGTGAGGAAATACTGGACCAAAACAAGACTGAAAACTGTGAGGACCAAGCTGACTCCATTTTAGCTTGGTCAGCTCCATCTTGGCCTAGAGTTCACACCAGAGTTTTTTAAAAAGGACAAACAAAGGCATGGCATAGATAAATCAATCCTTTATTAGTAGAGCGATTTAACTTCTGCCAAAAAGCATACATTAAATGCTTTATGAGAATGAAAGGTCCAGAGCAGGTAAAACAATAGAACAAAGAGTCCAGAGCAGGTGAATACACATAATAAAAAACTGATTGATCTGTAACCAAGATCCTATCAACAAGAGGAGGAGACACCATGACTATGACAGAAACCCTAACTGGGAATAAAAGCTAAGGGAAATTGGGACTCGAGGCCGCTGCCCTCCAGTCCCATGGGAGTGTGCTCAGCCCTACGCTTCTTCTGCTCTATCTATTCTGAGTTGTTGGTTGTTGTGGCTTCTTTTCTGCATGCTTGTAATTAACCCTCGATTAAACTTATATCTACAACTATTTGTAGCCCCCCCCCCCGTCACCTTTCTTGCATGAGTGTGGTGGATTGAGCCTAACATTCTTGGAGGTCCCACCGAGATTTGCCACCTCCGCCCCGGGAGGCTTCTCCCACTCTGCAGGACGCCAGCTGGCCTAGGATAAAAAAGCACTTTAAAAGGTACTGAGCTTAAGCTAGTTTGGGTCTTAGGTTTTAGTGGCGCCAGGATTTTTGCCCTAGAGGAAGGTCAGACGTGACTAGATCCACTGGGCATGAGAGAAAGAGGACGCTCTGACTCTCGACTCTCCAGGAGACGAATCAGAAATTCGTCTTGAACAAGACATAGGAACAGCTTGGTATTCAGTTTTGGGGCATGTGCAGTGGACCCAGCCCTGCTGTCTGAATATCTTCTGTGCTTTCCGTATCCTTACCGTGTTCATGTGATTTGTGGATTTTGCGCTTTTCTCCTCCTTACTGGCTTTGTTTCCGTTCTTTTGTATTTCGAATCTAACATGGGACAATCTACCCCCCAAACGACTCCCCTTTCTTTGATGCTTAATCACTTTAAGGAATTCAAAAAGGCCGCCGCAGGGATGGGAACCGTCACTGCTGGGAAACTACGCATATTTTGTGAATTAGAATGGCCTGCTTTTAAGGTTGGATGGCCTTCAGAAGGCTCTTTTGACAAACTTAGTCTGGAATTGGTATTTGCTGTGATTGGGGGGAACCAGGTCATCCAGAGCAGGAGGCATACATTTATGCATGGCAGTCTCTGGTTAGTCAGCCTCCAGACTGGTTGAAATCTTACCTTCCCCCACTTTCTAAGAAACATATTCTCCTCGCCCAGACAAAGGCAGGATTAAAGAAGCAGGAATCTCTCCTGGCTATCCTTCCTCCTAGCCAGGAGGAAGGACTCCCACCCCCATACAATCTTATGGCTCCTGACCCTGATCCGATCAGGATACCCCTGTGCCTGACTCCACAGGGGAAGCCCCAGTGGCAGCAGACACTCACCTGCTGGTACTCTCTCCCCACCATACTAGGTCAGGAAAAGAGATTACACCAGAGATATTTCCCCTTCGAGTTTTTGCCCCTCCATTACCAGGGCAGGAACAGCCCTTTTTGGTGTACACCCCCTTTACTTCTTCTGATTTATACAATTGGAAAAGATAGATCCCCTCCTTCTCTGAGAAACCCCAGGCCCTGATAGAATTGTTGGATTCAATCTTTTCCACACACCAGCCCACCTGGGAGGATATTCAGCAACTTTTACAGGTTCTATTCACCTCTGAGGAAAGGGACAGAATCTTGCACCTGGCCAGGAAGGCAATACCTCGAGAAGATGGCAGACCCAGTGAAGATCCTCATACTACCAACCCTGGTTTCTCCATGACCAGACCATAGTGGAATCCTAACTCGGCAGCAGGTAGGGAGTCACTCCGGGCTGCAGCTAGACAGCCCACAAATTTGTCTAAGGTAGGGCAGGTCCAGCAGGAAGTGAATGAAATTCCTGCCATTTACCTAGAGAGGCTGTTGGATGCTTACCACACTTACACTCCAATAGACCCGACGGCTCCTGAAAATCAGAGAGATATAAATGTAGCTGTTGTAAGTCCAGCAGCACCAGATATCAGAAAAAATATCCAAAAGATCATAGGATTTGAGGGGAAAAATTTGTCAGAGCTCATGGAAGTAGCCATGAGAACATTCAACAATCGAGACTCTCCTGATGAAAGACAAACCAGACACCTAGCTAAAATACTACTTGCAACCACTGAGAGACCACAAGGGAGCTTATGGATGCAGAGAGGCATGGTTACTGCTTGCTCAGGAGTGAGACGGGAGTGGAATCCAAGCAACGGTAAAAAAAAAAAAAACCCTCCCTGTCCCACACAGCTGAGGCTGGGATGAGACCACTGTGCTTATTGCAAGCAAAAAGGGCACTGGACAAATGAATGTCCACAGAGGTCTAATGAAAAAGGAGAGTTGGAGATACTAGGTCTCCAAGAAGATTGGGGGGGGTCAGGGCTCTCTACTCCCCCCAGAGCCCAGGCTAACATTGAAAGTAGTGGGGAGGCCCATCAGTTTTATGGTTGACAGTGGCGCAAGTCACTCTGTCCTTACACGACCAATGGGAGCTACTACAGGCTCAGAAACCTTGATACAAGGGGCTACAGGCATCAAGTTATATCCCTTGACCACCAAAAGAACTGTGGACCTAGGAAATTAGACTGTTGCACATTCTTTTCTTGTGATGCCTGATTGCCCATATCCACTTCTGGACCGAGACTTGTTATCAAAAATGAAAGCTAGCATTCACTTTTCAGAAGGCAAGACCTCTGTAAAATGGCCAGGAAGGCCTGTGGTCTGCGTGTTGAACTTGGATGATGAATTCTGACTTTACGAGGAGCCCCAAAAGAGACTGGAGACCGCAAGGCTTGTTAAACTCACTAAGCCTGCCCCCAAAGACATACTTCCTCCAGCACGGCCACACCTTCTAAGACCTCCAAGAACAGTGCCACCAACTGGGGACAAAATATCTGAACACTTAAAGCCCATGGGGGACATTCTCATTCAAACCACCACAACACTGGAAAACCGAACCAAGCTTTAGGCATTTACAAGGCCCTTCTATATGTAATACCATCCTGTGAATTTTCCACTTGTCACGCACTCTCTTACTGTTCCAAAGTTTCCCCAGTGTAACCAGCTATGAGTCATTAGTTATGGATGTGTTTAAATTCCCAATCCTCAGGGCCTTCCATTTTCTTTGGGTACAATAAGGGTAAACCAGAGAGAATGGGAGGGAATGCCTTTTCTCAGAAAGTGAATCCACACTTAAAATTTTTGGAAAATATTTTATTTAGTATTTTTATTTTATATGTATGTGACATTTGCCTGCATGTATATAAGTGTACTCATGTCATACAATGTCTACAGAGGTGAGATGAGGGCATCAGATGCCCAGGAACTGGCAGTTATTATTCGCCTTGTGTGTGCTGGGGACCAAACCAGCAAGTGCTGCTGTCCACTATGCCATCTCCCCAGTCCCCCAAATTTTCTTTTAGAGATGAACTATAAGAAGAAACTCACCATTCCCCCAAGTTCTCAGGAATAGTCTCTGGCTTTATTTTCAGTAGTTTTACTTAAGAGGAAAAATATAGCTTTTTCTTTTTCCAATGATTATAGAGTTGGATGCCAAAATTGAAATGACAGGGGAGGGAAGAAGAGGAAATGGGTCTCGATTTTATTGGAAATTTTGTATGAAATGCAAAAAACTTCAATAAAAATTGGCTTTGAAAAAAATCAAAATTTTCTCCTATACAATTAGATCTTATATATACAAATATGTATTTTATATCTGCACACCTGATGGTGAGAATATATCTATGTAATTAATTTTGGAAGAAACTAGAGCCAATGACCAATCATCATTCATTGCTTGAAATTCTCAACAGTGATATTTCTAGGACTTGGGAGTCTTTTCATTTGAAATTCTTATTTTTAATATTTTAATATCATTTATTTTCTGTGTATGAGTGTATTGCCTGTGTGCATGTAAGTGCACTGGGGGATGTCTGGAGACACTAATTGACTCAGTAGGGCTTAATACAAAAGAAAAAATACATGAAATATAGTGGGGATACTATGGAAGGGTGAGGAAGGGGGTAGAAAGATGATCGATGTTCTATATGAAATACACAAAAATTCTATTAAAATATACAAAAATAAATGGAGGAGAAGTGAGAAGTAGCATTGTTCATCCTCTTCTTCTGGATTGTGAAAAAAAGAAGTTGAAATGACAAATGATAGATCAGTGTATGAAAATAGAGTAGTAGAAAGTTCACACAGCTACACAAATATTATTAAAAGGTCTATAAATGGCATAGTAGTTAAGAGCCTTTAAGTAACCAGGTTTTTGTTTCTAGGACCCATTTGGGCAGCACACACTTTCTTATAAACCTGGGTGCAGAGAGATCGGATAGAACTGGCTTCCAATGTTAACTACACTTACTGCACATACACATACCCAGACAAAGACATTTGCATAATGAAAATAATGATCACAATAAATTAAAATAAATATCATTAAATAAGTGAGTTTAACTTGGGTGTAAATCAACAGAGTGTGCCATAAATTAATATTGAGGGAGTACAAACAGTTTCTTTTCAAGATGTGCAGTAACCTCACACTTGAATTAAAATTTAAGAACTATAACTGGTTTAAGATTGTGTCTTATTCCTGATCATTTGTAGAGAATTTCTATCTGATCTTAACAAAATAATGTAACACTTGGGAAGAAAAATGCAGGTTAGAAGCCCTGCACTGGAGGCCAGGATTGAGAACACTTCCACTGCTACCATGAATTTTCCCCGAGTGCTGTGGTAAACAGGGAGAAAGGTCACCCAGACACTGCAGAACACCAGCATGCTGAATGTCAGGAACTTAGCCTCATTGAATGTGTCAGGTAGATTCCTGGCCAAGAAAGCCACTGTGAAGCTCACCAGAGCCAGAGTTCCGAGATATCCAAGGACACAAGAGAAGGCTATGACAGAGCCTTTGTTGCACATGATGATGATGTGGTCATGTTCTGTGTGCATATCCATGTCAACAAAGGGAGGGGATGTACCCAGCCAGATTCCACATATAAGAATTTGCATCAGTGTACAGATAAGAATGATAAAGTTGGGCATTTCTGAGATTAGTAATGCCCTGATCCTTCTTCCTGGAGCAGTGATCTTGAAAGCCAGAACCACAGTAATTGTTTTAGCCAGAATGGTGGACACGGCCATTGTGAACATAACTCCAAATATGATTTGCTGCAGGATACAAGTGGCTGTGTTAGGATGTCCAATGAAGAGGAAGGAGCAGAGAAAACAGAATGTGAGGGATATCAGCAGGATGTAGCTGAGGATCCGATTGTTGGCCTTCACAATTGGAGTATCTTTGTACTTCACAAAAATGCCAAGAACAACAGCTGTGAGTGCAGAGAAGGACAGGGCCAGGCAGGCCAGAGCCAACCCCAATGGATCTTCATAAGCAAGAAACATCACAGATTTTGGCAAACAGTGTATTTGCTCTATGTTGGCATAATGATCATCTGGACACCTCACACACTGTTCCATATCTTTAGGGGGGAAAAGGGAATCATCATCATTACTTAATATTTGTCTCATTCACGGCATATCTCAACTATTTTGTGGCAGTTCAGAAATTTTTGCTTTCTTTGTTACTCTAGATAGCTGTTCATATAGCTCCCTTTAAGCAGTGATTCATATTTTATATTCTCTTATATCTACTCATTTTACCCACATACTCATGAGAGATGTTCACTATCTTGAAAGATAAAATAGTCTTTGTGTTAGAATACTTGTCATACTGTTAGTAAATAGCTTAGACTTGGTAAACTTTTAGTGCTCAAATTTAATCCATACTGTTTACAAGAAGGTGCAGTTCAGGATCTCAGAGGAACATGGCTGTATGTTAATTAAAATGTGTCTGCATGCCTCTTTAAATGTTCTTGCCCTGTGATCTGGTATTCACAGGATTATCAACACATAACGGAAGCTTCCTCCTAATTTTTATTTTAAGGACCAATTATACAGTGGTGTAATGATCAGGTAGAGAGTTTAGGTCTTTATTGTCCATCTCAAGACCCTCCTTCAAAATTCCATATGTATTTGGACATATTCATTTGGGAATGTATTTAATGAATATATTTATTAAATCCTACAACTGGCATAATTGTCTTGGTTAATATATGTGATTTATGAGCATATTGAAAAACCAAAGTAACCTACCATAACTATTAGTGCTGCTTAAATACCTATATATCTAATTGCTTGTGCTTCAATAGTAGGATCGAAAGGTTACTCCTGAACAAACTGTCAGCCCATGAAAGGAAACAGCCAGAATTGACCAGAATCCAAGTCAACGGCTCCAGAGAGAGAGGACAGTTTTACTTCTCATCCACCTGTGCCCCTTTTCTAAGCCTAGGGAACAATCTGCGGAAGAGGGGGCGTGGTAGAATGTAAAGGCTGCGATTGGGGTGAATGGTGAAACTACAGCGATGTAGTCTGGACACTCATTTGATCAACTTGATTGAACAAACAACCTGTCACCCCCCACTGAATGGTGGGACTGTGGGGGTTTGGGCACAACAGTCTGTAGATTGGTTTTGCACGAAGGATGCTTATACTCATGGATTATCACTTATAGCTAAAAAATGAAAAAAAAACTGAAAGATGCAGGACAGTTATGGCAGAATACATGATCTGGGATGGGGGGGGGGGGGGGGGGAAGGGAAAGGGAAATATGCCTGATCTGAATTGGAAAATGATGTACGAAATGCACAAACCATCAATAAAAATTAAATTAAAAAAAAAAAGAAAAACCAGCATGAGAGAAATAATTTGCTAAGTTCCTAGGGAACAGAGATGCTATATGAGACAAATGGGGAGTATTACCTCCCACCTAGGAGTTGTACATTCTACTGGGGTACATGCTGGTATTTGAGTAAATTAATAACCATTACTGAAAATTGAAGAATGAGATATTTCTGATATTGGTTTATTCCATTGAGGAATATATTTTTCTCTATTTAGTCTTGCCTTAATTTTCAAAATCATATTATCTAAAATTAAAATTTGTGCCTATGTATTTCATAAACAAATATCTATCTAGTAAATATCACATTTCTATTTTACTTTTACATGCATCACTAAAAGAAAATAGAAATAAGAAAATATTGTGTCCAGGAACTAGTAACCAGCCTCATATTTAGTCAATACTGATGTTCATGAGCAATTAATTAATATTGCCTGTGTGTTTCTATGATAAAAATAGCTACATTCCAATTTTATGACACTTTTCCAGTACTGTACTATTCTTAACCTTGTGTTTTGCTGACACTACATACTAGGCACTTGACCAAAATTCAGTAATGTTGGTCACATCCACCTTTTCTGAAATAATAGCTCTATCTCTGTATTCAACTTATTTCAAACAACACTGTTCATTTTAAAGTCGTTCTGGACATAATAAATTTTCTTTTCTCATTGTAAATGTTTGTGCTTATAAATATTTGAGGAATTATGTCCTTCCTTCAGCCACCCAATATATGTAAATATAGAGATAGATGATAGATAAATGTTAGTTAGATAGTAGATTGATCGATTGATTGATTGATATTTTAAAAGCTGCTCACATTACAAGTATGAGGAACAATTGCTTGCATCATTCCATAGCTGATTTACTTCACCCATGTAGCCTTAGGACACTATTCTTAACTTATATTTCCATATGCTGCCATCCTTACCTTTTAATTAGCTAAAGACAGAAAATATAGCACTCATGTGCTATACCACTGGATGTTTCAGCACAAATGAGCACATAATTCAAACACAAAACCTTTGAGTTCCTGCTGTGTGTTAAGCATCCCAACTCTTAGGTTATTTTGTAAAAGACTCAAGCTTTCAGTCTGACATGTAGGCAGGCACAAAGAATAAAAATATTGGCAAACATGATACTATGTGTGAGATGCCTGAGGGATTTAATACTTGCCTTATTGTGTTCTTAAAATATTATTTGCTGCAAATATACTCTTTCTACTAGTCAGCCTAAGGTTTTGTATACAAATGCATGCGGTTACCTGTGGTATTTGAAATCTCATTTTCTGGGCATCTCAAGCAAGTAAAGCAGCAGGAAAATTTTCCTTCCTGGTGGGATTTCCTGAAACCAGGATGGCAACTCACACTGCACACAGAGGAAGGAACCTGAGGAAGTTCAGATATGGGTTTGTCATAGAAATTTAACCTCATTTCTTCTTCAATTTCTTCTAGCATGTTGGATTATTAATAAACTTACTTTCAGTATACTTTCAATGCACTTGAACTTTCCCACTACTTGTATCCCAATGAGTGACTAGCAACATATATATGTACATATGAAAATTAATTCAGGAAAAACCAGAGTCCTTCCCCAAAATGAAAATTAAACACATAGAGATAGAGAATAAATCCAGGAATCAAAAATGGATAGGGAGACCCATATTGGACATCAGGAATTGTGTTACATATTTTGAGTATAATACATTAAAATTATATCCAACTCACCTGTGCACTTCCTGTAGCCCACTCTATTATGTCTTCTGATAAAGATAATTGTTGACCATGTGAAAAATAAGGGGAAAATTCTCCTATTTTTTCCTTTATTATAAGATTTTGTGGAAAATTCACAACATGTAGAATGTCATACGTTGCATGTAATTTTCTTTTCTGATTCATATCCACTAGTTCACTAACAGGGTTACTGAACTTTAGGTTCTTCAAAAAGGCATGTATCTAAAAGAGATGCTTCATTTTAGGATTAAATATTCTCATACAATGAGACATAAGTTGTGTAATAAGGAATACCCTTGTTTTTTTTTTTAATTCCTGCATCAAAATGCATATTTACTACAGTTAGCAAATGGAATGAAACAAATTAGCTCACAAACATGATTTTATTATCATTTTGTATCATATTACTTGTTTCTTATGTTGTTTTAAATGTCAACTTGATATAACATAGAATCACCTCGGAAGGACCCCTGAAACAGAGTGCCTGTATCCAGAAGGCTAATGTCTCTGAGGTATGGTCTTTTTAAATGATGTGAGAGACCCCAGGGTACTGTGGCACCATTCCCCAGGCAGATGATCCTGAACTGTGTAGGAATGATAGATGAGCACCACCCTGCAACCTAGCTACTGTGAGGTAGTCTCCTTGGTTTCTGTTGTACCTCTTTGGCAGTGAAGTGAGTTTTTGTGCTTTTGTTCAAAGGTGTGGAAGAGCAAGCAACTCTGCATTTAATTTCCTGCCAATGTTTCCCTTTCCTTCCCTCAACTATGGACAGAGGTCTGAAATTAAGAGCTGAAAGAAACTCGTTCCTTCCTAAAGTTGCTTCTAGTCAGGGTATTGGACAGAACAACAAAGATGGAACTAGAACACCATAGGACTGTTCTTACCAAATAAGTGCTCAGCCCAATCCAATATTTAAAACACATCATTAGTTTCTGTAATGTCGGATGGATTGTCTAGGTAGATGGTTGAAACAAATATTCACAACATAGTAAATAATAAGGTACTGAAATGAACATCAAAGCACTTTATTACTCTGTTATCTGAAAGTCAACTACAAAATGAATACATCGGTTCTTACTGGGAAGGATTACTTGGTACTAAAAGACTGCGTAATTTTCCCTTGTGCTGTTTCAAATCATCACTCCTGCTGACAGAACTTCTCAAAGCAATGTTAGGCCCTGTTTTTAAACTATGGCACCAGAACATAACACCCCAGCCATAAAATGATTCCCACTTTTCAATCCTCCAATACTTCTTCCTTTACCAGGCCCCAAGCCCTTTACAAATGCCAAGCCACATAACTCTATTCTTGAATACTTAAACGTTCCTGCCCCTTAGTCAATGTGTTTGCCATTCCAATTCCTAGCAGTTTCCACCCCCCATTGACCAATAATAAAGTTCAGTTTGGATTGTTGAGTTTGCTTGATTTCTTTTTCTTTTTTTTTTATTTTTTTTATTAATTTTATTTATTTCTGTATGTATATGAATGTACTGTCTGCATGCAAGTTTGTGCACACGTGTCGTGCAATGCCGCGGAGGTCAGAAGAGGGTCTCAGATTCCCCTGGAACTGGAGTTCTCCTGGAATTGGAGTTAAAGATGGTTCTCGGCCGCCATGTGGGTGCTGGGGATCGAACCCGGGTCCTCTGTAAGAGCGATTGGCGCTCTTAACCGCTAGGCCATCTCTCCAGCCCCTTGATTTCTTTTTCTAGTCTCAACTATTTCCACTTCTATTACTAACAAAGACCAGGTATGTAAATTTTCCATTACATTCATCAGCATATAAAAAAGCAAGGACACTCTCCCTTCATTTAAGGACATCATGATGAATAGTCATCACTTGTTTTTCAAATATTGATAAATTTTAATCATATAAAATAGTCCTTTGATGTAAAATTCATAAACATTCATAAAAATAATTTCTGCTGTTCCACCAAAATCATTTCTAGATGGGCACACATATCATTAATTAGAGCTAGATTTAGCAAAAAGAAATTTCACACTAGAGTTGTATTTACACAGTGAAAATGTATACAACTAATATTAATTGGAGGAATGTTTTCTAGATAAGTGGACTGCACATATTTGGTTCCTGTAAGTATGACACAGAGAGAGCAAATATCATCCATTAGAAGACACGATACCTTCAGGCACTTATTTGTCAACTCTGTCCAACTTTCTCTTACTTCAATTTCTGCTTGTTCAAGAAGCTTTTGATGGAAGGCATGGGCAAGAGCATACACAGCATTGTATATGTTGTGACACTCATCATTCATAGCCATGTCCAAACTGTGCCATGGTATCCACTCCAATGACATGTTGGATGGACAACTTTTTAGTGTTTTACAACCAGATTCTGATAGTGAACAATTAAAATACTTCCACCCCAACTTCACCAGGGAAAAGTATTCTGGGTATTTAGAAAAGTTAATTGTCTGGATAAAATTTTTAAATTTTGAAATCTCTTGATGGTGGTGTGAAAAACTGAAAGTCCCATGGAATGAATTAGTGGTGAAATCTCTTCTTGCAATCATATCCCATTGTGAAGTGGTGACCCAGATCCTCCTTATGCCTAAGTATTCCCATGTCCTGATGCTCATTTCCAGAGTAGAGTTCATGTCACCATAAATGATGACAACATTTGCTGATGATGTCAAAATTTGTTTGTAGTAAAATTCACCCATTTTCATGTATGACTTTGTGTTCACTGGAATCACATTTGCAAAGGCTAAGCATAGTCCATTTGTTCTCATCTCTCTGGTTATGTCTGAGAGAAACTGAACACCTTGGTCATCATCTGAGATGACAAGCCCCACCCAGTTCCAGCTGAAATGAAGCATCAAGGAGACCATGGCAAGGACTAGGCTTGTGTCCTTTTGAGCAATCTGGTACAGATGAGGAAATAGGACAGGGTCACCCAGCGTACTATGATAAGGTCCATAGGTAATCTAAAGAAAACAGAACCCATGGATGATGAGAAATATAATTTTCATAAATCCCAGTCTATGGTCTGAAATTATTAACACCAGCTGGAAATAATAGGAAGAATAATTTACTTACCCAATTGAGTCTCTTACTCCACATAAACTAAAATATTCCTGCCAGTTTTCATTATTCTCCAAAATCCCTACATCTGAAGTTCCTAATTTCTTTTTAAACTGTTAAGTACTGATGCTACAAATTATATTGATTTATTCTTTTACCTATATATTGTCACTGAAAGAATATCAGACTCCTCTTTAAATCATCATAGACACGTATTTTACAAAAGGAAATTGTTTGTATTTTTGTATTTTATTTGTTCTTATTTATATGGATGAATGTTTTTCCTGCATGTGTTTCAGTGTCCCTGTGTTCTGTAGTGTCCGTTGAGGCTACAAGCAGGCATTGGACCACTGGAACTGAAGTCATGAACAGTAGCTGGATAAAATGTGGATACAGGAAATAGACCTGGGCCCTCTTCAAAAACAGCCAGGAGTCTAACTCACTGACATCCCTACAGCCCTAGGAAACAGTTTTCAATCCTCCCCATTACCCTCAAAATCACCTGTGGAATTCCGAATTGCAGAAGGATCACTCCCAGTTTAGAAGAAATTCTCCAAGCTGGTCCTGTAAGTGCTACATCACATCCACTGTATTCACAGATATAATTAGGAGACAGCTCACCAGATTTTGAGAGTATATTTAGATCATTGAGATTTGTCAATGTAATATCACAAAGGTCACCAAGAAAGGTAAATCCCAAGGTATTATTGGGTAAAATATTTGGGTTCCTGTTGATTTCTTCAATAGCAAAAATCATTGCAAGAACATATTGGTATGTTTTGATTGGCAAACTGAAAGCAAGGTATGGACATCATTACCAATGAGCCTCTAAACATGACAATCTTTTAATCAAATGCAGTGTTATGTAATTATATTGGTTTCTGTTGCTGTGATAAAACCCTGAGAAAAATAACTTGGGATTGAAAAAGTACGTTTCAGGTAACAGAATATTTATATAATCCTTCATCACTGCATGACAGGGCTTGAGCTCAAGGCAAGAACTTGGAGACAGAAACTGAAGTGAAGACTGTTGTGGAATGCTTCTTAATAGTTCACTTCCTCTGGCTTGCTCAATCATCTTTATTTTACATGTCAGGGCAACCTCCATATGGCTATTATACCCACACTGTGCTAGACCCTCCTACATCTATTACAAATTCTGTAAATGCCACATAGACATAACCACAGCAACTCTGAGAGAAACAATTCACCTATTAATCTTCCTTCTTTTCAGATGTCTCTAGTTTTTGTCAGGTTTACAAAACCAACTAATTCAATTGACTCCTTTTCAACTTACAAACACATCACTTTGTACTGTAATGTTTTTATATTTCTTAACTGGAAAAGAGTTTCTTTTCTGATTTTTAGGACATTCTGAAATTCATTGGTTTCTTCTCAAATCATATTCACTTTTCCTTTATGTCCTTTCTTTGCTTGATGTGACTAGCAATTATTCAACCTTGGTTTCTTTTCTTTTTTATATTTTATTTATTATTTTCTATTATGTGTATTACTGTTTTACTTGCATGTATATAAATGTACCACTTGAATACCTTGACCAACAGAGGCCAGAAGAGGGTGTTTAATCCTCTGGAACTGGAGTTATAAGTGATTGTTAGCCACAGTGTTGATGCTGGGAATGGAATCAGTGTCCTCTGAACAAGTGTGTTTTTTTTTTTAATTTTTTTTTATTGATGCTTTGTGCATTTCGTACATCATTTTCCAATTCAGATCAGGCATTTTTCCCTTTCTCTTCCCCCCCACCCACACCCCAGTGTTTTAACTACTGAGAAATCTCCCCAGACCTTTATGTTTTCAAAAAGTCTGTCTTCATTATTTAGTTCTTGCTATTGCTTTATTTCTATTTCATTTATTCCTTGATTTGAGTATAGTTTTTCTGTGTACTCATTATGTGTTCAGTATACTCCTGATTGTCCAAGATCTTAACATAACACATTTAGTTATTGGTCTACCATATTAGGATCTTGGGAAAAGACTCTATCTCCTTCATGAACCACACATTTCGCCATTACCAAACATTTGATCTTTCTATGTCTTAGTTTATGAAGTCTCATTGCAATGAGAATTGCAATTGTATTGCAGTTTTATTAATAAATATGCTACTGTGTGTGTGTTTGAATGCAAATTCCACACACATGTGTGGAGGTAAAAAGACAACTTTGTGGAGGCAGTTAGTTCTCTTCTTACACCACGTGGTTCCTTGTGATTAAACTCAAACATGCTTGGTACCAAACAAGGTTTCCTGCTCATCCATCTCGCCAAAATAGAATTTTCATTCTTGAAAAATATGAAAAATAGATAGGTTTCACCAGATATGACATTTATAATATCATATGCAAAAGAGAATGCATTAAATGTTAGTAATATAACTAATTTAAGGTGCTCCCTCTAAATAACTGTGGCAATATTTGAATATTTTAAGACTTTTGATATCAAATGTGTTTTTCATTCTTTTATTCTTGGTTCATGTTTATCCTTTTCCTTATATACTTCAAACGAATACTGTATCATGGGCATTCCCCTTGGCTAAGCACTTAGGAAGTCAGCTGGCAGCCCCTAGCCCTCGGGGTCCAGAGCCCTGTTGATTTCCTGCTCACTTATGTAATCTGCCTGGCACCACTGCCTTTGATGCTCTGTGATTGTCACATTCCTATAGTGATCTGGGGTACACACCTGTTTCGTTCAGCTAGCACCCTGTATATGCTGTAAATTCCTGTAGCCCCAACTCCCATTCCCAACCCCCAGAGTCTGATATAAAGACCCCAGGTTGTAAACAGAAAGCTGAGTTATTCCCCCATGGAATTTCTCCCTGCTCGTTATTGAGTCCATTCTTCCCCCTCTCTCTGGACTTCCCAGTACCTTCTCCCTCCCTTTCCTTTCCACTGATAGGACCTGGCGCATTGACCAGCAGGCCAGAGCACTCCAGGGAATCTGCAGTCACTAGCAGTGGTCAAGGGAGGAAGAACACCAAAAGGCTACATTGTATAATCTTGAATAAAATAAAAGTAAGTTCATATTTTTGCTGATAAATTATATAGTATTCATGTGTCATTTAATACCTAAAAATGCATTTGTTACTTTTACACATCTGAAAATTCCAGAAGTTTCTCAAATAAATTATTTTTGTTCCATATTTACTTGGAAGTTATATATTTTACAAAAATTTAGGTAGCTATTTTGTATTTTGAAGTTGTTACATCAGTAAAGATGAATTAACCCTTCAGTATTGTCCAGACCTCATCTTCCTGCCTTCATGTGACATGCCAGGCACTTCTCCTAGCCCAGAGACCATTTGGCTTCCTGAGCCCTGGCCATCATGCCAAAGCTCTGCATAAACTACTAGCCAGGGACCAACACCTACACTTGCTACTCCCCTCTCTTTTATAATTCACCAGTTCATAGTGCAAAACTCATCTAGGACTGTTTCAGCTACCTGGTGACCCTGGACCCCTGCTTGCATTCAGGACTCACAGGGAGCCCTCACAATAATCTGGTTTGAGTCCTCCAGTACTTCCTTCGAGCTGTGAGATCCAGGATAATTCTACACCACAGGGGTCCCACCACTTGTACAGGTCTTGCTCCTGGGAAGATTGTATGGGTGGGTGGACTACAGACTCTGGGACTTGTGTCTTGGTAGAGCAAGCCATTTATTCTCCAGTGTTGCAAGCTTATAAAGACAAAGAGCACATGGCTATGTGTGAAAGTACATTCTAGCCTACATGCAAGGTTTTAAGGTACAAGCTGATCAACAAGATTTGTGGCCTCTCTTTGAGTGTGCTGAGGTTAGTTAATCAAGATGTTTACCTCAGAACAAGGAAATCTGTATACTTTTAACCAAGTCAATTTCCCTTTGCTAGTCATGCAGTGTTTCACACAATGGGGTCTTGAGACATTGTGTTCAGTTTCTCCTCCATCAGTAGTGGCAGCAGCCTGATTGTTGCAGTTTCAACTTTGACTTCAATTAAGACATGCCATACTGATCTCCAACATTTCTTCCCTTTTGTTTTATAAATGCCACATGAACATTATTTGTTTAACCTCTTATGATTTTGTTGTTACCCATAACCATCTTAAGATACACAGACATATGAGCCCAAGGCCTTTGTAATAATCAAATTCCTGATGCTAACCAGGAGGAGGATTTGCGCCAGAAATCCAATAGTTGAGAACCTGGGAAGTTACATCATTAATATGTAGATGTGTTATTTTTTGGATGTCATTAGTTATGTTTTTCAGTGCCATTAGGTTCCCAACAGAACAAGTATGTATCATCCATTTTGAAATGTTATGACTGGAATAAAGGGAAGAATTCCAAAGCACAGCAGTTACAAATAATATAGCATAATGAGGATCAAAATTTAGAGATACATAGTCCACAAGTACTTGAATAGTTCCATATAAGACATTAATTTCCTGTTGAAGTGTCAAAATGCCTAGTCACGCTGTTCATCCACATGCTCTTCATTGGTGAGTGCTCCAGAGACATTACTGACAAGGTTATTCACTATAGCGGCCTCTTGCAAAGACTGAGTTAAGGCTATAGCATCAGGCATTACAGAACCAATTATACTTACCATAGAAGGAACCCCTACTCCTATTCATTCTATAAATCTCTTAGTCCTGTGTACAAGATTCTCTGGAAATTGTGGCAGATGCCACAGAGAGGTCAACTTGACAGATAACCATGTAAAAGAAGGCAAGGTTCCTATATAAAAATATCCTGTACTACTATCATTTCATGGATTTAAAAGGAGATGACAAAACAGAGCAGAAAGGCAGAGATAAAAAGAGAGGTGTTAAAAGACCTTGAGAGGATCATGGACCAGGATACTTTGAATACATTGAAGAAAACAAGTACAGCAGAGCCAAGCCTCCTCAGCCATCTGTTGAAGAATACCAGAACTTTGATAGTTATAATTGTGATCTTCATTGTAAAATATCAAGAGATTTCCTCAGTGCTTCTCCCCTTGCTATGGAGAGTCTTGCTTTTCTTTGGGCTGGAGAAAGGTCTGTTTTGAGATGAAGGTTACAAAGAAGTACCCTGTAAGGTATTTATACACAAAAGATATTGACATACATGAAATTCAGATTGGCTGGTCACTAACCACCAGCAGAATGTTGCTTAGTGAAGAAGAATTTTTTTATGGGTATTCTCTGAAGGGAATAAAAACATGCATGTGTGAGACAGAATATTATGGAGAGAAGTTTGACGAGAATGATGTGATTACACATTTTGCTAACTTTGAAACTGATGAAGTAAAATTCTCCTATGCTAAGACTGGACAAGATCTTGGTGCTGCCTTCAAAATCAGTAAGGAAGTTCTTGTTGACTGGTCACTGTTCACCCATCTTCCCTGCCATAACTGTGCAGTTGCATTTAATTTTGGTCAGAAGGAAAATCCATACTTTCCAATACTTTTTACAAGACTATGCTTTTACCCAAAATGTCCCCTTAGCAGATCCGGTTAGAGAACCAAAGGGACCAGAAGAGAAGAAAGATTGTGAAGTTGTAATGATGATTGGATTGCCAAGAGCTGGAAAAACTATCTGGGTTATTAAACATACAGCTGAAAATTCTGGGAAATACAACACTCTTGGAATAAATACCATTATGGAGAAAATGATAGTGGCAAGTTTTAAGAAGAAAATGGCAGACACCGGAAAACTCAACACACTGTTGCAGAGAGCACCACAGTGTCTTGGAAATATATTGAGATTGTCACCTGAAAGAAGCAAAATTTCATTCTGGATCAGATAAATATGTCCGCTGATGCCCAGAGGAGAAAAATGCTCCTGTTGGCAGGCTTCCAACAAAAAGCTGCTGTAATTCACTCAAAAGATGAAGACTATATAAATAGAGAGAACACAGAAGAAACTAGAAGTAGAGGCCAAAGAACTACCAGAAAATGCAATCCTTAAAATGAAAGGAAATTTTACCCTGCCAGAGGTGGCTGAATGCTTTGATGAAATAACCTGTGTTGAACTTCAGAACGAAGAAACCCAAAAGCTTTTGGAGCAATACAAGGAAGAAAGCAAAAAGGCACTTCCACCAGAAAAGGAACAAAACACTGGCCCCAAGAAGAGCAATGAAAACAAAAGTGGCAAGAATCTGTTCAATAGAGGTGGTGTTCATAGAAGACATGGAGGATTCAATATGCGTGGTGGCAATTTCAGAGGAGGAGCTCCTGGGAATCATGGTGGATATAATAAGAGAGGCAATATGCCACAGAGAGGTGGCCGAGGTGGCAGAAGTGGTGGAATTGGTTATCCATACCCATGTGCCAAGGTGGCTATTCAAATAGAGACAATTACAACAGAGGTGGAATGCTCAACAGAGGGAACTATAACCAGAACTTCAGAGCACAAGGAAACAATCATGGTTACAAAAATCAATGTCAGAGCTACAAACAGTGGCAGGAGCATCAATTTTGGGGTCAGAAGCATGGAATCAGCATTATTACCAAGGATATTATTGAATACCCAAATAAAATGAACTGATACATATTTCTCCAAAACCTTCACAAGAAGCTGACTGTTTTCTTTAGTAGGATAACTTTTTAAACATTCCAGAGGAGGAAGTCCCTGTGGGTCCCTTTTTTCCCAGAGTCAATGTGGCCATCTTTGCTGTGGGGGGTTTAGTTGAATGGTCTGATTAATTGAACTGCTACCCATCCATGGTGAGGATTCATTTTCTGGAAAGACTTATGCATACCCTCTTCCTGTTGTGAGAAAGGGAACATAGGCCTGATTTCGCATCCCTCCAGAATATCTGTGTCAGAGGTTGTGGAATTATAAGCCCCTGCCAGTGTTTGGCCATCAGAGAAGTTACTTTGTCATTTAGTGTAAAAATTTTAAAGTCAATATTGATCTATGAAATAGAAAGTTGAGATTTTGTACTGTTATCCAAAGTATAGGTGACTTCCCAGTTCTTAGTTTATTATTTGATCTTTAAGGCATTTGTGCTGTAGTTATATCTGTTTGCCAGATCATGTTAGGCCATACAACATGGGAATTTACTCAAGTCATAAGCCCCAAAGAAGGAAGAGGATCACACTGAGGACACTGTTTAACTATTAGAATTGTAGTTTGAGTGAGGTTTGACCTTGGAAAAGATAAAAATTATTTAATAGATTTAAGTATGTAAAGAACTATCCAGATAATATAGGTAAAGTAGGCCTAAGTCAGCAAAAGAGGGATTTAACATCATAGATTAAGTAGGCATAGCTCAGGAGAGATATTTAAATAATTTTTGGTCTATTTTAGGCACTTGTATTATAAATAAAAGCAGTGTTCTCTGCTTCCCAGCCTTACAATACCCTGATTTACAGTTTTCCGAAGGAAGGGAAGGGTCATATTGCACACCTATAAACAGGAAATAAGGGGATCGGGATTCAGAGTAAGACCATTGAAACTTTTATTATTCTTTTCTTTATGTACTGTCCCACCTGCTTTACGTAGTAGAAACCTGACTCCTCTTGAGTCAAATTATCTTCTTATGAGCAAAAGAAAGTACCAAAATAACATTTGCATAATACAGAGAGACATAAGGACATTTTAGAAGGTACAGATAACCCCAATATTTGTCTGGATACAAATGAAAGGAGTTGACTTTAAAATTTTGACTAGGATAATAAGTATTATAACAGCAACGTGTATGTCTATAAAGCTTAAATTTTTCATTATCCTTTCTAACCTGCAAATATCCAGCCAACTTAATCTTTATACAAAAAATTCTTTATCCTTTTAAACAATCTTTTAACCCTCTCCTTTTCTTTACTAATACCCTGAGACATATTACCTTTTGTAAACAAACATTCACCATTTGTTGTGGGAATTTACTAAACAATTATATATGTCTATCTACCTACCTACTTTTCTATCCATCAATTATTTATCATCTCCTATCTATCTATAGAGAGAAGTGCTTAAAAATAATTTATAATTTTGAATAATAGGAACCATTTTGCTAAAATTAAATGAAAGAGATAAATTTTGAACTGAAAAAAATTTAGTAAAGTTTTAGTTTGCATCACAATTTATTCATAAGTCAATTTGCTACCATGTAAATTATTCTTTTTAAATTTTTTTTATTTTATTTTTATGTGTATGAATGTACTGTCTGCATGCAGGTTTGTGCATCCATGTCGTGCAATGCCGAGGAGGTTGAAGAGGGCGTCGGATTCCCCTGGAACTGGAGTTAAAGACGGTTCTCAGCTACCACGTGGGTGCTAGGGATCAATCCCAAGTCCTCTGCAAGAGCAGCCAGCGCTCTTAACTGCTAGGCCATCTCTCCAGCCCCATAAATTATTCTTAAGGAACTTAACTTTATGAAGACTGTAAATATATATCTAATTATATATAGGATAAATTTTAGTAACCAAGATTTTGTAATTACCGTTTGTTGAGGTTGTTTTGTTATATTTTTAAACAAAAGATTTTAAAGCAGACCAAAAAATGAAAACCTTAAAACACATTGAAAGTAAAATAAAACAAAAAAGTATTTAATGGATAGGATTTTTATATAACTAGCTTCGATGTTGTTTTGTATACACAATTAACATTTGGAAATTTTGTGTAACATTTAATGTACCTGAAGACATTGTATAATAGACATAAAAATAATTAGGGCACCCAAGTTTATAAGGTCTTATATTTATGAATTTATATATGTGTGTTTTGATTGGCATGCCAAAATAAAATAAAACCAGGAATTTTGTGCACAATAAGATTTAAAAAGAAAAACAGGTAGGGTGGGGGACACGGGTCTAGATTTGATTAGTAACATAATCTTGTACAAAAGTATATATATATATATATATATATATATATATATAATTAAAAATGGCAAAAAAGAAAAACAGACATGGCCACAGTATAAAAAATTGTTTTGATGCAAATAAAATACAAAGACAATAGACCCACAATGAAATTCCATGAGATCTCAAGACATAAAAACACATGACATAATTACATGAGAATTAGTTATACCCAAAATATGATAATTAATCCTATAATGTGTTTGTCTAGATATGTGGGATCTGAATAGAAAATCAACTAGCACTGAGAGATAAAATAGAACTCACTAAGGTAACAGGTTCTTAGGTAAATAACACTTAAAGTCATATCACAATCTGCAGAGAAAAGACTTGGGAGAGCAGAGCACAGACCCAGCAGGGCCAACAAGAGCCATAGAGAGAGGAGAAGGGAAAGCAGACACAGAAAATCCTTCCAAGGTGGCCAGGAGGCAGGACTGGCTTTTGAGAACCAGAAACTGGGTGAAGGTTTAAAAAGTAGAGGGAATCTCCATAGCTGTATAGAGCAGAGAAAACCAAGTTGCCTTGCATGGATGGAGCTGGAATTTTGCCCAAGGAACAAAAAGGAAAAAGTTTTTTTTTTTTCAAAAAAAAAGAAAAAAAAAAACCCTGTCAGTGTTTTGTGATTGGGAAAACAATGAAAAAATTAGGCACAGGATTCTGTTCTCTGAGAATTTGCTAAAGTTTTAAGCAGAAGGAGGTATACAGAGGGAAGTGAGGGTAGGAACAAGTTGAAACTCAAAATAATCCCACTTAGAAATAGGTAAAAACAATGTTAAAATTTAAATTCCTATCAAGCATTCAAGATAAAAACCAAAACAAAAATAATTTGCTAAAGGATTAAGAAGTATGATTAAATGCCTGCAGTCCAGGGATATCTTGAGTTCTCTAGTACCAGTAATTCCTAAGTATTTCCATCAGGAATTATGCCACCTGGTTGCATTAATATGGTGGCAAGTTCACAAGGGTTATCACCATTTTGAAAGTGTTACTTTCCAAGAAGGCAGCCAAGCCATGTGGTTGTCCCTATAGAAGACGGTAGCAACCAAGTTGGATACCAGACCACATGGATCCCTCCCTTAGTGTAGACACTTGTCCTGAAGGCTACTAAACCACCAGGGCTACCTTAATGAGCTCAGCTCCAGGCAAAAATAAGCCCAACTACCACCAGGATACTAGTCCTGTGGGATTTGTGTATCTATCACACAGATTAAATGTCTACAACAACACTTTTACTTTTAGAACAGTACCCAATTAAGTTAGACTTGATCTAACAGGATCCCAAATAGAAAAACAAAGCAGAATAATGCATGTTCTCAACCCAAGGAAGGGAGTCCAAGTCACCTGTTACAAGCATGCAAGTGAACCAATGTCCTTTGGATCTCTTCATTCCTAGGTACAAACAATTCCTGGAAAAGAAGCTTCAGATGGCAGCAGAAATAAATTGGAGTCAGTTCTGGCACACCCATCCTTGGGCTGTTGCTCTGGGAGCACAGGTCTTAATGGTGCATGGAGTGTGACTCTCCTTGTTGACTGAAAGTTCAAATGCGTGCCTCCATTACCAAACAAGCTGCCAAATTGTGTAAGCATGGCTTGCTTGGAGGCCAATGGTCTGAGGTACAACTTTCAGGCCCCACTCTTTGTTCTCTTTGTCCACATGGAGAGAGCTCATGGTGGAGAATAAAAACCCACAAAGCCTGACAAAGATTACACGGGGGGGGGCTTTCTAAAAATCTCATTTTTCTTTAGTTCAAAAACAAGTATATAATAAAAAAAAATAAAAAAAAACAAAAAATAAAAAAAAATAAAAAAAAAAAGGATTAAAAAAGAAAACAAAAACAAAATAAAAAATCTCTTCATGGCCAGCAAATAAGCAAGTTATCAAAATTTGTGGGAATTATTAATTATTAACAAAATTATTTGGGGAGAAAGAACATCAGCTCGAGAGTTCACAATCTCACAAAAAGAATTTAACAGTGGATCCAAACAGGTTTAGGACAATTTCCTACAATTTAAAGAAAAATTCTCAGCGTAGAAAAGCCTGAAATTGCAGTTGTGCTGAACAGAAGAAAAGAACATAAAAATGAAGAAGCCATAAAACCATGTAGACTTAGCACAGGCCTGGAGTTCAGACAGGTGGCAGGAAGAGATTTAGAGAAAAGTAGAGAACTACACAATGCTAGGCAGCCCAAAACATTAAAGCAACTTTCAAGAGGGAATGATAAGAAGAAAAAAAGGAGAGATTACACTTTTAAGAATAATTTGCAAGAGAGCACACTTACTGCTGGAATAGTTACAGGAAACATTTGAGGAGTAGGGGGCAGTAAATTATTAGGACTCTTTCAAGGTGGTATACTTCCTGCCAATAAATTTTGAAACATGGGCAAGAGGGAGTCAAGATTGTTTGCCAGAAGCATATTATAAGAAATGTGTCAGGGTCTTCAGGGACACTGAGGCAGCAGTCAGCAGCCCCTCCCCTTCAGCCTCGGGCCCGGTAAGAGCTGGCCCATCTTGCTGGGAGCCTGGGACTTCAGGGACACTGAGGCAGCAGTCAGTGACCACTCAGCTTCCACCACAGGCTGGATAAGAGCCAGCCCAACTTTCTGGGAGCCTAGGTCTTCAGGGACACTGAGGCAGCAGTCAACAGTCTGCAGTCCCTCAGCTTTGGCCACAGGCTGGGTAAGAGATGGTTCACCCTGATGGGAACCTGGGTCTTCAGGGGCAATGAGGCACCAGTTGGTGTTCTCTTGGCTTCCGCTGCAGGCCAGATTAGAGGGGGCCCAACTTGCTGGGAACCCTGATATATAGGGACACTGAGGCTGCAGCCAGGTTGCTGCTGCAACAGTCAAATCGCCCCCTCCCCTAGCAAAACTAGACGAACAGGCCTACATCACAAGAAAAAGCACTTAAATTGCACATCAGATTACAACAAACAAAGTGAATCAAATTCACGTTCAAAAAGCACAAAGAAAAATAAAAAACATGGGAAAAGCAAATAAGAACCCCACCAAATTCTATCAGTCCTAGAGGACTCCAACAATGAGGTCTCTCTGGAGGTAACCCAGGACACGGATTTTTTTTTTTTTTTGTATTTTTGAGTCAGTGTCTCCCTTTAGTCCCAGCTGGCCTGAAGATCACTATGTAGACCAGGCAGGCTATGGGCCTTGGAATTCACAGAGATCCATCTGCCTCTGCCTCCTGGGTGCTGGGATTAAAGGCATGCACCACCATGCCCAGTTTAGGACATAGATCTTAAAAGAAACAATCATAGATATACTCAAAGAAATCAAGGAAGAGAATGATCAACTCCAGAAGGAAATGGAAATGCTGAAAAATATCTCAGGGTGAAATGAAAAAGGGAACCGAAAAACTTAAAAGAAGAAAATGGTTCCCAACTCGAAGGAAATGGAAATATTAAAGGAATCTCAGGGTGAAATGAAATATGAAATCAAACACACATCCCAGTCAAAAGAAAACGGTAAGAAAATTCTCAGTAACAGAATGGAACAAAGCAGAAAATAGAATATAACAACTGAAGACAACATGAAAGAACTGAAAGAAGCTCAAGCAAGACTATAGAAAATAAAATAAATAAATAAAAAAAAACACAAGAGTGAGATAACCATAAATAGGGATACCTGAAGAGACCAAACCTCCACATCATAGGATATATAAAGAAGGAAAAATCCCCAGGATAATGTTATGACCAGATCTTCAAAACTTCAAAAATTATAGAAAAATATTCCTAAAATTGAAAGAAGACGCACCCATACAACTACAAGAAGCACGGAAACACCAAATAGACAAGATCAGAAAAGAAACACCTCAGGAAAAATGCTACAATGCTCAAAATAAAGACAGAATACTGAAAGTCACAAGAGAAAAATAGCAACTTACATATAAAGGAAAACCATCAGAATTACATCTGACTTTTTCAACGCAAACCATAAAGGACAGAAAAGCTTGTACCAAAGTATTTTACAGTATTACATACTACAGATGTGAACCCAGCTTACTCTAAACCCAGCAAAAATATCAATTATAATCGAAGGAGAAAGAGAAAATCTTCCATGACATAACAAGATGAAGAATACATGTCTAGAAAACCAACCCTCCAGAAAATACTTGAAGCACTTCAGAGGACAGATAAAAGGAGCAAGAACCCCAAACATGGAGAGAGAGAGAAAGAAGAGAGAAATTAATAAAACTATAACTATGAAAGTAAAACCTAGAAAAAGAATGCAAACAGACAATAAGTTAAAAGAAGCAACACACATCTCCCAATATTAACTGTAAATATTAATGGCCTTAATTCCCCAAGCAAAGACATAGCTGGAGAAGGATTAGAAAAAAGAATCCATCTATATGTTTTACTACAGGAAACCCATCTCAACCTCAACATAGGCACCAACATAATGTGAAGGATGGAAAAATATTCTAAGAAAATGGTACCAAAAAGCAAGCAGGAGTACTACTCTAATATCAGACAATATAGCACTCAATAGTAAAAGCAATCAGAGAGACACACAGGCCATTACATCCTTATCAAAGAACAATTAAACCTGAGGATTTCACAATCATAAATACAATGCACACACAAACTCCCATCACCAAACTTATAAACACAATCCTGCAAGACCTTAAGGCACAGGTTAATCCCAGCACAAATAAGTGGAGGATTTCACTACCCCACTGAGCCCTTTGGATAGGTCAACTGTACAAAGAATAAACAGAGACATCTGAACTGAACAACACAAAACATCAAATGGACCCCCACGGACATCTGCTAATATCCACCCAAACACCAAGAATATACTTTCTATTCGCACCAATGGGAATTTTTCCAAAATGACCACTGTGCTAGATAGCTTTAGTGTCAACTGACACACCTGGGTCGAAGGAGCCTCAATTGAGGAATTGCTCCATTGGACTGGACTGTGGCCACATTATGGACTATTGCCTTAATTGTTGAGCAAGCATGAGAGGGCACAGCCCACTATGGATGGTGCAACCCAGGCAGGTTTTTGTGTACAGTATAAGGGCAGGCTGGGCATGGGCCAGAGAAGCAAGCCAGTAAGAAGCATTCCTTCATGGACCTGTGCTCCAGGTTTCTGCCTCCAGGTTCCTGCCCTGAGTTCCTACCTTGGACTCCCTGAACTGTGACCACAGGGATGTGTAGCTGCATAAACCCTTTTCCTCTCCAATTTGGTAGTGATCAGTGGTTTTGTCACAGCAACTGAAGACAAACTAGAACAGCCACATACTGGGACAACAGAATAAAACCTCCAGTATACAAAAATTGAAATAATTTCATGCATTCTATCAGACCACAGTGCAATAAAGCTCAATATCAACATCAGGATAAGCCCTGGTACCTACAAGAACACATGTAGACTAAGACTACCACACTCCTGAATAATGAATGAGTCAAGGAAGAAAAAGAAAGAACGAATAGGGCGTGGAGAGATGGCCTAGCGGTAGGAGCGCCGACCGCTCTTACAGAGGACCCGGGTTCGATCCCCAGCACCCACATGGCGGCTGAGAACCGTCTGAAACCCATTCCAGGAGAACTCCAGTTCAGGGGAAGCCGACACCCTCGTCTGACCTCCCGTGCAGGGCATTGCATGACACGGGGAACAACCTGCATGCAGACAGGACATTCATACACATAAGAAATATAATTATAAAAAGCAAGGAAAAGAAAGAAAGAAATAAATTTAAAAAAAAAAATAAGCTTACACACATCATACACAACACACACACAAAAAAAAAAAAAAAAAAAAAAAAAAAAAAAGAAGATTGGGATATGTAAGCAGCCTAAGAAGAGGAATTGTAGCCCTGCTATAAATGTAACAATTAAAAAAAAAAGAAAAAAAAGGGCACAAATAACTGATTCTAACACTGCAGCTAAAAGCACTTGAAACAACAAATGAACCTTAACCCAAACAGACCGGAAGAAATAACAAAAATCAGACAACATATCATTGAAACAGAAACAAAGAAAGCACATGANAAGAATCTGTATGGTATGCTGACTTAGAGTCCCAGGTGTGCAAGAATCTGTATGGTATGCTGACTTAGAGTCCCAGGTGTGCAAGAATCTGCATGGTATGCTGACTTAAGAGTCCCAGGAGTGACATGGGTAGGGAACATGGTAGTTCTGTTTTTAAGGTTTTTTTTTTTTTTGTATTTTTGAGTCAGTGTCTCCCTTTAGTCCCAGCTGGCCTAAAGATCACTATGTAGACCAGGCTGGCCTTGAATTCACAGAGATCCATCTGCCTCTGCCTCCTGGGTGCTGGGATTAAAGGCATGCACCACCATGCCCAGTTTAGGACATAGATCTTAAAAGAACAATCATAGATATACTCAAAGAAATCAAGGAAGAGAATGATCAACTCCAGAAGGAAATGGAAATGCTGAAAAATATCTCAGGGTGAAATGAAAAAGGAAACCGAAAAACTAAAAGAAGAAAATGGTCAACTCTGGAAGGAAATGGAAATATTAAAGGAATCTCAGGGTGAAATGAAATATGAAATCAAACACACATCCAGTCAAAAGGAAACGGTAGGAGAAAGTCTCAGTAACAGAATGGACAAAGCAGAAAATAGAATATCTAACCTAGAAGACAACATGAAAGAACTGAAGAGCTCAAGCAAAGACTATGAAAATAAAATAAATAAATAAAAAAAACACAAGAGTGAGATAACCAGGAAATATGGGATACCATGAAGAGACCAAACCTCCACATCATAGGTATAGAGAAAGGAGAAAAATCCCAGGATAATGGTATGGACCAGATCTTCAACAGAATTATAGAAAAAATATTCCTAAAATTGAAAGAAGACGCACCCATACAACTACAAGAAGCACGGAGAACACCAAATAGACAAGATCAGAAAAGAAACACCTCAGGAAAAATGCTACATGCTCAAAATAAAGACAGAATACTGAAAGTCACAAGAGAAAAATAGCAACTTACATATAAAGGAAAACCCATCAGAATTACATCTGACTTTTCAACGCAAACCATGAAAGGCAGAAAAGCTTGGACCAAAGTATTTACAGTATTACATGACTACAGATGTGAACCCAGCTTACTCTACCCAGCAAAAATATCAATTATAATCGAAGGAGAAAGGAAAATCTTCCATGACATAATCAAGATGAAAGAATACATGTCTAGAAAACCAACCCTCCAGAAAATACTTGAAGCACTTCAGAGGACAGATAAAAGGAGCAAGTATCCCCAAACAGTGAGAGAGAGAGAGAAAGAGAGAGAAATTAATAAAACTATAACTATGAAAGTACAAACCTAGAAAAAGAATGCAAACAGACAATAAGGTGAAAAGAAGCAACACACATCTCCCAATATTAACTGTAAATATTAATGGCCTAAATTCCCCAAGCAAAAGACATAGACTGGGAGAATGGATTAGAAAACAGAATCCATCTATATGTTGTCTACAGGAAACCCATCTCAACCTCAAGCATAGGCACCAACATAATGTGAAAGGATGGAAAAAATATTCTAAGAAAATGGTACCAAAAAGCAAGCAGGAGTAGTTATTCTAATATCAGACAATATAGACCTCAAAGTAAAAGCAATCAGAAGAGACACACAGGGCCATTACATCCTTATCAAAGGAACAATTAAACCTGAGGATTTCACAATCATAAATCCATATGCACCAAACTCCCATGCACCAAACTTATAAACACAATCCTGCAAGACCTTAAGGCACAGGTTAATCCCAGCACAATAATAGTGGAGGATTTCAATACCCCACTGAGCCCTTTGGATAGGTCAACTGTACAAAGAATAAACAGAGACATCTGAACTGAACAAGACAATACATCAAATGGACCCCCACGGACATCTACTGAATATCCCACCCAAACACCAGAGAATATACTTTCTATTCGGCACCACATGGGAACTTTTCCAAAATTGACCACTGTGCTAGATAGCTTTAGTGTCAACTTGACACACCTGGGTCGAAGGAGCCTCAATTGAGGAATTCGCTCCATTGGACTGGACTGTGGCCACATCTATGGACTATTGCCTTAATTGTTGAGCAATGTGGTAGGACCCAGCCCACTATGGATGGTGCCACACTGGGCAGGTTTTTGTGTACAGTATAAGAGGGCAGGCTGGGCATGGGCCAGAGAAGCAAGCCAGTAAGAAGCATTCCTTCATGACCTGTGCTCCAGGTTCTGCCTCCAGGTTCCTGCCCTGAGTTCCTACCTTGGACTCCCTGAACTGTGACCCAGGAGATGTGAGCTGCATAAACCCTTTCCTCTCCAATTTGGTAGTGATCAGTGGGTTTTGTCACAGCAACTGAAGACAAACTAGAACAGCCACATACTGGGACACAGAATAAACCTCGACGTATACAAAAGATTGAAATAATTTCATGCATTCTATCAGACCACAGTGCAATAAAGCTCAATATCAACATCAGGATAAGCCCTGGTACCTACAAGAACACATGTAGACTAACCACACACTCCTGAATAATGAATGAGTCAAGGAAGAAATAAAGAAAGAAATAGGGGCTGGAGAGATGGCCTAGCGGTTAGGAGCGCCGACCGCTCTTACAGAGGACCCGGGTTCGATCCCCAGCACCCACATGGCGGCTGAGAACCGTCTGAAACTCCAATTCCAGGAGAACTCCAGTTCCAGGGGAATCCGACACCCTCTTCTGACCTCCGCGGCATTGCATGACACGGGTGCACAAACCTGCATGCAGACAGTACATTCATACACATAAGAAATAAATTATAAAAAAAAAAGAAATTATATTCTTCCTTTGTTTATTTGAATTTTGGTTCTGTTTATATTAATAATATACTTTGGTTGATTTTTGCTCAGGTATAATAGGTTCATTCCTGTGTGCTTCATGTTCTTGCAGGGTATTGGGATGGTCTCAATAGTAGGCAGGTCAGGGTATTTGGCNAAAAAAAAAAAAAAAAAAAAAAAAAAAAAAGATGGGATACTGTAAAAGCAGCCCTAAGAGGGAAATTTGTAGCCCTGCTATAAATGTCTACATTAAAAAAACAGAAAGAGCACAAATAACTGATCTAACACTGCAGCTAAAAGCACTTGAAAGACAACAAATGAACCCTAACCCCAACAGACAGGAAGAAATAACAAAAATCAGACAACATATCATTGAAACAGAAACAAAGAAAGCAATGAATCCAAAACCTGGTTTTTGAAAAGATAAACAAGATAGACAGACATCTAGCCCAGTTAACCAAAAGAAAAAAGAGCAACTCCAAATCAATAGAATTCATTATGAAAAGGAAAACATCACAACAAAGAAAAGATGCAGACAATCATAGGAAAATACCTCAAAAATCTATACTCTACTAAACTTGAAGACCTAAGAGAAAGGGATTAATATCTAAAATACTGGAAATCAACAAAGCTCAACCAAAAAGATATTGACAGCTTAAACAAACCCATAATATTAGAGGAAATTGAAAAATGTAATAAAAATACTCCCAACTAAAAAAATCCCAGGCCCAGACAATTACATGGAAGAATTCTATAGAACATTTAAAGACTTGCAGCATTTACTTCTTAAACTGTTCAGAAGGATACAGAGGGAAATCTCCCAAACGCCTTCTATGAAGCCAGCACCACTCTAATACAAAAACCAGGCAAAGATACAACCAAAAACTAAAACTATAGACCTGTCTCATTAATGACCATAGAAACAAAAATTCTCAACATAATACTTGCAAATAACATATCAAAAACATCATCCATCATGACAAAGTTGGGTTTATACAAGAGATGCAGGGATGGTTCAACATATATAAAACAATAAATATAATAAAACACATAAATGGGCTGAAAGACAAAAACCACACAATTTGCTCAATTGATGCAGAAAAAAGCCTTTAACAAATTCCAGCATTCCTTCATGCTTAAAGTCCTAGAGGGAATTGAACTAGAGGGATCATTCCTCAACATAATCAAAGCTATATACAAGATACCTACAGCCAATATCATTCTAAATGGAGAAAAGTTAGAAGCATTCCCCTTAAAGACAGGAACCTAGCAAGGCTGCCCCCTCTTGCCTCTCCTTTTCAATATAGTGCTTGAAACACTTCCTAAAGCAATAATACAAGAAAGGGAAATTAAAAGAGCACTAATTGGAAAAGAGGATGACAAAATGTACCTTTTTGCAAATGATATGATAGTTTACCTAAGGGATGCTAAAAAAAAAANAAAAAAAAAAAACTCCACCATAAAACTCCTAGAAACGATTAAGAGTTTCAGTAAAGTGGCAGGATACAAAATTTACCTAGAAAAATCAGTGGTCTTTCTTTACTCCAAGAACAAGCAAATGAAGAAGTAATATAAGGAGAACTTGTCACTCATAATAGCCTCAAAAACAATAAAATACCTAGGAACAAACCAAATCAAAGATACCAAAGACCTCTACAGCAAAAATTTGGGGGGGGTCTTTTCGAGACAGGGTCTCTCTGTAGCCCCAGCTGTCCTGGAATTCGCTCTGTAGACCAGGCTGGCCTTGAACTCACAAAGATCCACCTGCCTCTGCCTCCCAAGTGCTAGGATTAGAGGCGTGCTCACCATGCCTGGCTCTACAGCAAAATTTTAAACCCCTGATGAAGGAGATGAAGAAGACATCAGAAGATGGAAAGGACTCCTATGCTCATAGATTGGAACAATTAATATAGTAAAAATATCTTTTCTGCACAAATTAATGTACAGATTTAATTCAATCTCAATTAAAATCCCCATGAGTTTCTTCACTGACTTGGAAAAAATTCCTTAAATTCATATGGAAAAAAACAAAAGACTCCAATAGCTAAAGCTACCCTTAGTGAAAAGAGCAATACAGGGGGGGATCACTACACCAGACTTCGAACTATATTACAGGATTATAGTCATTAAAAAAACCAGCCTGATAATGGCGCAAAACAGACATGTAGACAAATGGCAAAAAATTGAAGATCCAAACTTGAGCACACATAATTCAGCCACCTCATATTTTCAAAAGGGACAAGAAGACTCAATGGGAGAAATACAGCATGTTCAGCAAAAGGTGTTTGCAAAACTGGATCAACACTTGTAGAAAGAATAAAACTATACCCCTACAAAGTATATACCCTGTACAAAAATCAACTCTAAATGGATCAAAGACCTCAATGTGAAACACTGAACTCTAAAGGTGATAGAAGAAAACGTTGGCAGCAACCGACAAGACATACGTGTAAGAAAACTCTCTAAATCATGCAGCAGCTGTACAGGAAATAAGGTCGAAAATTGACAAGTGGGACATCATTAAACTCAAAAACTTCTGTACAGTGAAAGAAACAATCAAGGAAGTGAAGATAAAACCCACAGATTTGGAGGAAATCTTCAACAGTGATACATCTGACAGACCATTAACGTCCAGAATATATAGACTACTCAGGAAACAAAGAAGGAAGAAAACAAATAACCTACTCAAAAGATGGAGTAAAGAGTTAAACAGAGACTTCACAAGTGAGGAAATAAAGATGGATGAGAAACGTCTTAAAAAGTGTTCAACATCAGTAACAATTAAGGAAATGCAAATTAAAATCACTCTCAGATATAATCTCACTATGATATGACTGGCTAAGATCACGAAAACAAAAGACACCAAATGCTGGAGAGGTTGTGGGGAAATGGGAACACTCATCCACTGCTGGTGGGGATGTAAACTTGTACAACCATTATGGAAAGCAGTGTGCAGAACCCTTAAAAGACTCAAAATGAGCCTACCACCTGACCCAGTCATACCACTCCTGGGTATATATCCACAAGACTCACCTTACACCAAAGATACATGCACATCCATGTTTACTGCAGCTCTCTTCACAGTAGCAAAGACCTGGAACCAACCCAAATGCCCCTCAACAGACAAGTGGATGACAAAAATGTGGTACATCTACACAATGGAGTACTATTCAGTGGTAAAGAAAGATGACATCATGAACTTTGCAGGTAAATGGATGGAACTCTAAGCCATTATGCTAAGTGAAATAACACAGTCCCAGAAAAACAAACTGTGAATGGTTTCCCTCATTTGTGGATGCTAACACCAAATCCTCAGTTGAAAGGCATGCTGAACAACATTATTGTTATATTTATTTTTATCTGGAAAGCAACTATGTTGTTATAATGTAAGTTTCATAACAGGCTCTAGAATTGATCCATCACTTATTTTCAGACTCTGTAATTGCTGTATATTGGTAGAAGGTATGTATTCATATTTTAGAGTAATATAAAATTAAAGGAAGAAAATGTGAATTCCCAAACATAAATGAAAGACTAAGAGAAAGGTACAGGACATTTATGGCAGAATGCATGATCTGAGGTGGGGTGGAGGGAAGGGAAATGAGAATATGTCTAAAATGAACTGAAAAAATTATGTCTGAAATACACAAAACATCAATAAAAAATAAAAAAATAAAAAATAATTTTTAAATGTTCAACATTGCTAATCATTAAGGAAATGCAAATTAAAACTACTTTAAGATATCATCTCACTCTGATAAGACTGGCTAAGATCAAGAAAACAAAAGACACGAAATGCTGGAGAGGTTGTGGGGAAAGGGGAACACTCATCCACAGCTGGTGGGAATGTAAACTCATACAACCACTATGGAAAGCAGTGTGGAGAACGCTTAAGAAACTGAAAAGGAACCTACCACCTGACCCAGTCATACCACTCCTGGGTATATACTCACAAGACTCATCCTATCACAGACATACATGCACATCTATGTTTATTGCAGCTCTCTTCACAGTAGCAAAGACCTGGAACCAACCCAAGTTCTGTCAACAGATGAGTGAATAAAGAAAATGTGGTACATCTACACAATGGAATTCTATGCAGCAGTAAAAAAAGATTACATCATGAACTTTTCAGGTAAATGGATGGAACTAGAAGCCATTATGCTAAGTGAAGTAACACATTCCCAGAAAAACAAATAATGAATAGTATCCCTCATTTGTGGATGCTAGCACCAACTCTCTAGTTGAAAGGCAAGCTGAACAATGTTAATGTTATATTTCTTTTTATCTTAAAGCAGCTTTGCTGTTAAAATGTGAATCCCTTAATGGGCTCTAGAATTAACTTACTACTTATTTTCAGACTTTGTAATTGTGGTATATGGATGGAGGGTATGTATTCATATTTTAGAGTAATATAAAATCAAAGGGAACAATGTGAATTCCTAAAGATATTTTAGAATTATCATACAGTTTATATTCAGAGGTCATAATTTTGGTAAATATGTGACATATATGTGGGCATATTTTGGAGCAACACAAATGAGAGGAAACAACAATGACAAAAAGACTGAGTCAAAGAACAGGCTGAAACAGTTAACTTCTGTCCAAACACTAAACCTCTGTATGGAAAAACTTTGAAAACACTGAGAAAAAGATACAAGACATGTCTGGCAGAATGCATGAACTGAAGTGGGGTGGGGTATATGGAAAAAGGAATGTGTCTAAATTGGACTGAGAAATGATGTACGAAATACATAAAACATCAATAAAAATACATTATAGACAGAAAAGAAATGTATGCCATTGGAGGTGGAAGAGCGGAGGGAAGAGGATCTAAAGAGGAGGGAAGTTTTTCTTTAGTGGAGTCAGGGGGTTCTGGCAACAGCAGTGTGGGGGCTGAAGGAGAAGGAGAAGAAGGAACGGGAAACAGGAGGCAGGGTGTGTGTGAATGAGGTGAATCAAATGTGACGTCACTATAAGTGCTTGAATTTGAGGATGTTTCTGATGTTAAGCATGCATTTAATAAATATTCAAAATAAGACTGTTCATGTGAAGTAGAATTTCCCATGACTGCCCCCACTTACCAGTCCACCCATGGAAGACAGAATTTCACCATCCTCTGAAGAGTGAAGGTCCCTATTCAGGAGCACCAGTTGTGGGGGTCCAGTCATCTGCAGGGTTCCTGCTCTTAGGAAGATACTATAGGCGATGCAGAGAATACTCAGAGACTTGTGTCTCTGTATAGCAAGCCATTTATTCTGCAGTGTAGAAAGCTTATAAATAAAAAGAGCTCATACATTTTAAAACGTTCACAAATAAAAAGAATGCAAAGCTACATTCTAGGCGAGCACAAGGTGCTGAGGTACAATCGGATGAACAGGATGTATGTGACCTCTCTGTGAGAACTAAAAGTTGATAATCAAGATGTTTGGCTCAAAACAAGGAACTCTCTAAACTTTTAACCAAACAACATCCTTCTTCTAGTCATATGGTGTTTCACTTGACAGGGTCTTGAAACTCTGTGTTCAGCACCTCCCCCCATCAGCAGCAGCCACCCGATTTTTAGTTTCAGGTTCAATTTGTCTTATATCATCCCATCCTGATCTCCAAAGCATAATGTAAGGGGAAGCCTATACCAAGTTCCTGGACCAAGCTACTGTATGTATGAGACTGTCCGTAGCTATCAACCAGAATACCTGATATAGAGTTTATTGTCCTATGAACAAGACAAAAGAAGAAATTGTCATCCAACGCTATAAACTAACCCCCTCTTAAATATGATAAACGCCTCTGCTTAAAGAGTAGCTTGAACAAAATAAGAAAGAAAAATTCAAATAACAAAGTAACCAGATGCAGAAATAAGGCAGAAACAAAAATATTACATAAATCCAAATAACCTGTATCTTCCAAAATTACAAATACCATACTAATGGTCCCTAATTAAGGTGACTAGGAAGAGCCTTTAGACAAACAATTTTAAAGATGATTATATCTATGTTAAATAACTCAAAAGGATAACTGCAAGAAACAAAATAACAGTCAATCCAAGCATTTCAAACAGTTATCAAGTGTTGAAACTTTTCAAACTGTGAGGCTTGAAATGAAAAATTCAACAACAAAACAATAACCCAAATCACCTCAGCTGAAAGGCTTGCTAATATAATGGATCGTGTAGAAAAGAGAATCAAGGATGGAAGATAAAGTAGAGGACTTGGATAATTTTCTAAAGATCAATGAGAAATTTTTAAAATATATGAAGTGACATGGGAGAGTTTTAGGAAACCAAGAGAACTCCTGTTCCTCAAATTGTGGGCAGAGAAGAATATCCCAATGACAGTATAGAAAATATTTTATGTAAAATCATAGTAGAAAATTCCCAAACCTAGAGAAAGAGATACCCATGCTGGTAAAAGAAGCCTGGAAACACCAAATACTTGGGCCCAGAAAACACATTCTGCATGGCATAGCTAAAATGTTAAAAAAAAAAAAAAAAAAAAAAAAGATTAAAAAAGGGAATTGAAGATGCAAGAGAGGGTCCGTCGGTTCTAAGTGTAGACTCATTAGAATAACACCTGATTATTGGGTATAAATATTTCATTCCAAAAGTTCCTGTAAAGCTGTTTCAAAATCTGAAAAAATCAACTGAGAGATAGCTAGCGGTTAAAGCACCGACGCTCCTTGCAGAGGACCCGGGTTCGAATCCCCAGCACCCACATGCGGCTGAAAACCGTCTGTAACTCCAATTCCAGGAGAACTCCAGTTCCAGGGAAGCCGAGACCCTCTTAGACCTCGCTCAGGCATTGGCACGACACGGAGTGCACAAGACCTGTCATAGCAGACATTACATTATACACATACAAAATAGAAATAATAAAAAAAAAAAAAATTAAAAAAAAAATGATAAAAATAAGAACAGACTATCATACACATAACTGCATATTCAAGTTGAAGGATGATTAAAAGTTTCCATGAGAAAAGCAAGTTAAAGAAATTATGCCTTCTAAGACAGCTCTACACAGGATAATGGAAGGAGTTCTTCAATCTTAATAGAAAATAAAAGCACTTCTGAGATCAAACGGAATGGCTAAATAATGATAAGATCCAACACAAAAGATGTCTGAGAAAACATGACAAAATCAACAAAAAATAGGAATTAGCATACACCTTTCAATAATAACTCTGAATATTAATGACTTCAAAAAAACAAAATAGATACACAGGGTAATACCCTGGATTGATAAACAGGATCCATTTTTGAGGCCTCCAGAAAACATGGGTGCCTATCACTTATGGACCACTAGAGTGTGTAAAATGATACAGAAAGCTCTTCCAAGCAAAAAAAAGATATAAGCATGTCTGAGAATTCTAAGATCTGACAAAATTGATGCCAAAACAAAAGTAGCCAGCAGAGACTCTGTAAAGGAAAAGTCCAAAAGCAGGTCATGAGCTAGTATTTCTCTCATTTCAAAACCAAACATATACCCCACATAAAAGGAAAGTCTCCCTGGAATAGGCATAGAGACAAATATTCTCAATAAAACAGCTATAAAAATCTGTTCTTAAAAAATTTCAAAAAATGAAATAAAAAAATATCAAAACTACCCCTCGGTGTGGAGCACAAGGACAGGATTGACGTTTGGGATAGCCAAGGAGGAGCCTTCAAACAGTCCCTTAAGAAAAACATGACATCTTTTAGCCAAAAAAAAAAAGAAAAAAAAAAAAGAAAAGAAAATACCCAGTTCATGTGATTATATATATATAATATAGATACACATATTATAGAAACTATATTGTATATATAAATTTTTCTGTCTATCTAACAATTATATTAATAATATATTGGTAGAGAACTCTCTACTGATATATATATATATATATATATATATATATATATTGTAGAGAACGAAAAAAAACTGGGAAAAAACACTGAAACAGTGAAGTTCTCCTCTAAACTATAAGCCAAAACAATAAGTTGTTTTTTTAAAAAACAACTCTGGAAAGACTCAGAAAAAAGATGCAAGATATGTACAGCAGAGTGCATGATCTCAGGTGGGGTGGGGGGCATGGAAAATGAAATGGCTCTAAATTGAATTGAGAAATGATATATGCTATATGGAAAAAGTTTCATAACAATAAAAATATTTTTTAAAAATCAAAACTATCATCCACCATGATAAAGTTGTCTTCTTTTCTGACATGCAAGGATGGTTAATCATGAAAATCCAGAAATGTAATCTGTCTCATAAGCAGACTCTATGACAGAAACCACAACTTTATTCCATTAGATATAGGAAAGCACTGTGACTGAGCACAATGCACCATCATAATAAAAATAATGAGAATGTAGAGAAACAGAGGGCATATCTCAATACAGTAATAAGAGTAGACAACAAGGTCACAGCAAATAGCATACCAAATGAATTTAAACTCGAAAAATCCCACTGAAATTAAGAATGAGACATAGATATCTATTTTCTCCATATAAAGTGCTTGAAGTAAAATATGACTACTGAAGAAGGTAAAACAGATAGAAACTGGAAAGTAAGTATTCACAGTATGCTTATTTGCAAATGATATGTCTATATTCATAAAAAATCCTGAAGAACCCATCAGACAATTCCAAGAGAATATAAAAAAACCAGCAAATTAATAAGAAACAATATTTACACACAAAAATCAGTAGCCTTCCCATATATCAAAAACAAACCTATTGAGAAAGAAACCAGTCCTGACAGCCATAAATATATCTTTGAATAAATCTAGCCAAATAAATGAAAGACTTGGAAAATAAAAATCAAGCCATTGTTGAAAAAAATGTATAAGTTACCACAGGATGATAGCTTCCCCCCATGCCCATGGATTCATGGGATCAATTTTGTGAAAATGATCATCTTACCAAAGTTAATCTACAGAGTCAAGGTGATCCCATTTAAAATTCCTTCATAATTCATCACGGAAACAAAATAATCTCAAATATCATATAAAACATGCAAAACCCCAGGATATTCAGAAGAATGCTGAGCAATAAAGCAAGAACTGCAGACACCCTGATCCCTGATTTGAAACTATACAACTCAGCTTTATTAACAAATACACCACAGTACTGGCCTAAGCACAGGCACACTGATCTATAGAATATAATTGAAATCCCAGTTTTAAGTTCACACATTTAGAGTCACATGATTTTTGACAATGGATCTGAAAATACACATTGAATAATGCAGAACATAATCAACAAATTCCATTCATCAAACAGAGTAGGTGCACATAGAAGAATTAAACTGGGTCCCTATCTCTCATCCTGAAGAAAATTCAATTCCAAATGGATCAAATACTTCAATACAAGACCTTGTACTCTGATTCTGATAAATGAGAAAGTAGGGTATACACCGGGGCTTTTATACACTGCAAAGGACTTTCTGAATATGACCTTACTAGGACAAGCATTAATGCTAATAAGTGACATAGCAGACTAAATGAAACCAAAACGCTTCTGTACAGCAAAGAACACCATCATCAATATGAGAGAGCCTACAGAATAGGAATCAATCTTATCAATTATACCTCTGATTGAGGGTTAGTACCAAGTATACGCAATGACATATAAATCCAAATATCAGGGAAAATAATTACCGAATTCAAAATTGAAAGAAGAAACTAATCAGTGATTTCTCAAAGGATGAACAGTAGCCATCAGGGAGATGAAAATTAAAACTACTTTGAGGTTTTATCTTACAGTAGTCAGAATTTCTAAGAAGCAAAGTTATTAATAGCAGCCAGAGTTTGTCTATGAATACAGTGAAACTGTGTTTTTCAGACACAATAGGTGAATTTCACAAATGAACCCAAAGCAGGTGTTACAGTAAACACAAGTTCTGCCACATCCTAAGCAAGACAAAAATCCCAGCCTGTACTGGGATTGTTGGGAAAATATTGGCAATTGCTCAGAGAGGGAATCAACTTTCTTTAAGGGTGTAACAGCAAGTATAATGACCTGGACTCAGCAGAATTTGGGAAACACAAACTAGTCTCCATTTGCTTTAGAAAACAATAGAGGACATGATGAGGACAAGGATAGGTAGCTAGGAGTGGATATGCCAGGAGAGAAGATGGGGTTTGAATGTGATCAAAATAAAGTGTACACAATTCCCAAATAATCGTTCATAATATTGTTCAAAAAACAATTATTTAGAGAAATAATTGTGTTTATTGGATTTTTTGTGTTTATTGTTTTTTTTTTTCTTTTTGGTCTTTTCGAGACAGGGTCTCTCTGTAGCCCCAGCTGTCCTGGAACTCACTCTGTAGACCAGGCTGGCCTTGAACTCACAAAGATCTGCCTGCCTCTGCCTCCCAAGTGCTAGGATTAAAGGCGTGCACCACCACGCCGGTATTGTTTTATAATTACTGTTGGTTTTCTATCATTGCTTTGTGAAATGTTACTTTTGAATATTTAATCCATAAAAATGTATATTCTACCTTTTAAGTTATAATTTTTTCTGTAAAAGAAACTCATTTTTTCCTTATCTTATTCTTTGAGACAGGTTCTTCTTGTAGTCCCAGCTTGCCTGTGACTTGCTCCATAGACCAGGCTGTCCTCAAACTTGTTGAGTACATAAAGCTGAGGTCATGTGCCAGAGTTCTGCCTTCCTCTGCTTACTGAGTGCTGGGATTAAAACTGTGTACCTAAATGTCCAATTGATTTCTCATTCTAATAACCATGATAACATTTTTATTATATATCTGCTTCAATCATGCATCCATATTCAATTGTGAACTTTTGTTTATGACTCCAGTGTAAATGATGTCATATTAAGATTTATACTGCCATCAGCCCCTAGGAAACTGCAATTTTTTGGTTTACAGCATTCATTTCTTTTGTTTTGAGAATTTGTCCTGCTTTGTTTAAACTCCTGACTGTGAGTAAAAGAAGATTTACATAACATACATTTTATCTGATGAGGAAAATCTTTTTCTGTCCAACACAATTATGGAAATGTAAAGATATGAGTTGGTTAATTATAATTGCATTCATTTTCTCATTTGGTTCAATCCACATGTGCTATCTTGCACTTCATTAGACAAGTTCAGTGAGAGCCTTCACATTGCTCCATGTCTCATATCTGGGATATAAAAACCTGGCAGAGGCAGTTTCCATTGAGGCCATCTAGTAAAATTGTAAAAGTTCTGATGTCATCCTATTCCTTCTAAATTAGAATATCTGGGTGTTTATTTGCAAATGTGTTCATTTACTATTTCCTAAGGAATATTTTTACTCATTTTTATATTTTTGAACTTTTAATATAGGAAGATATTGTGAAAGTTAGTTAATCGAATGAAAAATGGAGAAAGTTGCCTAAGGTGATTTATGTTAATGTAGCTTTCTAAAATGTAAAATTTCCACAGAATTCGTGTGTAATAAGGTAAAAGCTTCAAATTACACTAAGATACAGAGGGATTATAGTTAAAAAGAAATATTCATAAATCATTTACAAGTCTTCAAATTAGGGGTATATACTGTATTTTAAATATTAAATATTATGTATATTTTCATCTCAAGAGATAAAAAAGAGTTCTTTACATATAAATACAAACTGATAATATAAAATTAAATTAAATTAAAAAGTTTAAAAAATTAAAAAATAAATTAATTTTTAATTTTTTAAACTGCCAGGCGTGATGGCGCATGCCTTTAATCCTAGCACTTGGGAGGCAGAGGCAGGCGGATCTTTGTGAGTTCAAGGCCAGCCTGATCTACAGAGTGAGTTCCCGGACAGCAGCGACTACAGGGAGACCCTATCTCGAAAAGACCAGAAAAAAAAAGACCAAAAATAAATAAATTAATTAATTAATTAATTAAAAAATATTTTAGCCATATATAATCAGTTTGCAAATATTTTGTTGAGAATTTTTGCATCTATGTTCATTAATGAGATTGCCCTATAGTTGTTTTTTTTTTTTTTTTGATTGTATCTTTGCCTGGTTTTGGTATTACAGTGATGCTGGCTTCATAGACAAAAACTATTTTGCGGAAAAGACTACCACTTCAACAAATGGTACTATGACAATGTTATTGAACTTAGACACATAACTCACTCAAAGCTCAATTGAAGTGAAATTACAAGTTCAATTTATATATTAAGCTGTGTAACTATTAGCTAAAATAATGGGAAAATTCTTTTGCATATTGACATAGTCAAAATTCCTTAATGTAATAAGGCAGTAAATCTCAAGAAAATAAATCAATACTTGCTATATGTAATGACATAATGTTAAGAAAATATGCAGGGGCTGGAGAGATGGCCTAGCGGTTAAGAGTGCCGACCGCTCTTACCGAGGACCCGGGTTCGATCCCCAGCACCCACATGGCGGCCAAAACCGTCTGAAACTCCAATTCCAGGAGAACTCCAGTTTCAGGGGAATCCGACACCCTCTTCTGACCTCCGCGGCATTGCATGACACGGGTGCACAAACTTGCATGCAGACAGTACAGTCATACACATACAGAAACAAATAAAATTAATAATAAAAAAAAAGAAAATATGCATAGCAGAGCAAACATTAAACAGAGTGGAAAGGCATCCTGCATAAATGATGTGGTTTTGGGCTATGATCCAACATATGCAACCCAAATGTCCAAAGTATCAGTAAAAGAAAATAGTTAAAAATAACAAACATGTAATAATCAATATGTAGAAAAATATGGGTGGGTTCCCTTCAAGTGATTAAGTACAAGTAGTCAATATTCTAGTTTGCCTTCATCTCCTGTGACAAACCACTCTGATCAAAACCAAATTTGGGAGGATAGGTTTTATTTGTCTTACATCTCCATTCATTAACACTGAGGGACCTCAAGGTACGAGCTCAGGGGGGGAACCTGGAGGCAGGAGCTGAAGCACAGGCCATGGAGGAATGCTGCTCACTGACTTACTCCTGTGGCCCATGCTCAGCCTGCTTTTTTGATACAATACAGGAAAATATGCCCAGGAGAGACACAGCTCATAATGGGCTGGACACTCCTACATGACTCAACCATCAAGAAAATGCCCCCACAGACAAAGCCATAGGGTAGTCCAATGGAGGCAATTCCCTATGTGAGCCTTCCTCAATGCAGGTGTGTCAAGCTGAAACTAAATTTGTATGGCACAGTCAACAAATTTGCTAAATTTTTTTAAAATATGTCGGGCGTGGTGGCACATGTCTTTAATCCTAGCACTTGGGAGGCAGAGGCAGGTGGGTCTTTGTGAGTTCAAGGCCAGCCTGGTCTACAGAGTGAGTTCCAGGACTGCTGGGACTACAGGGAGACCCTGTCTCGAAAAGACCAAAAAATTGTTTAAAATATTTAGTAGTTGCCATGTGTGGTGGCAAACACCTTTAATTCTAGCACTTGGAAGGCAGAAGCAGGTAGATCTTTGTGAGTTCAAGGCCAGCCTGGTCTACATAGTGAGTTCCAAGACAGCCAGAGCTACAGGGAGACCCTGTCTCAAAAAGACAAAAAAAAATTTAATAGTTAAAGAAAAGTAAAACAATGTAGCATTGAGATTCTACTTAATCACATGAATAAAAATATTCATTATAATATGTGTATTGAGTGTTGGACTTGCAGTCCTGTGTATGTGTGTGTGTGTGTTTCACATGTGTATGCCTGTTTGTATGTGTGTTGCTGCTTTTGGATATGTACACACATGGAGGCCCTAGCTTGGTGCCAGGATATCCTTTATCAGATTTCCAGTTTATTCATCAAGGCAGTGTCTGTCAGTGAAATGCTGAGCTTGCAGATATGGATATCTTGTTTGCCAGCTTGCTCTGGTGATCCTAGTCTCTGCTCTGATGCTGGAATTAAAGGAGTGCCACCATACCTTACAGGCACTTATGTGGGTTTTGTGATCCAGAGTCCAATCCTCATGGATTAGTATTTTAAACACTGAGCCATCTCTACAGCCTGGAAATTCTTAACTCTCTCTCTCCCATATATAAATATATATATATACATATATATACATATATATACACACATACACACACACACTCTCTGAAGGAGAGAAAAAAGCAGTTTAAAAAGAAACAGTAGAGGATGTTTATGATCATGAGTTGTATGCACATATACAAATGTTTTATTAAAGTCCATTAATTTGAATGAATAATAAATTAATTTGATTAGGCAAGTTCAAGAATTAGAACATCAGCCTTGATCAGAGAAACATCTTTTATCAATGAACAGGGTGGATTGCATAGACTCAGAGCTGATAAAGGGACAGACAATACGTGACAGTCCAATACTCAGCCCTAAAATGTTTATACATGGGTCAGAGAACATCATGAAAGAAATCTTATGAAGAATGTAATATTCACAACATGGGGGGGGCATGCAACATTCTTCTGGTTACAGCTTATCCTGAATTCATGCTCTCACATCAGCCCATGGTAGACTTCACTGGGCCTGAACAAGTCTGGGGTAGTCAACAGTCAGTAAGAGATTAAAAAAAAGGGGCTCACAGGGTCCTATATCTCCATATTGAAACACTGTATACTGATGGGTTTCCTGGGAGAGACAATTTGTCAGTTGTACAGAAACTAGTGAGCCCATCAGGCTCCAGGGGATAGTTCCAAAGGAATGATCAAACATACGACACTGAAACAACACAAAAACTACATGGGGGCTGGAGAGATTGCCAAGTGGTTAAGAATGCTGACTGCTCTTGCAGAGGACCTGGGTTCGATCCCCAGCACCCACACGGTGGCTGAGAACTGTCTTTAACTCCAGTTCCAGGGGAATCCGACACCCTCTTCTGATCTCCACTGCATTGCACGACACAGGTGCACAAACCTACATGCAGACAGTACATTCATACACATAAAAAATAAAAAAAAAATAAATAAATAAAAGAAAAAAGAAAAACTACATGGATTTAGAAAGAAACACTTGCTGGAAGAAGGGGACTCATAGGCAAGAGAGGGTGAGGCTAAATGCAACGACATGCATTATATGAATACATGAAATTTTTTAAAAGACATTCTTAAAATTAATAAATTCTTAGATGGTACAAAAAGCCAAACTTAATTTCATAAGCCTACTGAAAATATGTGTATAATTTATATGTGGGTGCATGTGCATAGCTGTAGGATATATGATAAACTAAACATGTCAGGGAATAAGTTTTAAACCTCCATTTCACTTGTGGGTCAGTGTAGTCCAAGAGACTCCCAAAATAATATAGGCTATTGACAGAGCTCTTGATTCCCTCCCAGACCTTGAAGGTCAAAGATTATTCCTGAAGGCATGACATGATTCAGGATCCTAACCAGCAGTAAACCTAAAAACAAGCAAATAATGTCTATTGGTATAATAATGGCATTGTTATTTTAGAGACAAAAAACAGTTGTCTAATTGGACTCAAGGTCCACTCAGTAGGAGGGAAAGTATGCTTGTTAACTGTGAACATAGCCAAGCACACCTTGCTGGAGTCTTGGGAGACCCTAGATAAGCATCTACTTCTATCATTTTTTAGAACATCTAAGTTTCTTACTATATTCTAAATATGGATGTTTATATTTACAAATATACCTATCACCACTCATCAAAGAAGCTTTTTTGCAACAGATAGAGACTCTTACAAAGTTCCACAACTGGTCAAAATACATCAAATATATGAATATGAGGTGCCCAGGTCTAAGCGATACAATTTCAATGCATCTTCTACACCGATGCTTAGGTATCATCACCAAAGAAAGAGCGAAAAGAACAGTATAAGCCAAAGGAACAAGATCCCTGTTACTTGTCAGTACATTCCACATGGGAAAACTGCACCTGTGAAAGCTCCATAGGACGGTGGTCAAACAAGACTTGTTTAAAGAAAAAAAATCAGTTGACATGCCAATGTGGAGGGGCAAAATTCACAGGAAATAAACTGTAGATGCAGGGATGGAGATTCAGTTTTCTCCAGGGACTTACTCCATGAGAGGTCATCTAATCACAAGAGGACAACCCAGGTATAAATAAGCCAAATAAAATACTCATATGTGAAATTCTCAAATATAACAAGATATTTTAAATTTAATAAAAGATTGAAAACAATGTATCTATTAGTTACAATAAATACTATCTATAAATTTGGTAGAAAACATTGAATAAGAGCGCCCAGAAGCATGAGAAATATCAAAGGTACTCTTCATATTTAATAATAAGAATGAATAATATTCATGGAAAGACCCTATCCAAAGCCAGCTGACAAATGTACATAACAATTTTTCAGGATTTATTGAATTAATGCTCAATGAAGACACTTTGACACATTGCAAGTATAGTTTGCTGCAGCTTCTTAACATTAAACTCATTCCAGTGCTTTGTAGAGCATCTCTACCTGAGATAATTTTACTCCATCCATCCAGTGGCTACTGTCAGGAAAGGGGTTATCTATGAAGAATAAACATTGGGAGTTTTTATCTTTTTGTTTCTATTTTATAAATGGAAGTATAAAAGGAAGAAGAATAAAACAAAATAAAAGTAGCCATTTGAAAGAGAGGAAAAATGACAAAATAAGGCTCAGTTATTTCCTAAGTTGTATGGATGGAAAAATCCAGAAGAGACCCACACAGTGATAATTTACCCAGCCACATTGTGAATGATATTCAATACAGCAGGAAGACATTATTAAGACACTTACTTATACTCCAGCAGTACTCTGAAGTAACCTTCCTCTAGCTGTGCAGGTACTATGAAAATGATGAATCCACAATCACTCCGAATGTCTCCCTCAGGATTAGCATTATGATTTTCTCTCCAAAAACATCTGGCTTCAGGAAAACTGCATGAGACAAGAGAACTCTTCAGACGCAAGAAGAAAATAATCAAAGTGAGTGTCTTTTCCATGTCTAACACACTGTCAGCCTGAGCGGTAATGTGTGCAATCTCATGGACATATGCCGATCACACTGATGCATGCAGACAAGCCTGTTTTTATTACCTTTGGGCACTAGAGGGCCATGAAATTTCGCTCCATTCTTCTCTCACCTTGTCCCACTCTCCTTAGAGAAATATGGGACAAACTGCCCTGGGCTGCACATATGTGGCCCACATTCCATGTCAATCACAGGTTGCAAAACATGTTTTGAATATCATCTGCTCTTGTCTCAGACTCCACTCATGTCCATGGCAAAAATACTCTGAGTATCAGATCCTCTTGGGGATATTTGGTTTCAGGCCTGGCTCAGTAAGTCATTTGAAGTACTGTAAGTGCATTTCATCATAGAATCCCAAATAAGAAGTCATATGTAAAGCCACATATGCCCATACCATTCAGAGCTCATTTAGTCAAACAGGATATTCCCATTCATTGCCCACTGTTGGAAGGAACAACTTCCTATGTCCAGCAATCAGCCATCCAAATACTACCCTGTGTGTATGCAATGCTCCATATGAGTCAAATGAACAGATTCCCCAAACTTTCTGAGTTTAATTTTATCTGGATAATCAATCATAAGACAAAATCCAGAAATTCTCAGAAACATGCTGAATCAGATAAAATCTAGTGATGACATGACTAGCAATGCAGACAGACACTCCACTTCATAATATAATTAGTTTTGTTTGCCTGAAGTATGTACAGTTATGTTTTTTCTCACTATCATGGAAAGGATTTTATTCAGCTTGATAACACATCCATTCTTTTTGTTAATTTTGTTTATTATTTTGTGTGTGGCAACTTTTTACTATATAATTTTTGAGCATTTGTACAACTCATACTATAGTTCCCAGTCAAACCCAGTCTCCCACATGCCTCAGCCCCCTATCAGTACTTAGGAATTGCAACATCCAAGCTAAGTCCTATCCATTCAAGCCCCAGAATCCACATGTCTTTTGTTCACATAAAACCACTGGAGTCTAGTCAGCACATCTTGAAATCCTAGGCAAGGCATAATCTTCTTCAGCCAACAGTAAGCAGGATCTTGTAGTTCCCAGTCCAGGTTCAGTCCCCATTAATTTCTCTTGCTCAAGTCTGAGACCTTATCCAAGTTGACCTAAGTCCTGGGCCTGAGGTCAACGTTGCCACCAGTTCACATGTGAAAGCTTGCAGTTGACTATAAGCCACTGCTTCTCTACCTTCATGCACCAGCCCTGGCTTTTACAAATGTGCTGCCCCCTTATCCATGTGTGGGTGAGGTTTAACATAGGGGCCCCATCCAGGGATATACACTTTGGTAGCTCCCACTGTTTGAAGCTTGACTACTTGTGGCCTTCCATTTGCATCCGGCTATTGTGTAAGGAAGCCTTACTGGTGAGAATTGGGGGATGCACTTGTTTTCTTTCTGCCCCTCTTTCTGCATTTAAAGGTTCAACTGTAGATGCGTCTCCTAGGAATAGGGATCTTTCAGATGTATATTTTCTGTGTCTCTCCAGTTGTGGGATTCTGCAGCAAACTCCATCTGTTGCAAAGAGTAGTGTTTGATGAGTGGTGTATGATATGCTTGTCTGTAAATATAAGATTCCATAGTTAGTGTATGGTAAGAAATTTTATTTGTCTAGAGATATGACATGGATAAGATTTTCTCCAGGTTCTATATCCCCCTGGCCTGTGCATTTGGCTGAGTTTACAGTGGCTCTCATGAGTTCATTCTCATTGAGATGATTCCAAGTCCAATTAGATACCTGTTGAACATCCCACAGATAACAGTGGTACTACTGTACCAGTAGAGGTAGTTTGCTGGTCAACTCATCATGGTTGTTAGGCTTTGGGGCTGAGTTGTACTACTGATTGATTTTCTCCCTTAGTGGTGTGCACTTGCCCTTTCTCACTGGTGAGTTCATCTTGCTGCTGTGACCAGCTTCTTAGATTCCAGAACAGATGGAAAAATAGCAGATCTCCCAGAATCCATCAGGCCTTCAGCACCAGATTGATTCATCCAGCCTCATGGACTGAGCAACTACCAGATTCTCAGCCTGTTCAGTGTGGTGCAGCCATTGTTGGACTACCCTGACTCTATGTTGTAAGCTCTCTAATAAGTCCATATAGATAGACTGGTAGATAGACAGGTGATGGTGATAATGATAGATAGATAGATAGATAGATAGATAGATAGATAGATAGATGATGGATAGATAAATGATAGATAATACATAGATATTTATGTATAGATATATAAATATATACTCATTCTACAATTTGATACTTTAGGGAACCCTGAGTAGTAGAGTCCTATGTGGGTTTTTTTGAGTTTTTTGTATATTCCAATATTAATCCTCTGTCAGATGTGTATCTCATAAAGATTTTCTCCTACTCAGTGGGTTTCCTCTTCACTTCATTGGTTGCTTCTTTTGCTATCCAGAAGCTTTGTACCTTAATGAGCACAGACTTATAAAATATTGACCTTAACCCCAGAGCAGCTCATGTCCAATTTACAAAGATGTTTTCTATGCTTATATTTTGGAGGCTACTGCCTATATATCCTTCTACCAGTATCAGAGTTTCAGATTTTATATTGAGGTCTTTGATACATTTAGAGTTGACTTTTCTACAGGGTGAAATATAAGGGTCAAATTTCATTCTTCTACAGATAGAGATCCAGTTTTACCAGCACCATTTGTTGATGATGCTATCTTTCTTCGAAACATTGTGTGTTCTTGGAAATTTTGTCAAAGAACAAGTGGCTGAAATTGCATGTATTCATGTTTGGGACTTGTATTGTGTTCCATTGAACTATAAGTCTATTTTTGTGCCAGTACCATGCTGCTTTTATGACTTTAGCTCTGTAATATAGTATGAGATATCATATACTTTTTGCTCAAGTTTTTGGCTATATGAGATCTTCTGTGATTCCATATAAATTTCAGGAGGATTTTTTTTTTCTCGCTCTGTGAAAAATATACTGAATATTTTGAATGGCAATGCATAGAATCTATAGATTGCTATTAGTAAAATGGGCATTTTCACACTAGTGGATCTGTCAATCCATGAGTATGATAGCTCTTTTCATATCCTAGTGTCTTCTTTTATCTCCTTTAAAGATATGAAGTTTTCATTGTAGAGGTCTTTAATGACTTTTGTTAGGTTTATTCCTAAATATTTTTTGAAGTAATTGTGGATAGGAGCATTCACTTGAATTGATTTTCTGGTTGTTCATTATTGGTATATATAAGGGCTACTGATTTTCATAAGTTAATTTTGTAACTGGACTTTTTATAGGAAGGATTAATCATTTCTAACAGTTTTCTAGTGGGATTTTGGGGATCTATTATGTATACCATCACAGTAACTTTTCCAACTAGTAATCCTTTAATTTCCTTCTCTTGCTGATCTAGCAAGTGTTTCAAACACCATAGTAACATGGAGTGGAGGTAATGGACAGACCTATGTGGTTTCTGATTGTAATGGTAGTACTTAACCAGTTTTGTCCATTTAGAATCACGTTGGCTATGGGTTTGTTTTATATACCTTTAATCATGGTGAGGAATGTTCCCTCCAAACAAATTTCTTCTAAGACTTTTAAGATTGTGTAAAAGGCCTTTTCTGTATATATTTAGATGAACATATGATTTTTACCTTTAAGTCTATTTATATGTTTATTATATTTATTGACTTAACTTATGTACATTGAACCATTCCAGTATCTCTGGAATAGAGCAGACTTGATCATGGTGGATGATCTTTTGGATGTGTGTCTTATGCAGGTTGTGAGTATTTTGTTGAGTACCTTTGGACCTATCTATTCATTAAAGATATGGACCTATAAGTTTCTTTTCTCCTGTGTCTTTATCTGTTTTAGTATTAGAATGATACTCCCTTCACAAAAGGCATTTGAGAGTTCTATCATTTTTTTCTATTTTTTAGTAATTTAAGCAGTATTGGTTGTAGATCTTTTTTAATATCTAGTAGAATACTGCTATGAATACATCTGGGCCTGGTCATTTTGCATTCAGGAGGTTTTATATTACTGTTTCAATTTCCTTATTCTTATTGGTCTGTTTAAACTGCTGATTTCTTCTTGCTTTAATTTTGGTACTGTCCACGTCTTTAGAAATTCATCCATTTCTTTTAGATTTTCAAATTTAATGTAGTATACATTTTTAAAGTATTCCCTTAAATTATTCTGGGTTTTTTGATGTCTGTTGTGATGTTTCCCTTTTTGTCTCTAGTTTTGTTCAGTTCTATTTGTTCTTCCTTTCTTTTGGTTAACTGGGCTAAGGGTAGGTCCATTTTCTTTAACTATAACCACCTCTTATATTGACTGATTTTTATTGTTTTCTTTGTTTCTATTTCCTTTATTTCTGCTCTGACTTTTGTTATTTCTTCTCACTGACTAGGCTTAGGGTTGGTGTGTTCATGCTTTCCAAAGTCTTGAGTTGTACTCTTAATTCTTTTACATGTGCTCTTTCAGATTTTTTTAAATTTTTTAAATTATTCTTTATGTGTATGAATGTGCTTTCTACATGTAGGCTTGTGCACCCCTGTCGTGGAATGCTACGGAGGTCAGAAGAGGGTGTTGGATTCCCCTGGAACCGGTGTTAAAGACAGTTCTTGCCGGGCGTGGTGGCGCACGCCTTTAATCCTAGCACTTGGGAGGCAGAGGCAGGTGGATCTCTGTGAGTTCAAGGCCAGCCTGGTCTACAGAGTGAGTTCCAGGACAGCTGGGGCTACAGGGAGACCCTGTCTAGAAAAGACAAAAATTAATTAATTAATTAATTAATTAATTAATTAATTAATGACAGTTTTCAGCCACCATGTAGGTGCTGGGGATGGAACCCGGCTCCTCTGAAAGAGCAGTCGGTGCTCTTAACCATTAGGCCATCTCTCCAGCTCCACTCTTTCAGATTTTTAATGTGCATAGTAAGAACTATAAACTTTCCCCTTTGTACTGATTTTTAGGAGTCCCAGCAGTTTTGTTGTGTCATATTCTCATTTTTATTTAGTTCAAGATATATATATATATATATATATATATAGTGTTTCTTTCTAAATTACTTCTTTGACCCATTTGTCATTTAGAAATATATTGTTTAATCTCCATGAGTTTGTGTAGTTACTAGAGCTTCTTTTGCTATTGATTATAAGCTTTATTCCACTTTGGTCTGATAGAATGCATTGAATTATTTCAATTCTTTGTATTTGTTGAGATTTGGATTTTGTCCCAGAAGGTGATTAATTTTAGAAAAACTTGAAAGGGCTGCTGAATAGAAAGTGTGTTCTTTGGTGCTTAGGTGGAATTTTCTGTAGCTGTATGTTAGGTCCATTTCATGTAAGATGTCATTTCACTCAGATGTCTCTCTTTATTGTTTGTCCTATTGACCTGTCTACAGAAGATACTGTAGTATTGAAGTCACCTACTATTACTGAGTTGGGGGAAATCTGTGATTTATAGACCTGGAGCACTGTTTTTATGAAATTTGGTGCACCATACTTTGGTGCAAACATGTTCATGATTGTAATATTTTCTTAGATCGACTGTTCCTTTGATTAGAATAAAGTGATCCACTTTGTCTCTTCTGATGAGTTTTAATTTGAAGTCTATTTTATCAGATAGTAGAATTATAACACCTGCTTGCTTCTTGAAGCTGTTTGCTTGAAATATTTTTTCCATCCTTTCACCATAAGGTAATGTTTGTCCTTGAATTAGAGATGAGTTTTCTGAGGACTTCAAAAAGATTTTTTTTCCTTGATGTTCAGCTAGGCTGTGTCTTTTGAGAGGGGAGTTAAGCCAACTGATATTTAGTGATAGTATTGATATTATTGAAAGATCTGTATTGACTACTATCATTTTAACTTCTTTGTTTTCATGGCCCTTTGGGTTTCCTTTATTGTACATTTGTCTTCTTTCTGTAACCTCTTGAGTGTACTCATTCCTATCTTCAGCCCTTTGTATTGCTTCAAGTATTCTCTGTAAGGCTGTTTGGTGGACATGGATTCTTTTAGCCTATTTGTGTCATGAATAGTTTTCTGTTTCCCTTCAACCATGACAGGTAGTTTTGATGGATAAAGTATTTGGGTTTGGTATCCATGGTCATTTATAACTGGCAATACTTTCATCCAGGCTCTTCTGGTTTTCATAGTTTGTTGAAAACTCAGCTGTAATTAGGATAGGTTTTTCATTATATGTAACCAGTTGCTTTTCTCTGGCAGCTTTCTCTACTTTCTCCTTCTTCTGTACATTTAAAGTTTTTACTGTAATATGCTGTGGGGAGATTCTGTTCTGGCCATTTCTAATTAATATTCTATGTGCTTCTTCACTCTCTATAGGTAAGTCTTTATTTTAGGGACATTTTCTACTTCTTTTCAATGCCATTGGATTGAGAGTCTTCCTCTTTTATACCTATAATTCACTTGATCTTTTCATGTTGATCAACATTTCTGTGTATTTCATTCCTGTGTTTTTCTTTTAATTTTATGTAGTATTTGCCTAAGGAGTCCAGATCTTCAGCTTTGTCAATCAGTCTTGAAATTCTGTTTTCTATTTCATTCATTCTGCTTGTGAGGCTTTCTACTCTTGTTTCCAATTGGTTTATTAAGTTTTTTTTTTCATGTTCATGTTCATTTCCATTTAAGTTTTCTTGTATTTCACACTTTTGTGTATTCACTTTTCAAATCACAAATCGGTTTTATCATTTCATTAAGTCACATATTTTATTCTTGAGCTTCTATCACAAGTTTATGCCTTTTCTTTCTGAGCTGGTTTTTTTTTTCTGTTTTCTTTAAGTTCCTTAATCATGTTTATGATTGTTCCTTTCAATTCTTCATCCTGGAGTTTCTCGGGGTGGTTCTCATTATAGTGTACTTCTGACAGACTAGTGGGTTTATTTGTGTTTTTGCAATGCTCTTTGGTCTTATAGATGTTCTGTTTTGGTTATGTGTACAGAAAGAAGTTTTATTCTGGCTTGTTTAATTTTGGTTCTGTTTATACAGTTTTATGGAACGCGGTTACTTTTTACTCAGGTATGAAAAATAAGTTGGTGAATGCTTCAGGTTCTTGGAGAAATCAGGAAACTTCCAGGTAGGTATCAGTTTCATTTATGCACATCCTGAGAACGAAGTGTGTGGTGTCTTCAGGAATATGACCTTACTATCAAGTTCTCATGTGTAACAAACAAGAAATATAATATCCCTTATTGTTTTAGGATCAACAGGATGCCACTGACCTCAACACAATTATGCTTACACACAAACTTCCAACAACGTACATTTTGAAGAAAAATAACAACACATCATAGCATCTGAAACTTCACAACATCTGTGGAACTTACTGTACTATAGACACATACACACAAATTTTCATAATTCCTGTTTTGATAAACATTTCCCTAGGACAAAGAGTTTCATTTAGCTGTTATTTTATACATGTGTAATATTTAATTATCTCCAGCCCACTATAATGGAAATGTATGCAATAATACTTGTCTTTTCACCTAAGTTCAAGGAAGTATAATTTTTGTATATTTTGAGTTGTGTTTAAATCTTTTCTTAATCTGACTTTCTTCACAGGATTCCTATATTATTTACTTTTCCCAGCTTCACAATGGACTACATTATTTTGTGGATTCTTTGATGGTACATTTCATATTCATTTGGAAGATGTGATGGCAGGACTCTGAATCAACTGGGCACATTGTAACTGCATTCAGGAAAAAAGAATAAGTGGTGCTCAGCTCACTTACATTTTCATTTCATTATTTGTCCCCCAAATATATGAAAAGGTTCTTAAAATTAAGTTTAATAATACCACTAGTTAACCCAAATAAATGTCCTCACAGGCATGCTGATGTTCTTGTGTCCTAGTTGACTGTGCATCATGTGAAGATGTCAGTCAATATTAATACCACAATTATGGAAACTACCAAAATCTCAGAGTACATAAAATGAGCACAAAGTCCCAGGCTTTACAAACTCATGCTTTATTGTGAAATAATATTTCTACCTCTTTCTCACGACTACCCTTCTGTATCCTATATTTCACTTATCTTTCTAGCTCCTATTAAACAATGAAGAGTCTTTGGCCATTGCACTTCCAAAAAAAGGACTATTTTCCCTATGTCCAAAAACCCATATTGGAGAAAAGCGAAGAGAAACAATTTTCTTACTGAATGCCTCCTTTATTTCCTTTCAATACCCAACTAAAGTCAAATTCTCTCTTCCATCCCCAAGTCAATGGGATTTTGTGTTTATTATGAATAATTTATATTTTAGTGAAAAAAAAGTGGTACTGACACATTTCTATTTCTGTACTGACATCTTTCTATATTTCTGAAAGGCTGATGAATGTTAAATTAAAAAGACAATATTCAAATAATCATAATCTTAACTGCTACACAAATAGCATTGCAGAGCAAGGAAGGGTCATATGATATAATGTGATTATTAGGAGATTAACAGGGTATATTTGGTTTTACTATAGTGTATTGTTTTCTTCACACTATAGAACATTTAAACTTCTGTGTTAAAAAATTTGAAATAGTGGTAATTTCTTATAAAACAGGTATAACTACCCTTTTCTAATTGACTGATAGGCATAGGAACTGTGAAAGGATAATTCTCTATCTAGAGCCAAATCAATATTAAAGTGTTTATAAACTGTGTAATTAAGCAAAATATATTAGTGCAGGAAAGCTCTGACATAAGCAATGAATTATTCTGCCTAGGAGATGTTGGCTAGGGGATTCAACCCCCCAAAAAAAATTATAAAGGCCTTTTGCCTATAAGTGGGATATATGCAAGGAGAAAGGCAGTAAGTCCCTGTTGTTGAAGACCTGGTGTGAGCATGAAAAAATGTTATGAGACGTCACTTGCTAATGTAAAACTGGCCTCTGAAATGCCAGAGAGCATTACCAAAGGCCACTAAAGCAATACAGCAAAATATTGGTCTCCTTGAGACAAGCAAGACTCCTCCATCAGTATCAGCTACACCTCAACTGCCTGGAGCTACTGTGCAACAGTGGCAGCCAATAATATATATTATAATATATATATATTATAGTACTATTATATAGCTGCTTGATAATATATATAGATATATACTATATATTATCCCAAATCTAATTGGCTATTAGCTCTCTCCTTGGAGGAATAACTCACAGTGGATGCCACAAGCTTATGTCCTCTAGTGGTTAGGAGATGTTATAAGCCACAATAAGAACTTGTCACCCTTTATAGAGAAACCACAGTTTGTTGATTAGCATACCATCCAAGCATCTGTGTCTATGCTTACAGCTTAGCTTGCCATAACAATTAGTACTGCTTAAATGCCTGTACATCCAATTGCTTGTGCTTTGTTAGTATGACTAAAAAGGTATCACTGGATAAGCTGTCAACCCATGAAGGGAAACAACCTGAACAGACTATAGTCCAAAATGACAACTCCAAAGAATGTAGACTGTCTTCTTCTCACCCACTTGTGCCCCTTTCCCAAAGCCTAGGAAACAAATTGCAGAAGAGGAGGCATGGTAGAATGTAAGGGCTGTGGAGAGATAGGGGTGAATCATGACACTACAGCAATATAGACTGGACTCCTAATTGATCAACATGCCTGTGCATACAAGCATCACCAACTGGACTCTGGGAACCTTGGGTTGTTCAAAATTTGGACAATGATACTTGCAAAATGCACCAATTACCTAATTGTATGGTAAACTGAGTAACATCAATGTTATCTGAAAACAACTGTGTTATTATATTGTAGAATCCCTTAACAATAAACAAATAAAAGAGAAAAAAATTTGAAAAATCACAACATTTCTAAAATGGTTTTTGGCAATAAACTTTTTTCAATGAATTATTTTATTGAATCTTGTGCATTTCATACAACATATTGTAATAATATTCAGACCCCCCTCCCCTATCTACAACCTCCACAGCCTGCCCACAGGATTTCATGCATTCTATCATATATGTTGAGGTCAATCAAGTCAAGTTTCTGTACTGAGGTCTCCCTCAGTGTGAGTTCATCCACTCAACCTGTTCTGCCTAGCCAGCATCACTCCCTAAAACAATATTATCTCTCTCTCTCTCTCTCAGAAGTTATCAGCTTCCAAAAGATCCTCAGCTATGGTTTATGACCCCTTCCCATTAACCTTTCATGAGAGTTTCTATCTGGTCTTAACAAAATAATGTACCACTTGGGAAGGAAGATGCAACTCAGTAGCCCTGCACTGGAGGCCAATATGGAGAAGAATTCCACAACCACCATGAACTTTCCCTTGGTACTTTGGTACACTGGAAGGAAAGTTATCCACATACTGCAAAACACCAGCATGATAAAGGTCAGGAATTTGGGTTCATTGACTATGTCAGGGAGATTTTGGACAAAGAAAGCCACAGTGAATGTTCCCAGGGCAAGAGAGCCCAGGTATCCCAGGACAAAATAGAAATCAGTTACTCAGCCCTTGTTGCATACAATGATGATTTGTTTATGTTCAGAGTGTTTGTCTGTGTCAACAAAAGGAGGAGATACTCCCAGCCAGATTCCACAGAGAATAATTTGGATAAGGGTACAGATGGGAATGATGGAGTTAGTTCTGCCTGATAATAGCATCCACCTTAATCTTCTTCCTGGAGTGTTATCCTTGAAGGCAAGAGCCAAAGTGATAGTTTTGGCCAAAACTGTGGACACAGCCATAGTGAACAGGACCCCAAATGCAAATTGTTGCACGATACAGGTGACCATGCTGGGACATCCAATGAATATCAAAGAGCAGAGAAAACAAAACATGAGGGACACAAGCAGGATGTAGCTGAGGCTCCAGTTATTGGCCTTCACAATTGGAGTGTTGTGGTGCTTCACAAAAACTTTAAGGAAAAAAGCTGTAAGTGTGGAGAAACTTATTGTCATGTAGGTCAGAGTCATTCCCAAGGGACCTTCATATGCCAGAAATGTCACAGCTTTTCGAAGGCATCTATTTTGCTGTATTTTGGCATAGTCATGTCATAGATAGTTTAGACAGTTGATACCATGATCCAAGTCTTATGGAGAAAGCAAACTAACATAAACATATTCTGTCATACTCACAGTCTACATAAAACATTCTTTGTTACTGTAATGGCATTCTAGTTATATGGATCTAAAGCAATCATTCACAGTTTATACTGCCTCTATTATACAGTGAAGAAAACCCATGAGTTATTTATGCTTTTATTTTACATATTAATGAAATTATTTTACTTTCTTTAAATAAGTCACAAATAAACCATGTGTTTGTGCTTTAGATATGCTACAATAAAATAACTCTGGTGTGATAATTTAACACAAACTATTTTTGTAGTTTGAGGCATTCAGGTCATAAAATATGTTGGTTTTGTGTTTGTTATGGGTTTTCTGCATCCACAATTATGAATCCTTTCTATCAGTTCACATAGTGGTAGCCATATAATAATCTTCCTCTAGAATCTTGTGTATAAGGGGAAATGATTCCATTTTCAAAGGTAGAGAGTGAGAATACAATAATGCTACAAATCCTTCTCTCCTAATGACATCAATTTGGGCTTTATGTTTACTCATATTCATGTTGGGAAGAGACAGGATGAACATATTTCTCTAAATTCTAAATTTGTGAACTTTATTCTATCTCCATGTCTATATACACAAAAGACATAACTTTCTGAGAAAATAGCATGAGAAAAATAATTTACTATACCCTTGCGAATCAAGATGGAAAATAATGAGAGAAACGAGGACTGATTCCTCTGATTCTGGAATTATGTATTCAATTGTAGTATATAGCTCATTCATTTTATTACAAGAGCATTGAGTCACCAAATAAAAAGTGACAAACACAGACATCTACAGAATATTCCACCCAAATATCAAAGAATATATTCTATTCAGCACCCTATGGCACATTCTTCAAAATCAACCACATACTGTAACATGGAATAAACCTCAACAAATACAAAATTATTCAAGTAATGCCATGCATTCTATCAGACCACAATGGAATGAAGCTTAATATCAATACCAGAACAAGTCCTACTATATACAAGATCTCATGGAGACTAAACAACTCAGTATAATGAATGGGTAAATGGAGAAATAAAGAAACAAATAAAAGCATTCCTGGAAACACTCAACAGGAAGGGGCAGGCAGATTTCTCTGAGTACAAGGCCATCCTGGTCTACATGGTGAGTTCTATGACAGCTGAGGCTACAGGGAGATCCTGTCTCAAAAAAAGTATTCCTGGAAATAAATGAAAAGGACAATACAACACAACAAAGCCTATGGGATACTTTAAAAGCAGTCCTAAGAGGGAAATGTATAGCCCTAAATGCCCACATTTAAAAAAAAAACAGAAATAACACAAATAAACAACCTAACACTGCAGCTAAAAACACTTGAGAGACAACAACAAATTAATCCTAAACCTCAAAAACAAGATGAAATACTAAAAATTAGAGTAGACATCAAGGAAATAGAAACAAAGAAAACAGTACAAAAAAAAAAGTCAATGAATCCAAGACCTGGTTCTTTGAAAGGATAAACAAGATAGATAGACCTCTAGCCCAGTTAAACAAAAGAAAGAAAGAGCAAGGGCAGGCCTCTCTGCAGGCAGGTTCCAGGACCTTCCAAGCCCCCATGCCTCTGGTTCAGGGTTCCAAGACCATTAGAGCCCTGTTGCTTCCAGCCCAGGGTTCCAGGACCACCCCAGCCCAGTCAATTCCAGTGCAGGGTGGGTTCCAGGATGATCCAAGCCCAGTTGCTTCAGGTGCAGGGTCTCCAACTTCCAGACTGGATCCAGTAAAGACCTATGGTGACCTTGGCAGTGATAGGATTGGGTGGGCAAAAACCAGTGCCACCCCCCACCTTGTGGCCATCCTAGTGGGAACAGAGAAGGGGACTCAAAACACAAAGTAACAGAAGAAACACCCAACCTTCCAACCTAGAGGAACAGGGTTTCAACCAAAGGAAGAAATACTTGAATTTCACATCATACTATCAACAACAAATCAAAATCCACATGCCAAAAGTACAAAGGAAAATCAACAACATGGGAAAAGCAAATAAGAGTTGCTATTCTAATATCAGACAAAATAGACTTTAAAATAAAACTAATCAGAAGAGACAGAGAGGGACATCCTTATTAAAGGATGAATTAACAAGGAAGATTTCACCATCATGAATATATATGCACCAAACTCTGGTGCACCAAATCTTATAAACACAATTCTACAGGACCTCAAGGCTGGGGTTGATTCCAGCACACTAACAGTAGTAGATTTCAATATCCCACTGAGCCCATTAGATAGGTCAACTGGACAAAGAATAAGCAGAGAGATATCTGAAATTAACAATACAATACACCGAATGGACCTCACAGATATCTACAGAATATTCTACCCAAACACCAGAGGATATACTTTCTACTCAGCACCCCATGGAACATTCTCCAAAATCTACCACATACTGGGACACAGAGAATCTTCTACAAATACAAAATGATTGAAATAATTTCATGCATTCTATGAGACCACAGTGCAGTAAAGCTCAATATCAACACCAGAACAATCCCAACTATCTACAAGAACACATGGAGACTAAACAACACACTCCTGAATAATGAATGGGTCAAGGAAGGAATAAAGAAGGAAATAAAAACATTCTTGGAACTAAATGAAAAAGAAAATACAATGCAGCAAAACATATGGGATGCTTTAAAAGCAGTCCTAATAGGGAAGTTTATAGCCCTCAGTGCCTACATTAAAAAAAAAGTGAAAGAGCACAAATAAATGAACTAACACTGCAGCAACATGTGAGTGACAACAACAAATGAGCCCTAAACCCAACAGACAGGAAGAAATCACAAAAAAAATCAGAGCAGAAATCAATGAAATAAAAACAAAGAAAACAATACAAAGAATCAATGAATCTACTAAAAGCTGATTCTTTGAAAAGATAAACAAGATAGACCCCCTAGCCCAGTTAACCAAAAGAAGGAAAGAACAACTCCAAATCAATAGTACCCGTGATGAAAAGGGAAACATCACAACAGACAGAGAAAAGATCCAGACAATCATACGAGAATACTTCAAAAACCTGTACTCTACTAAATTTGAAAAACCTAAGAGAAATGGATGAATATTTGAAATCCTGGAATTCACCAAAACTTAATCAAGAAGAGACTTACAGCTTAAACAGACCCATAATATATGCAGTAAGTGAAAATGTAATAGCAAAACCTCCAACTAAAAAAGCCCAAGCACAGATGGTTTCATGGCAGAATTCTGTAAAACATTTAAAGAGGATTTACAACCATTATTACTAAATCTTCAGAAGGATACAAGCAAAGTGAAACATACCAAATTCCTTCTATAAAGCCAGCATCTAATACTAAAACTAGGCAAAGAAACAACCAAAAAAGAAAACTATAGACCCATCTCATTAATGAAGATAGATGCAAAAATTCTCAACAAAATACTAGCAAACCGCATACAGACCCACATCAAAAAGATCATCCATCATAACCAAGTTAGATTCATACCAGAGATGCAGGCATGGTTCAACATATGAAAATCTTTTTTTAATTATTCAAAAACAATATTAAGCTTAAGTAACTACATAGATTTCACAGTACTATGTCATAGTTAAAGTCATAACCTCATTTTAACATTCACAGTGATCAGAATCTTCATGACCAATCTAATCTACAAAGCTTATGAATAAAAAAAAACCACAAAATCCTTGTTAAACAAAATAGAAATTTCTAGGCCAATAATAATAAACCCATTTCTTTCAGGTAACAAATAAAAGTATAAAAGCATAGAACTGAAATTTTATTTTCTAAAAAGTCAGAATTAAAGAAAACTTAAGAGAAATTTACAGACTGGTGGTAATCAATAAATATCATAAAACTCATAAATGGACTGAAAGACAAAATCCACAGGATCATCACAATTGACACAGAAAAAGTCTTCAACAAAGTTGAGCATCCCTTGATGCTGAAAGTCCTAGAGGGAATTAGATGAGAGGGATCATTCCTCAATGTAATCAAAGCTATACACAACAAACCACAGTCAACATCATCTTAAATGGAGAAAACTTAGAAATATTCCCCTTAAAGGCAGGAACATGGCAAGGCTGTCCCCTATCACTACTCCTCTTCAACATAGTGCTTGAAACAGTTGCTAGGGCAATAAGGCAAGAAAGGGAAATTAAAGGAGTAATAATTGGAAAAAAAGGAAGTCAAACTATCCCTCTTTGCAGGTGATATGAGAATTTACCTGAGGGATGCTAAAACCTCTACCAGAAAACTACTAAAAATGATTGAGAGTTTCAGTAAAGTGGCAGAATACAAAATTAACCTAGAAAAATCAGTAGCCATTCTCTACACAAACAAGCAACTGGAGAAGGAATGCAAGAAGATCTTCCCACTCACAATAGCCACAAAAATGATAAAATATCTAGGAAGCAACTTAACCAAAGACACCAAAGATCTCCACAACAAAAATTTTAAACCCCTGAAGAAGGAAATTGAAGAAGACAGCAAGACCTCCCATGTTCATGGATAAGAAAAATTAATATAGTAAAAATGTCCATTCTACCCAAATTAATATACAGATTCAATGCAATCCAAATTACAATCCCCAAGAGTTTCATCACAGACTGGGGTGGGGGGTGAAATCCTTAAATTTATATGGAAAAAAAGACTCTGAATAGCCAAAGTGCCCCTGAGCAAAATGTGCAATACTGGGGGCAGGGGTGGGGGATGTCACTATACCAGACTTCAAACTATATTACAGGGCTATAGTCATAAAACAGCCTGGTACTGGCACAAAAACATACCTGTAGACCAATGGAAAAAAAACTGAAGATCCAAAATTGGGCATATACAATTTCAGCCACCTCATAGTTGATAAGGGGGGCTGAAATACTCAATGAAGGAATAACAGCATCTTCAGCAAATGGTGTTGCCAAAAATGGATCACCACTTGTAGAAGAATAAAACTAAACCCCTACCTCTCACTCTGTACAAAAATCAACTACTAATGGATCAAGACTTCAATTTGAAACCCCAAACTCTGAAGGTGATAGAAGAAAAAGTTGGCAGGAACTTACAAGACATAGGCATATGAAAATAAAGACTTTCTAAATCAGACAGCAGCTGCACAGGAAATAAGGTCGACAATTAACAAGTGGGACCATATTAAACTCAAAAGTTTCTGTACAGCAACTGAGAACCACCTTTACAGAACTGTAAACCCACTGAGTGGGAGGAAACCTTTACTGTTGATACATCTGACAGTGCATATATAAACTAATCAAAAACAAAGAATTAAGAAAACAAATGACTCACTCAAAAGATGGAGTAAAGGGCTGAACAGAGACTTCACAAGTGAGGAAACAGAGATGACTGAGAAACATCTTAAAAAGTATTCAACATCACTAATAATTAAGGAAATGCAAATTAAAACCAATTTAAGATATCATCTCACTCTGATAAGACTGGCTAGGATCAAGAAAACAAATGATACCAAATGCTGGAGATGGTATGGGGAAAGGGGAACACTCATCCACTGCTGGTGGCAATGCAAACTTGTACAACCATAATGGAAAGCAGTGTGAAGAACACTTAAAAGTCTCAAAATGAGCCTACCACCTGACTCAGCCATACCACTTAGGGGTATATATCCATCAGACTCTTGCTACCACAGTGATACATGTACAGCCATGTTTACTGCAGCTCTCTTCACAATAGCGAAGAGCTGGAACCAACCCAAGTACCCCTCATCCAACAAGTGGATAGAGAAAATGTGGTACATCTACACAATGGATTCTATTCAGTAGTAAAGAAAGATGACATCATGAAATTTGCAGGTAAATAGATGAAACTAGAAGATTTTATGCTAAGTGAAGTAACACAGTCCCAGAAAAAAAAAGATGAATGGTATCCCTCATCTGTGGATGCTAGTACCAAGTACCTAGTTGTAAGACAAACTAAGCAACATTAATGTTATATTCCTCATGATCTGAAAACAACTGTGTTCTTATATTGTGAATATCTAAACAGGTTCTAGAATTAACCTAACATTTATTTTCAAACTTTTGAATTTTTGTTTTTCGGTATATGATGGAGGGTATGTATACATCTTTTAGAGTAATATGAAATTAAAATGGAAAAATGTGAATGAAGAAATATGATGAAATAGCATACAGTATGCTTTCAAAAGATACAATTTTAATATAGGTGCAATTTATCAGGCTGGTGTAACTTAGCCTTTCTGGGTGCTTAACGACCATACTTAACATCCATACCAATTTCGCTGAGGGACCTAAGGGATAACTTTGTTCCTTGCCCTCAGAGGTCAACCAAGCCTTAGGGTGTTATGCATGGGGGTGTCTCTTGAAATGTCCTGCAATTGTGGGTCGCCAATCTTCCTGTTCAGGGAGGTCCTGGAGATCCACTGATGGGACTTTGGCCAGTGTCCAGTCTATAAAGAGGAAAGTCTGCTCATGCCTCAGAAAAGGAAGCCTGTTCTAGCAAGACCTGATTTTGTCCTCTAGTGGATGGAACTGGTAAATGACAAGCTGAAAGGAGCAAGGGGCTCCCCCCTCCCCCCACCCAAAAAAAAAAACCCAAGAAGCCCCTGAGGACCAGATCTTCAACTGACCCCAAGAAAACAAAAACCTTGGTTAATCTGAGCTAACTGTGTGGCCATAAGCATCCAAAAGGAAAGTAAAACCAGAAATAAATAATCAGTAAGACCAGAGAAATTGTACTGCAGATATAAAACTTGAGATCTTAGTAAAAAGGCAAAAAGAAAAAAGAGAGAGCACTGTTGTTTGGCCTGTCTTCAATTCTTGCTGGCAGGTGCATCTACTCTGTGGCTGCCACTGCTTTTGCCACTCCTCAAAGACATGAGACACAGCTGCTTTTTTTTTTTGCAGTGAGCTTCAGGGCTTTATTGTGCAACAGAGAGGGTCACACTTGTGCCTGCCTACTCCAAAACTTTTAAATTGTTATTACTGAGATTCCTAGTAACCCCTTTTATGATCTCCATATGGCCTTTTAAAGACAATATGCCCGGGAAAAATCAAGCTTTCTTCTGCTAAATACAGACTGAACATTGTTTACATAATTTATTGTACACTGATGGTAAGGAATTATACTAGAATTTATCAATAAACTAACTTTGTGTACATCTTCTATGTCTTTACTAAATATCTTCACTGTCCCGGTGACTCGTTGTTCTTAATTTCTTGGTGTATACAATGAGACACAGCTTTTTAACCTTCCAATATGGACTGAAGACTCATGTCTCTCCAAAAGTCCTCCAAAACTTCAATGCCAGATGGTGACTACTGAGATACACAGCTTGTGGACTAAGCAGCTAAGATGATTTCAACCTCTTCAGAGTGTAGACTGCCATTGTTGGACTACACGGGCTCTATCATGGAGGCCAGTACAGGGGGATCAAGAAGGGACACATGCTTACTGGACTTCATTTGGGGGACCATGGGAGGGAAAGACCCCAGTGTGGAGCACAAAGGCAGGATTGATGGTTGGTTGGTCTTGCCAAGGAGGAACATTCGAGCACTTCCTTAAGGAAAACAGGACATATTTAGAAAAAAAATCCTCCAATTCAGGTGATATGTGTATGTATGTATGTATGTATGTATGTATGTATGTGTATATATTGTGTATATATAGCTATGTATATATATATATATGTATGTATACATGTTGAAGCAATACAAGTTAGAGAGAACAATAACAAAATAACTAGGAAAAAACTCTGGAAGGACTCAGAGAAAAATGCAGGATATGTATGGCAGAGTGCAGGAACTCAGGTGGGGTGGGGGACATGGAAAGGGAAGTGACTCTAAATTCGATTGAGAAATAATGTATGATTTATGGGAAAGTTTAATAACAATAAAAAATTAATTAAATTTTAAAAAATTAAAGATTTCTACAATGAAATTATTTTTGGTCTTTTTGAGCCAGGGTCTCCCTTTTGTCCTACTTGGCCTGGAGCTCTCTCTGTAGACAAGGCTGGCCTTGAACAGAGATCTGCCTCCTGAGTGCTGGGATTAAATGCATGCACTACCATGCCCAGCTACAATGAAACTTTTAAATCTTTAAAGAAAGATTCAGGAAGATACAAGAACATGGATGGACCTCCCATGCTCATGGATTGGAACAATTAATATTGTGAAAGTGACCATACTATCAAAAGCATATATATATATATGGAAGCAAAAAGTCCCCAGATAGCCGAAGCAACCCTGAACATAAAGAACAATCTTACAGGGATTACTATACCAGATTTCAAACTATATTATAGAGCTATACTCATAAAAATAGCATGTTACTGGCACAAAAATAGACCCAGAGATCAATGGAACATAAATAAAGACCCAAATATGTGTACATGTAATTTCAACCACCTGATGTTTGTCATAGGGACCAAGAACTCTCAATGAATGAAAGATAGCATCTTCAGCAAATGATGCTGGCAAAACTGGATCACCACCTGTACAAGAATGAAACTGGACCCTTATCTTTCACCTTACACAAAAGTCAACTCCAAATAGATCAATGTGACATCTGAAACTCTGAAACTGTTAGAAAAAAATATTTGCAGCAATCTGCAAGATATAGGTCTAGGAAAGGCCTTTCTAAATCAGAAATCAGTTGCACAGCAGTTACGGTCAACAATCAACAAATGAAAAATCTCATTATAAAGGTTCTGCACAGCAAAAGAAACAAACAAGGTGCTGAAGAAAAAAATCCACAGATGGGAGAAAATCTTCAGCAGCAACACATCTGACAGAGATATAACATAAAGAATATACAAAGAACCAAAAACAAAGAAAATCAAGAAAATAAGTGACCCAATTAAAATGTGGGCTGAGGATCTGGGCAGAGTTAATTCTCAAAAGAAGAAATAAAGATGGCAAGAAACATCTTTTTTAAAGTGTTCAACATTGTTAGTTGTCAGGTGTGGTGTCTTTGAGTCACGCATGTCCTTCCTTTCTTGGCTCACCTCCAGGACTTGCCTCCTGCCTGCAGGCCGGCAGTCTCTAGGCTCTGCTCCCACAAGAAGCGGGGAGGGAATACCGCTGGAGAACACCCATAGGAAAAATAAGCAGATTCACACACACACACACACACACAAACACACACACACACACACACACACACACACACACACACACACACGTGGAGAACTGAGGAGGATAGGAACTCCGTTTATTTTCTGTCAGTGAGGTCTATATATTCAAGACTACTGTGCTTTGGCAAGGAAGTGGGGAGCGGAGCAGGTGGAAGGGAGGGGTGAGCCAACCTGGTTCTAATTGGGGGGGGCTGCAGAACTCCAGTTTGTGCAACAGGTAACTAGAGGTGTGACATTCTGTTCAATGCCTCAAGGGAAGGGGCCTGGGACTTTGCAGAGATAGGGCAAGGCAAGAATCATTGTAATGTCTCTAATCTTCCAGCTACAGATAACTCTGGAAGCCCACAGAGATATCAGATAACTGGAGATCTTCCCAGGACAGGTCTTACAATTTCTCGCTTCAAGCCACACACAAAGTTCCATTCCCACAGTTAGTAATTAGGGAAATGAAAATTAAAACCACTTTAGTAGTTCTTTTTTTTTCCTTTTTTATTGAACATTTGTGCATTTCATACATTTCTGAATCAAATTTAGACCCATTCCCCCATCCATGCCCCCTACCCCTCCAGAGATTGTGCATTCTGCCATACATGTCTTGAATCTTTTCTCAGTCTTTTTTTATTTTTTTTAATTTAATTAATTTATTTATTTTTGAATGTGTATGAATGTACTGTCTGCATGTAGGTTTGTGCACCCATGAAGTGCAACGCCGTGGAAGTTCAGAAGAGGGTCTCGGATTCTCCTAGAGCTGGAGTTCTCCTGGAATTGGAGTTACAGACAGTTTTCAGCCGCCATGTGGGTGCTGAGGATCGAACCCGAGTCCTCTGAAAGAGCAGTCGGTGCTCTTAACTGCTAGGCCATCTCTCCAGCCCCATCTCAGTCTTTTTTTAATTTTTCGATGCAGAAGTTTGCTGTTTTGGTCAGTTCTTTGAACAACTCTTTTCTATTGTTGTTCCCTTTAATTTTATACTACTTCAAAATATGCATGTATACACTACACATAAACCAAAATTACATCTGAAAATAAATGATAGGTCAATTCCAAAACATGTTTAGGGATTCAACATTTAACAGTAGAGTCGCATGCAGGTAAAAGAAATATTACTTTACATTCCTAAATAACATAGCAAGTTGATGTACGTTTTAATGTACTTTTTTAGAGTTGCATCAGGTATTATATTTACCAAAACAATTACTCAGTTTGCCTTACAAATAAGGTTTTGGCGCTAGGATCCACAAATAGAGGATACCATACATCGTTTGTTTTTCTGGGACTGTGTTACTTCTCTTAGCATAATGGCTTCTAGTTCCATCCATATACTTCTGAATTTCATGATATCCTCTTTCTTTACCACTGCATAGAACTCCATTGTGTAGATGTACCACATTTTCTTTATCTGCTCATCAGTTGAGGGACACTTGGGTGGCTTCCAGCTCTTCGCTACTGTGAAAAGAGCTGCGATAAACATGTCTGTGCACATATCTCTGCAATAGGATGAGTCTTGTGGATATATGCGTGGTATGACTGGGTCAAGGGGTAGGTTCATTTTGAGTCTTTTAAGAGTTCATCGCAAAGCTTTCCATAGGGGTTGCACAAATTTGCATTTCCAGCAACAGTGGATGAGTGTTCTCCTTTACCCACAATTTCTGCAGCATTTGGTATCTTTTGTTTTGTTGATCATACCCAGTCTTACCAGGGTAAGATGAAATCTTAAAGTGGTTTTAATCTGCATTTCCTTAATTATTAATGATGTTCAACACTTTTTTGATGTTACACACTTTTTAAGATGTTTCTTGACCATCTTTATTTCCTCACTTGTGAAGTCTCTGTTCAGCTCTTTAATCCATCTCTTGAGTGGGTGATTTGTTTTCTTAACTCTTTGTTTTTTGAGTAGTTTATATATTCTGGATGTTAATGCTCTGTCAGATGTATCAGCAATGAAGGTTTCCTCCCAATCTGTGAGTTTTTTCTTCACTTCCCTGATTGTTTCTTTCACTGTACAGAAGCTTTTGAGTTTAATGAGATCCCACTTGGCAATTGTTGACCTTATTTCCTGTGCAGCTGCTATTTGATTTAGAAAGTCTTTTCCTATGCCTATGTCTTGTAAGTTGCTGGCAACGTTTTTTTGTATCACCTTCAGAGTTTTGGATTTCATGTTGGGGTCCTTGATCCATTTGCAGTTGATTTTTGTACAGGGTGAGAGTTAGGGTTTTAATTTTATTCTTCTACAAATGGTAATCCAGTTTTGCCAACACCATTTGCTGAAGATGCTGTCTTTCCTCTATTCTTTGTGTTGTTTTCTTTGTTTCTATTTCATTGATTTCTGCTCTAATTTTTGTTATTTCTCCCTGTCTGTTGCATTTAGGGTTCATTTCTTGTTATCTCTCAAGTGTTTTTAGCTGCAGTGTTAAACCATGTATGTGTGCTCTTTCTGCTTTTTTTAAATGTAGGCACTGAGGGCTATAAACTTCCCTCTTAGGACTGCTTTTAAAGTATCCCATAGGTTTTGTTGTGTTGTATTGTCATTTTCATTTAGTTCCAGGAATGCTTTTATTTACTTCTTTATCACTTCCTTGACCCATTCATTATTCAGGAGTGTGTTCTTTAGTCTCCATGTGTTCTTGTAGATAGTAGAGCTTATCCTGGTGTTGATATTGAGTGTTATTGTGTTGTGATCTGATAGAATGCATCAAATTATTTCAATCTTTTTGTATTTGTTGGGGTTTTTTTCTGTGTTCCAATATGTGGTCAGTTTTGGAGAATGTTCCATGGGGTACTGAATAGAAAGTGTATTCTCTGGTCTTTGGGTGGAATATTTGGTAGCTGTCTGTGAGGTCCATTTTGTGTATCATATCATTCAGTTCAGATGTCTCTCTGTTTATTCTTTGTCTGGTTGATCTGTCCAAAGTACTCAATGGGGTATAGAAGTCTCCTCCTATGATTGTGCTGAGGTTAATCTGTGCCTTGAGGTCCTGGAGAATTGTGCTTATAAAGTTCAGTGCACCAGAGTTTGGTGCATATGTACTCATGATTGTGAAATCTTCATGATTAATTTTTCCTCTGATAAAGATGTAATGGCCCTCTTTGTCTCTTCTGATTACTTTTACTTTGACTATTTTGGCTGATATTAAAATAGCAACTTCTGCTTGCTTTTTGGTACCATTTGCTTGGAATATTTTTTCCATACTTTCACTTTAAGTTGGTGCCTATCCTTAAGAGTGAGATGGGTTTCTTGTAGACAGCATATAGATGGGTTCTGTTTCCTAACCCATTCTCCCAGTCTATGTCTTTTGATTGTGGAGTTTCATGCATTAATATTTAAGGTTATAATTGAAAGATGTGTATTGCTTCCTTTAACCTTATTATCCATTTGCATTTTCAGTCTAGGTTTCTACTTCTGCAATTATGCTTTTATTAATTTCTCTTTCTGGGTACCTGGGGATAGTTACTCCTTTCCTCTGTCCTTTCAACTACTTCAAGTATTCTCTGATTGGTTTGTTTTCCAGACATGTATTCTATCATCTTGTTTATGTCATGGAAGACTTTTCTTTCACCTAAAGCTATAATCGACATTTTTGCTGGGTATAGTAACCTGAGTTGGCATCTACAGTCATTTAGCACTGGGAATATTTTGGTCCATGTTCTTCTAGTTTTCATCATTTGCACTGAAAAGTCAGCTATAATTCTGATAGGTTTCCCCTTATATGCAACTTATTGTTTTTCTCTTGTAGCTTTCAGAATTTTGTCTTTGGTTTGGACGTCTAGTGTTTTAACTATGGTATGGCATCGGGAGTTTCTTTTCTGATCTTGTCTATTTGGAGTTCTATGTGCTGCTTGTATTTGTATGGGTTTGCCTTTTTTAATTTGGAAAATTTTCATCTATTATTCTGTTGAAGATCTGCTCAATACCATTCTCTTGTGATTCTTCTCCTTCCGCTATCCCTATGATGCAGAGGTTTTATCTTTTCAAAGTGTCCCACATTCCTGGTTGTTCCACTCTTGTGTATTTTTAAATTTTTCATAATCTTTACTTGAAGTTTTTAGTTGTTCTGTGTTATCTTCCAGGTCTGATATTCTTTGTTCTGCTTCCTCCATTCTGCTTCTGAGCCTTTTTCCCATCCTTTCCTGTTGATTCAATGAGCGTTCAATTTCCTTTTTCGTTTCATCCTGTGATTTCTTTCATATTTCCACTTCCTTTTGGAGCTTCTTAATCTCTTCCTATAGCTCCTTGCTTTGCTGGTTAGTTTCCTTTTTTATTTCAGCAAGGGATCTTTTCAGCATTTCCACTTCCTTCCAGAATTTGTCATTCTCTCCCTCTAGTTCTTTCTGACGTTTGTCATTTCTACCTTTAGTTCTTCCCAAAGTTTGTTGTTCTCTACCTGTAGGTCCTTCCTGAGTTTTTCATTCTCTCTTGTTAGTTCTCTGATTTGTTCTTTGTATTCTTTGATTTCTTTGAATATCTCTATGATTGTTCTTTTTTTAATTTTATTTATTTTTTATGTGTATGAATGTACTATCTGCATGCAGATTTGTGCACCCGTGTCATGCAATGCCGCAGAAGTCAGAAGAGGGCGTCAGATTCCCCTGGAATTGGGGTCAAAGACAGCTCTCAGCCACCATGTGGATGCTGGGGATCAAACCCAGGTCCTCTGCAAGAGCAGTTGGCACTCTCAACCCTTAGGCCATCTCTCCAGCCCTATGATTGTTCTTTAGGATCTGTGTCCTGGGTTACCACTCAGGAGATCTCATTGTAGGAATCTTCTATAGGTTTCTTAGAGTTTGGTGTGGAATTATTCTGTGCTTTTTCCATGTTGTTCTGTCATTGTGTTTTTGGCATGTGGGTTTCTTTTTTTTTTTTGTATTCTGATGCAAATCTCAAATGTTTCTTCACTGCATTGAAGGTTTGCTTTCCTTGCTTCCTTCAGATGGCTTCATTGTTTTCTCCTGTATTGACCTGTATAGGTTTCAGGCTTTCAATTTTGGTTATATAGTGGAAGTGTAGCTCACTCTTCTTTTTCTATTCTAAAGGTTCTCCAAAAACTGGGTAGGCAACAACCAGGTTGGTACCTTGATAAGCACTGTGTTCACTCTGCTTCACAACTGTGTTCACTCTGCTTCACAACTGCCAGCCAGTTCTAGGTTGTTTGTGGGGCTTGGTGTTGCGGGACTGAAGTTGTGTCAGGTTCGCTGTTTCATTTATTGCCTTGTTCCCTGGGATCACTGCTGTAGTCCCACTTGGACACTTGCTCCACAATTCCAGTTGGAGGGGTGGGGCGGTGAGTTGCTCACTTAGCCTGTGAGCCAGTACTCTGGCTCCAGGTGGTCCAGCCAAAGCCCCTGATCTCTATGCACTCAAGTCTCCTAGTGGCAACAGGGACTCCTTTGTACTGGCTAGCTTGGTAACTCCACCCCCACAGCTGCATAAGCCATAGATCCAATAATCCAATAATCCACTTGGCTGAAGCACCTGGCCCTTACCTTATGCTCCAGGTGTTCTGGCCAAAGCCCCCAATCTCTATGTACTCTGAACACTTTTTAAATGTTTCTCAGCCATCTTTACTTCTTCATTTGTGTATCCCAGTCAGACTGACTAAGACCAAGAAAACTAATCATGCCAAATGCTATAGAGGATATGGGGAAAGGGGACCTCTCCCTCACTGCTGCTGGGATTGCAAGCTCATGCAACCCCTATGCAAAGTAGTATGGAGAGGTCCTAAAAAATGAACCTACCATTTGACCTGGTTATACCACTCTTTGGCATATACCCAAAGGACTTATCCTACTGCAGAGATACTTGCTCATTCATGTTTGTTGCTGCTCTTTTCACAATAATTAAGAGATGCAAGCAACCTAAGTGTCCCTCATCTCATGAGTGTATAATGAAAATGTGGTACATTTACATAATGGTGCTCTACTCAGCGGTAAAGAAACATGAAATTTGCAGGTAAATGGATGGAACTAGAAACTGTTATACTAAGTGAAGTAACACAAACTGAGAGAAACAAACAATGTATGTTCTCCCTCATTTTTGGATCCTAACACCAAATCCTTATATGTGAGTATATATCCTGCTGTAACTGCGGGAACCAGGAAAATGGAAAGGAGCTAGGGAGGTAATGGGAAAGAAAGAACCTGAGAGAGAAGAATAGTAAGAGACAGATTTTACTAAGGGAAAAATGGATAAAATGGTGGTATTTAAATAGGAGGGGGAAAGGAGCACGATACAAGAAAATTAGGGGATAAAAGGAAAGGAGTTCAAGAGAGGTGGGACCCAGGGACTGGTATTGTCAAGAGAGAAGTGGGGAATCTGGGGATGCTTTAAATGGGGATGGCATGAACGTTATCAGGGAAAGAGAGATGCTTAGCTTATGTAAAAAAAAAAAATAGAGGAAATAATGCCTACCTAGCATGAAAAACAGAGGGAATCATACCAGTCTAACAACCTAATGACAAATTACACATAAAATATCTTTACATGAGTTCATGTGTATAGCTGAAGGCTACATGACAAGAAGGTGCACTAGACAGTGGAAAGCTCCCTTTGAGTTGTCGGCCAAGATAGTCCAAGAAACTCCCAGAATTACACAGGCTATTGCCACAGCCCATGATTATCTCCCAGAACTTGAAGGTAAGACTGTTTCTGAAGATGTGACATACTTCAGAGACTGGATTTGGAATAATGGATCTGGAACTAACCTGGAGGTTAGCTCTGATAGCTTTGAAGAGAAACACAAACCCTATTAAAGGAGAACATCAATCGATAGTCCAACACTAGCTTAAAACCAAATAACCATATCAATGACTGGCACAGCACAAGACATTTGTCCAGTAGTGGTGCTTTTATCTTGGTGGCAATCAATTGTGACATAATTGGACTTAAAGCCTACCCAATGGAAGGAGACATGCGTAGTTCTATAAACATAGAAAAAAGTTCAAAATGTGACTCCTCATATTTACAGTTAAGTATCCTAGTCAACACTCATCAAAGAAGTTTCCTGATGGAGACTGTTACAGTGTACTACACCTTGTCACACCCAGACATTGTCTGTGAATTTCCCAAGCTTAAGTGGCACTTCTACAATACAGTCTCTACACCTAAGCCTTACACAACATAAAACAAGAGATAAAAAGGACACTAATGAATCTCTCAATTCTCACTAACGAAGCTCCCTCATGCAGCAAAGGGCCAGGGACACAAAAGGGCACAAATGTCCCAATCATGGAGATTAGGAGTCTGCAAAGTGTAATCCTAGGACAGAACATTTATATTAAGCTTCATTCACCCAAGGCTCAAGGACCATTGTGGAAGACTGGGTGGAAAGGTTGTAAGATCCATAGAACTGGGGAAATGGGCAGCAGGTACCAATCTTAACAGAAAAACTATTGGAAGCTGATTACTGTAAGTAAGGAAAAGTTGATCTTCTTAAAGCAAGGAACTCTGAATGGTATGACTAGACATCAGTGGATGAATTTGCACTGAGGGACATCAGGGGATACTAACTTGACACAATGGGCCTTTGCACAGATGAGAGTCTATGAATTCCAGTGGGTTGGCTAAGGAAAAGTGCCAGTGGGAAGGGAGTAGAAAGGGGATTAGCACTGTCATGTTCTATATGAAATACACAAAACTTCAATTAAAATACGTAGAAAAACAAATGTGAATCTAAAGAAATACAGAAAAAGATAGCAGAAATCAATTAAGTGAAAAAAAAATGAAGCAAAGAATCAATGAATAAAAAACTGAAGACCCGGTTCTTTTATTGACGTTTTGTGTATTTCAGACATCATTTTTTCAATTCAGTTTAGGTATATTCCCTTTTCCCTTCCCCCTGACCCCACCCCAGATCATGCATTCTGCCATAATTGTCCTGTATCTTTCTCTCAGTCTTTTTTTTATGCTTAGGAATTCACAATTCCTCCATTAATTTTATATTAATGTAAAATATGGATACATACTTTGCACCCATATACAGTAATTACAGAGTCTGAAAATAAGTGGTGGGTGGATTTTAGAGCCCGTTGAGAGATTTACATTATAACAACATAGTTGCTTTCAGATAAACAGAAATTTAATAATAACGTTGTTCAGCTTGCCTTTCATCTGGGGGGGGGTTGGTGTTAGCACCCACAAATGAGGGAAAACATTCACTGTTTGTTTTTCTGGGACTGTGTTACTTTACTTAGCATAAGGCTTCAAGCTCCATCCACTTACCTGCAAAGTTCCTAATGTCATCTTTCTTTTTTTTTTTATTGATGCTTTGTATATTTCATACAACATTTTCCAATTCAGTTCAGGCATATATCCCCTTCCCTTCCCCCCACCCCACCCCTACCCATCCCAGATCATGCATTCTGCCATAAGTTTTCTGCATCTTTCTCTGCTTTTTTGTTTTGTTTTTTCATTTTTTTTAACAATAAGTGATAATTTGTGAGTACAAGCATCCTTCATGTAAAACCAATTTGCAAGCAGTTGTGCCCAAACCCACACAGCTCATGGGTCCCACCATCCACCAGGGGGGGCTTGTATGTTCAATCAAGTAGATCAAATGAGTGTCCAGTCTATATTGTTGTAGTTTCACCATTAACCCCAATCGAAGCCCTTACATTCTACCACGCCCCCTCTTCCGCAGATTGTTCCCTAGGCTTAGAAAAGGGGCACAGGTGGATGAGAAGCAAAACACTCTACTTTCTCTGGAGCTGATGTCTTGGTCTCTAGTCAGTTCTGGCTGTTTTCTTTCATGGGCTGCCAGCTTGTCCAGGCATAACCTTTCGATCCTACTGATGAAGCACATGCAATTAGATATTTAGGTATTAAACAGTATAATATATCAGGCCCCTCTGTGGATCCTACTAGTAACAACTATTTTTCATGATTCCTAACGAAGCTTACCTTATAGGTGCCGCAAAGGTTTTAATACAAGAGACTTTCTTAACTCCCCCCCATAGAATAAGGAGAAATAAGATGACGATGAGGTCATTCTCCAGCTGTAGATTGGAGCCAGCTGTTATAGAGGTATTCTCTTGTAAAATCAGTAAAACTGCCTTCTTTAATTGACGAATGGACATAGAAACTGTGAAAAGGATTATTCTCTATTCAGAACCAAATATAATGCTAAAGTCTCCTTAAGCTACGCACTTAAACAAAATATATTACTACAGGAGCTCTGACATCAACAATGGATTATTCTACCAAGGAGATGTTGTCCAGGGGATCCAAGCCCCCACAAATGGTAAAGGCTCCTTGCCTCAAACTGGAATATCTGCAGGAAGAGAGGTGATAAGGCCCTGCTGTTGAAGACCTGATATAAACATGGGAAAGATGCATGGAGACCGCACTTGCAAGTATACAGATGGTCTCTTGGATGCCAGAGAGTGTTACCAAAGACCACTAAACCAATAAAGCAAATATAGGTCTCCTTGAGTCACGCAAGACTCCTCCGTCAGCACCAGCTACACCTCATCTGCCTGGAAATACTATGCAGCAGTGGCAGCCATATGTCTGTATATCCCAAATCTAATTGGCTATTAGCTCTCTCCTTGGAGGAATAACCCACCGCTGATGCCACAAGCTTACATCCTCTAATGGTTAGGAGATGTTATAAACCACACGAAGACCCTGCCATACTTAACAGAAGAAAATGTAAATCATGAATTAACATACCATCCAAACATCTGTGTCTATACCAAAGAAACCTACCATAACAATTAGTACTGTTTAAATACCTATATATCTAATTGTGTGTGCTTCATTAGTAGGATCGAAAGGCTATATATTATACTGTTTAATCTAAATATCTAATGCCATCTTTCTTTATCACTGAATAGTACTCCATTGTGTAGATGTAGCACATTTTTGTCATCTACTCGTCTGTTGAGGGGCATTTGGATTGGTTCCAGCTCATCGTTATTGTGAAGAGAGCTGCAATAAACATGAATGTGCATGTATCTTTACGGTAGGATGAATCTTTGTGGTATATATCCAGGAGTGGTATGACTGGATCAGGTGGTAGGCTCATTTTGAGTCTTTTAAGAGACCCAGTTCTTTTCATTTTTTAATTATTTAATTATTTTTTATGTGTATGAATGTAATGTCTGCATGTAGGTTGGTGCACCTGTGTCATGCAATGCTGCTGGTCAGAAGAGAGTGTCGGATTCCCCTGGAACTGGAGTTAAAGACGGTTCTTAGCCACCATGTGGGTGCTGGGAAAAGAACCAGGAACCTCGGCAAGAGCAGTTGGGGCTCTTAACCAACAAGTCATCTCTCCAGCCCCTAGACCCAGTTCTTTTAAAAGATAAACAAGATAGTTAGAACCTTATCCAAGCTAACATAAAGAAACTAAACAAATTAAAATCAACAAAATCAGGACAAATGTGGAAACATTACAACAGACACCTAAGAGATCTAGAATTGTAAATGAGACTACTTTCTAAATCTGTGTTTGGGGGCTGAATAGAAGAGTCAGCAGTTATGAGCACTAGCTGCTCTTGTATAGGTAGCTAACAACTATCCATAACATCAGTTACAGGGAATCCAACACACTCTTCTGACCTCTGTAGGTATTGCACAACATGGGTGTACTTGTATACATGCAGACGACACACTCGTACACACAAAAAAATAATAAAATACTTTTAAAATCTGTATTCTTTTTTTAATCAGTTTTAAGCTCTGGGAGTCAGTCATTTGGGCTGAGCTTTTTTTATGTGTATGTGTATTATTCAGTAGGCTTTTGAACTCATGTATTTTCCTCTGATGCTTCACAGCACCTAAGCATGATTTATCGCTCATCTTTCCCTCTGTAGAAATCTTCCTATTCCCTCTCTGAGTAAACTATCCCACATTTTCCCCATTTCCTCCTTGATAATATTTGCCTTCTAATATCCCCCTCTCTTTTGAGCTGCTTCTTCCCCTTTTCTCCCATGGTTCCTTTCCATTTTATTATTTTTTGTGTGTATGAATGTACTACTGTCTGCATGTAGGTTGGTGCACCCGTGTGGTGCACTGTCACGGAGGTCAGAAGAGGGTGTCGGATTCCCCTAGAACTGGAGTCAAAGACGGTTCTCAGCCACCATGTGAGTGCTGGGGATTGAACCCGGGTCCTCTGCAAGAGCATCGGTGCTCTAACTGCTAGGTCATCTCTCCACCCCAAAATCTATATTGTTTTAAATTAGAAAATCTAAAAGAAATTGATAATGTTGTAATTTCACTATAACCAACAGAGTTAAACCAAGGAAAGATAAACAAACATATATAACAAATCATGAAATCAAAACAGGAATACAGAAGCCCTCAATGTAAAGAAGCTCTGTGCCACATGAATTCACTGTAGAATTTTAACAGACCTTCAGAGAGCTACAACCATCTCAACTTCGATTATTTAAAAAGATAGAACTGCCAGATTCCTTCTATGAAGTTAGTAATATCCTAATACCAAAACCAGAGGAAGATACAACAAAAAAGCAAACTACAGACCCATATCCCTAGTGAACATATATGTAAAACTTTTCAACAAAATACAAATCACATACAGACACATTATCAAAAAGATTAACTTACAAGATTAATTTGCCTTTATTCCAGAGAAGCAGGAATAGTTCAATATAGATAAATCAATAAATGTAATACATTATATAAATGGACTTAAAAACCAAAATCATGCAATAAGTGGCTGGAGAGATGGATCAGTGGTTAAGAACGCTGGCTGGTGTTGCAGAGGACCTGGATTCAATTCCCCACACCCAAATGGTGTCTAGCAACTGTCAAGAGCTCCAGCTTCAAGGGAATTTGATACTCTCTTCTGACCTCCAGAGCAAGCCTTTGACAAAATTAATCACAATAGACAGGAAAATGCATTTGGAGGCATAATCTTTCTGCATGCAGACCAGCTACATTCTCTCTCCATACTGTCCTCATTCCTGCCTTAAGCCTAGGGCCCCTCCTGTTCTTCCTGCCTGAGGATATTTTTCTGGATACATACTCTGTCCCAATGCCATCTCCATTTGTGCCTTGGGCCTAAGACCCATCCTGTTCTATCGGCCTACTAAACCAGACACTGCCCAGTATATCTTCATCCCTCCCCCCACATCTAGACCAACTACATTCTCCTGCTCCAGGACCCACACCTAAACAGCTTAGCTAGTTAGACATTCCACATGCTGTCCTCATTCTTACCTTGGGCCTAGGTCCCCTCCTGCTGGTCCCATCTAAGAACTCTGAACTACCCTGACAAATGAGACACTGTCACTTCAGCTTTATTCTCCTGCATTCTCTCTATCTCTATGCTGCTTCTTTCCTGCCCCAAACCCTCATCAGAACTTGCATTACAACAATCCAAGATAAGCCCTATCCAGTCAAGCTCCCAAGCCCCAGATGTCCTTTTTTGAAAATAGATCTATTGGAGTCTAGTCAGCATACTAGGAATCCTAGGTTAGGCATACTCCTTCCTCATCCAAGAGTAATTAACAGTTATCTAATTGGATTTAAACACATTCAGCTGGAGAGAAATAATGGTTGTACTGTAGACATAACCAAACATTCATGGTTGGAAAGATCCAAAGATTCTAGAAAAACACCCTACATCTGTCACATCCCTAAGTGAATGTACTACTCTATACTGAATGCGTATGCTCATTTTTAAAGAAAAGTATATCTCTCATTACTCATCAAAGAAGATTCTTTTTGCAACATAGACTATTAAAGTGAGTTCCACAACTAATAAAACACAGAGAATGAGTATCAGTGAGATGATAATCCCTAAGTGGCACATTTACAATGGAGACTCTACACTGAAGGCTCAGAGTACGCAGAAAAACAGGGAGTAGAGAGAATATTAAGGCAGCTCTAACTTCTCACCAGCAAAGCTTCCTCAGGCAAAACAGGGCAATTAAAGCAGAAAGCCACAACTGGCCAAGACAGAGAATAAGAGACTGCAGAATGTGTGTCCCTGAGCAGGACTCCTCTATTAAACCTCTTCCACTCAGGGCTCAGGGACCATTGGGTAAGAGGGCAAAAAAGACCCAGTACTGGTATATGACCACAAGGAAAAAGCTTATCTTGATGCTGGAAACTTGTTCATGTAAACTTACAGAAATAATGACAAAATGCAGACTCATACAAACTCAAGCCAGACAAAAATTCAATATAGAATTGGGGAAATGTAGAACAGCACAGTGCCCAGGTGAGGCAGAACTGCTTTAGGGCATTGCAGCCCACCCCCCTGCCTCTGGAGGCTTGGGACCACCAAGAACCTCCCATCTCAGATTCCAGTGAGCAGCACGGCATGGGTGGACCTAGACAGGAGCACAGCAGGTCAACAGGGTACCAACGCACAGGCCAAAGGAACAACCCCTACACACACTCCCACCTCCCCACTCAGGCTGGTGGTGCTGTGGTGCAAATGATCTAGGAGTTGAAGTGTTAGTAATTCTAGACTGCACAGCCAACGTTGAAGCACCAGAATCCAAAAAAAAAAAAAAATCCACATGCCAAAGACACAATGAAGAAACAAAATGGGAAAAGCTCATAATAAATACACACCAAACTCTATCAGTCCTATAGAAGATTTCTACAATGAGATCTCCCTGGAAGGAAACAAGAGGCAGACCTGAGAAGAGCAAATGTAGACATATTTAAATAAATCAAAGAATATAAAGAACAAATAAGAGAACGAAGGGGAGAAAATGAAAAAGTAAGGAAGGATTTAGAAGGGAAGAATGATAAACTCTGGAAAGACTTAGAGAGAGAGAATGACAAACTAAAAAAAGAACTAGAGAAAGAGAAACACAAACTCTGAAAAGAACTAGAGGGAGAAAATGACAAATTCCAGAAGGAAGTGGAAACACTGAAAAGATCCCAGGCTGAAATGAATAAAGAAACAGACCAGCAAAGCAAGGAGCTACCAGTAGAGAATGACAACCTCCAAAAGGAAATGGAAGTACTAAAGAAATCACAGGAAGAAATGCAAAAGGAAATGGGACATTTCATTCAATCAACAAGAAAGGATCAGAGAAAGCCTTAGAACCAGAATGGATGAAGTAGAAAATAGATTATGAGATATGCAGGATAACACAGAACAACTAAAATGCTCAAGTGATGATTATGAAATTTTTTTAAACACAAGAGTGGAATAACCAGGAAATGGAGGATACTATGAAGAGATCAAATCTCCACATCACAGGGATAGAGGAGGGAGAATAATCCCAAAAATAATGGTATTGGTCAGATCTTCAACAGAATAATACAAGAAAAACTTCCCAAACTGAAAAAAGACAAACCTATATAAATATAAGAAGCAAATAGACCACCAACTAGACAAGACCAGAAAAGAAATTCCCCACTCCATATCATAGATAAAATGCTAGATGCTCAAAACAAAGAAAAATTACTGAAAGCCACAAGAGAAAGACAACAAATTATATATAAGGTGAAACCCATCAGAAATACACCTGACTTCTCAGTGCAAACTATGAAAGCTAGAAGAACATGGACCAATTTATTCCCAGTGCTAAATGACTTTAGATGCCAACCCAGATTACTGTATCCAGATAATATGTCAATTATAGTTGAAAGAGAAAGAAAAATCTTTCATGACATAAACAAGATGAAATAATTCATGTCCAAGAAACCAAACCTTCAGAAAATATTCAAAGCAATCCAAAGGTCAGAGGAAAGGAGCAACTATCTCCAAGCACCTGGAGAGAGTAATGAATAAAAGTATAATGGCAGAAATACAAACCTAGACCAAGAATGCAAACAGAAAATAAGCCAAAAGGAAGCAGTACACATCTTTCAATAATAACCTTAAATATTAATGGGCTGAACTCCCAGATCAAAAGACATAGACATGGAGAATGGATTAGGAAACAGAGCCCATCTATATGCTGGCTACAAGAAAGCCATCTCACCCTCAAGGATAGGCACCAAATTAAAGTAAAAGGGTGGAAAAAATATTCCAAGAAAATGGTACCAAAAAAGCAAGCAAGAGTTGCTATTCTAATATCAGACAAAATAGACTTCAAATAAAACTACTCAGAAGAGACAAAGAGGGTCAATACATCCTTATCAAGGGATCAATAAACCATCAAGATTTCACAATCATGAATATATACACACCAAACAGGGCTAAAGTCATAAAAACAGTCTGGTACTGGCACAAAAACAGACATGTAGACCACTGGAACAAAACTGAAGATCCAAACTTGAGCACATAAAATTTCAGCCACCTCATATTTGACAAAGGGACCAAAAAGACTCAATGGAGAAAAGACAGCATCTTCAGCAAATGATGCTGGTAAAACTGGATCACCATTTGTAGAAGAATAAAATTAAACCCCTACCTCTCACCCTGTATAAAAATCAACTACAAATGGATCAAAGATCTCAATGCAAAACCCAAAACTCTGAAGGTGATACAATAAAACCTTGGCAGCAACCTATAAGACAGAGATGTAGGAAAAGACTTTCTAAATCAAACAGCAACTACTCAGGAAATAATGTCAATAATTGACAAGTGGGATCTCATTAAACTCAAAAGCTTCTGTACAGTGAAAGAAACAATCAGGGAAGTGAAGAGAAAACCCAAAGAGTAGGAGGAAACCTTCACCAGTGATACATCTGACAGAGCGTTAACATCCAGAATATATAAACTACTCAAAAAACAAAGAGTTAAGAAAACAAATGACCCATTCAAGAGATGGAGTGAAGAGCTGAACAGAGACTTCACAAGTGAAGAAATAAACATGGCTGAGAACTCATCCTACTGCAAAGATACATGCACATTTATGTTTACTGCAGCTCTTTTCACAATAGCAAAGGAACCAACCCAAATGTCCCTCAACTAACGACTGGATAACAGAAATGTGGCACATCTACACAATGAAGTTCTATGCAGCGATAAGGAAAGATGACATCATAAGATTTGCAGGAAAATGGATGGAGCTTGAAGCCATTATGCTAAGTGAAGTAACACAGCCCCCCCCAGAAAAACAGGGAATGGTTTCTCTCATTTGTGGATGCTAGTACAAAATCCCCCAATTGAAAGAAAAGCTGAGCAATGTTATTGTTATATTTCTTTCTATCTGAATGCAACTGTGATGTTATAATGTGAATACCTTTTTTAAACTTTTAAATACAGGGTTTGTATTTTATTACATTTTATTTTGGTTTTTTTTATTTTATATTATTCCAAAATATGCATATATATATATATATATATATATACTCAATACATAAGTCAAAATTAAAAATTCTAAAAATAAACTGTAGGTTGATTCATAAGCACATTTAGAGATTCACATTTTCACAGTAAATTTGCATGCAGGTATAAAGTCATGTAACTTTATATTCTTTTTTTAGAATATGACTACATCTCCTCCATCTATATATATTAATTACAATGTGTGAGTATAAGGGGTAAAACAATTCTAGAGCCCATTTATAGATTCACATTGTAATAGCACAGTTGCTTTCATGTACAATGAAATATAATAATAAAGTTGCTCAGTTTGCCTACCAACTGGGGATTTGGTATTAGCATCCACAAATGAGGGAAACCATTCACCTTTTTTTTTCTGGGACTGTTTCTTCACCTAGTATAATTGCTTCAAGTTCCATCCATTTACCAGCAAAGTTCATGATGTCATCTTTCTTTACTGCTGCATAGAACTCCATTGTGCAGATGTACCACATTTTTGTTATCCAGTCATTTGTTGAGGGGCATTTGGGTTGGATTCAGGTCTTTGCTAATGTGAAGAGAGCTGCAATAATGTGAATATCTTAATGAGTCCTAGAATTAACACTTACTTTCAGGCATGGTAATTAATGTACATGGGCAGAAGGTATATATTCATATTTTAGGTTAATATACAATTAGAAGAAAAAATAAAAACTCCTGAACATAAAAAATAAATAAGAAAAATAAATATAAAATATTTGTCTTGTGAAGGGAAAAAAGATTGCCGAGAAACATCTTAAGAAGCATTCAGGGGCTGGAGAGATGGCCTAGCGGTTAAGAGAGCCGACTGCTCTTGCAGAGGACCCGGGTTTGATCCCCAGCACCCACATGGCAGCAGAGAACCGTCTGAAACTCCAATTCCAGGAGAACTCCAAATCCAGGGGAATCCAAGACCCTCTTCTGACCTCCGCAGCGTTGCACAACACAGGTGCACAGACTTGCATTAAGGCAGTACATTCATTCACATAGAGAAATAAATAAATTTTTTTAAAAAAAGAAATGTTCACATCCCTAGTAATTAAGAGAGTGCAAGAGGCTCGCTTGGGTGGCTGACTCCATAGTAGGGTGGTGTGTTTGGACTCCAGGTCCGGACCTGTTAGGAACACTTGGAGCCGTCCGACACGGCTCTAGCCAGGTAAAGGCTTAGGGCAGAGTGACTTTTGTGGTGCTGGACAATTGATTTCTGGTCGGCGGCGAAGGGCCAGGTGGCTGGCGGGGGCTAGGTTCGGGTCCTCAGCCCACCGGGACGCCCTTCCCCCCTCGCAGCCAGAAGCAGACCTGAGCTTGGGTCTGGCTCACTCGGGTGCCAGGGCGCAGGCTAAGCCAGGCATATTCTCCCCCCCCCCCCGCCAACAATTGGACTTGAGGAAGAGAGAGTATCCAGTGGACTGGATTAGGAGAACTCTCAGAAGAGGGAGGGAAGAGTGACTTAGACTTCCAATATCCAATCTATGAACAAAAGTGAAAGCCTGAAAACCTAGACAAGTCAACACTCCATAAAGGAGGGGGAGAGGAAGAAAAAAAAAAAGAGTGCAAGAAGGAGGTAAGCAAAACAAAAGAAGCTTTCACCCTTCAACACACTGAAAAGGCATTTGTGATTTGAATCACAAATGGAAATCCACATGCCAGGGACACGACGAAGGGACAACATGGGAAAGGTGCAGGATAATTCCACACCAAGCTCTACCAACCCTGTAGGAGATAGGTATAGTGGGATCCCCTTGGAGGTGACCCCAGAAACAGACCTTAGAGGAATAATTGCAGAGCTATGCAGAGAAATTAAAGAACATAAAGAAGAATTCAGAGAACTAAAGGAAGGGATTGACAAACTCCAGAAAGAACTAGAGAGAGAAAAAAACAAACACCTTAAGGAAGTAGAAACACTGAAAAAGGAAGCCAACCAACGAAGTAAGGAGCACGAAGAAGAGATTGAGAAACTCAAAAAAGAAATTGATATATTAAAGAAATCACAGGATGAAATGAAAAAGGAAATAGAACACTCATCCAATCAAGAAGAAAGGAAAGGAAAAAGCCTTAGAAATAGAATGGAGGAAGCTGAGCAAAGAATATCAGATCTGGAAGATAACACAGAGCAACTAAAAAACTCAAATAAAGATTATGAAAAATTTAAAAATACACAAAAGTGGAACAACCAGGAAATATGGGACACTATGAAAAGATCAAACCTCCGCATCATAGGAATAGAGGAAGGGGAAGAATCTCAAGAGAATAGTATTGAGCATATCTTCAACACAATAATAGATGAAAACTTCCCCAAACTAAAAATAGACAAACCCATTCAAATACAAGAAGCACATAGAACTCCAAATAGACAAGATCAGAAAAGAAACTCCCCACGCCATATCATAGTCAAAGTGCTAGATGCCCAAAACAAAGATAAAATTCTGAAGGCCACGCGAGAAAAACAAGTCACATACAAAGGGAAACCCATCAGAATCACAAATGACTTCTCGCCGCAAACCATGAAAGCAAGAAGAACATGGAGCAAAGCATTTCCAGTGTTAAAGGACTATGGATGCCAACCCAGAATACTTTACCCAGCAAAAATGTCGATTACACTTGAAGGAGAGAGAAAAATCTTCCATGACATAAGCAAGATGATAGAATACATTTCCGGAAAACCAACTCTCCAGAAAATACTTGAAGCAATTCAAAGGGCAGAAGAGAAGAGCAACTATCCTCAAGCACCTAGGGAAAGAAACTAATAAAAACATAATCATAGGCGCTGAAACAGAGACTAAAAGTCCAAATGGATAATAAGGTGAAAGGAAGCAACATCCATCTTTCAATTATAACCTTAAATATTAATGGGCTGAACTCCCCAATCAAAAGGCATAGACTGGGAGAATGGATTAGGAAACAAAATCCATCTATATGCTGTCTACAAGAAACCCATCTCAATTTCAAGGACAGGCACCAACTTAAAGTGAAGGGATGGAAGAAAATATTCCAAGCAAATGGTACCAAAAAGAAAGCAGGAGTTGCTATTCTAGTATCAGATAAAATAGACTTCAAAGCAAAAGAAATCAAAAGAGACAAAGAGGGCCACTACATCCTTATTAAAGGAACAATTAACGATGAAGACCTCACAATCATGAATATATATGCACCAAACGCCAGCGCACCAAACTTTGTAAAGACAACTCTTCAGGACTTCAAGGCTCAAATTAACCCCAGCACAGTAATAGTAGGGGACTTTAATACCCCACTAAGTCCTTTAGACAGATCAACAGGACAAAAGATAAACAAAGAGACATCTGAACTGAATGATACAATACACCAACTGGATCTCACAGACATCTATCGAATATTTCACCCAAACACCAGAGAATACACTTTCTACTCAGCACCCCATGGAACATTCTCCAAAATAGACCATATACTGGGACACAGGGAAAAACTCAAAAAATACAAAAAGATTGAAATAATTTCATGCATTCTATCAGACCACAGTGCAATAAAGCTCAATATCAATACCAGGATAAGCCCTACACCGTACAAGAACACATGGAGACTAAACAACACTCTACTGAATAATGAATGGGTCAGGGATGAAATAAAGAAAGAAATAAAAACATTCCTGGAACTGAATGACAATGATAATACAACACAGCAAAACCTATGGGACACTTTAAAGGCAGTCCTAAGAGGGAAGTTTATAGCTCTAAGTGCCTACATTAAAAAAACAGAAAGAGCACAAGTGAATGATCTAACACAGAGGCTTAAAGTACTTGAGAGAGAACAACAAATGAACCCTAAACGCAGCAGACAAGAAGAAATAACAAAAATCAGAGCAGAAATCAATGAAATAGAAACAAAGAAAACCATACAAAAAATCAATCAATCAAAAAGTTGGTTCTTTGAGAGAATAAATAAGATAGACAGACCTCTAGCCCAGTTAACTAAAAGAAAAAAAGAACAACTCCAAATCAATAGAATCTGTGATGAAAGGGGAAATATCACAACAGACAATGAAAAGATCCAGACAACCATAAGAGATTACTTCAAAAACCTATACTCTACTAAATTTGAAAACCTAGAAGAAATGGATGAATATCTGAAAACCTGGGAACCACCAAAGCTGAACCAAGAAGAGATCGACAGCTTAAACAGTCCAATAATATATGAGGAAATTGATGATGTAATAAGCAGCCTCCCAAACAAAAAATGCCCAGGCCCAGATGGTTTCACAGCAGAATTCTATAAAATATTTCAAAAAGACCTACAACCATTACTACTCAAGCTGTTTAGAAGGATACAATTGGAGGGAGTTCTCCCAGATTCCTTCTATGAAGCCAGCATCACACTAATACCAAAACCAGGCAAAGATGCAACCAAAAAGGAGAACTATAGACCCATCTCCCTAATGAACACAGATGCCAAAATTCTAAACAGGATACTGGCAAATCGCATACAGACACACATCAAGAAGATCATCCATCATGACCAAGTTGGATTTATACCAGAGATGCAGGGATGGTTCAACATACGAAAATCAATAAACATCATCAAGCATATAAATGGACTGAAAGACAAAAACCACACCATCATCTCAATTGATGCGGAGAAAGCCTTTGACAAAATTCAACATCCCTACATGTTTAAAGTCCTGGAAAGAATTGGATTGGAGGGATCATTCCTTAATGTAATCAAAGCCATATACAGGAAACCCACAGCCAATATCATCCTAAATGGGGAAACGACAGCGGCATTCCCTTTAAGGGTAGGAACTAGGCAAGGCTGCCCTTTGTCACCACTCCTCTTCAATATAGTGCTTGAAACCCTTGCTAGGGCAATAAGGCAAGAAAAGGAAATTAAAGGAGTTCTAATAGGAAAAGAGGAAGTTAAACTATCCCTTTTTGCTGATGATATGATTGTATACTTAAGGGATGCTAAGAACTCCACCAGTAAACTCCTAGAAATGATTAAGAACTTCAGTAAAGTGGCAGGATACAAAATAAATCTAGAAAAATCAGTAGCCTTTCTTTACACCAACAATAAGCAACTGAAGAAGGACTACAAGGAGACCTTCCCACTTAAAATAGCCTCAAAAACAATAAAATACCTAGGAACAAACCTAACCAAACACACCAAGGATCTCTACAACAAAAACTTTAAACCTCTGAAGAAGGAAATTGAACAAGACATCAGAAGATGGACAAACCTCCCATGCTCATGGATTGGGAAAATAAATATAGTAAAAATGTCCATTTTACCTAAACTCATATACAGATTTAATGCAATCCCAATCAAAATCCCCAAGAGCTTCTTCACAGGTTTGGAAAAAAAAATCCTCAATTTCATTTGGAAAAACAAGAGACCCCGAATAGCCAGAGCAACCCTGAGCGAAAAGAGCAATACAGGGGGGATCTCTATACCAGATTTAAAACTATACTACAGGGCTATAGTCATAAAAACAGCTTGGTACTGGGACAAAAACAGATCAGTTGACCAATGGAATAAAACTGAAGATCCAAACCTGAGCACATACAACTTCAGCTTGTTTATCCTTTCAAAGAACCAGTTCTTGAATTCATTTATTCTTTGTACTGTTTTCTCTGTTTCTATTTTGTTGATCTCTGCTCTGATTTTTATTATTTCTTCTTATCTGTTGGGTTTGGGATTCACTATTTGTTGTCTCTCAAGTTTTTTTTTCAGTTGCAGTGTTAGGTTGTTTATTTGTGATCATTCTGTTTTGTTTTCTTTCAAGGTGTGAGCCACTGCGCCTGGCTTAAAGACATGCAGGCAATACACTCATACACATAAAATTAAAATAATATGTAAAATATTTTTAAAATAAATATAAATAAATCGCAACACAAAATATAGGAAGCATGAAAAAGAAAAGCAACATAATTCCTCAAAGGGATTTTAACTCCTCACATTCTGAAAGCAGTATACAAAAAGAGGTAAAATTCTGAAAGATTTCGACGTTTTGGGGTAAAAACGATTCATGATATTAAAGATGGTATTCAGAAGATGAATTCAATCCAGAACTGAGAGAGGAAAGATATAAATATAGAATAAAACATCAAAATATGAGTGAGAAAATGCAGCATTGTGGATGTAAAAGCCAGAAACGTGGGCAGAAACAAGGAGGGGAGGAAACTCAGGTTTGGGATATAAAAAATAAAAATATTTAACATATAAAACTTAATAATTCAAAAATATATAATTTACAGGGCTGTAAGTCCATTTAGATAGCTGCTGATTACCCCCAAGATAAAAGGGCCACTACCCCTGCTATAGTTCATTGTGATAGTCACTGTGGTTATTAGACTTTGAAGCTGGAATTGGACCATTGATTGGTTTTCTCCCATAACAGCTTGCATAGTATCCTCTAGAATGATGGGAAATATTCTTCAGGAAGGTGGTTTCCAGGTCAGTCACAGCTCCTTTGCTGCAAGTCCTGTGTCTGAAATGTTTTGTCTGCAGCAATAGGGAATTACCTTCAAGTTCTGGGAGATAATCAAGGACTCTAGAAATACCCTATGTTATTTGGGGAGTCTCTTGGACTACTCTGACCAACAACTTGAATGGAGGTTTCTCCTGTCCAGTACTGTGTTCCTTTTTAATAGCCTTCAAGTATACATATGCATTCATGTTCAGATACTGCGTCCTGATCCCCTGTACTCAGACCAGCTCAATTTTTCAATCTAGTTTGTTAGAGGCTTCATGGGCTGTCCCACTCCCATCTTGCCTTTGGATTCCTGAGACCAGCTCTCTACCTTGGTAGTCCCCACCCACACCTTGCCCTGGATTTCCAAGACCAGTCTTCTTCCCTGGTAAGTCTAATCCTGCCTACTGTGCCTAAACTCACCTACTGCCTGAAGAACTCCCATTTCCATGACCCCACACTGTGTTCCCCTTCTAGCCTTGGACACAGACTGGCATTTTCTCTTATCACGCCAGATCTCTGGACTGGCCAAGAGCTCTCCAAATCACAGTGTGCCCATTCCTCTACATTACCATCATCTCCAGCTCATCTAAGCTGAAGAGCTAGTCTTCTCTGCTCATTAGGAAGGCCAAGACATTTGCAGAATGCTAAGAACACCTGAATCTTCCACCTAGTAAGCTTACCAAATTGTGTTGTGCTTACTGACTATTATGGACCCAGACCTTAGAAGGATGACTGAGAGTATCTAATTAGCATCTGACTTGGGCTCTGTGGGAACTCCTCAGTAGCTAGAATGGAGCCATCTGGACCCTCCAATATAAAATCAAAAGAGAGAACATGAAGCCTGGACCAAACAGATTTTCATACCCAATCAGAAAATAACTAAGGCATATCAAGCATACAAACAGAATCATATGCGAACTCAACAAAGAAAGACTTGAGTTTCACACAAGAATTTCAATTTAAAAAATCCACATGCCAAAATAACAACAAAAATAATATTAATATGAAAACCCCAAATAATATGTTCCCACCAAACAGCACCAGTCCTATGGAAGAGTTCTAAAATGAGAACCTCCTACAGATAACCCAGGATACATAATTTAAAAGAAAAATCATAAATATGATTAAAGAATCTAATGAATTTAGACAATTTTTTAAAAACGGAGAAATTGAATATGCAGGAAATGTGGGACACAATGAAAAGGCCAAATTTATGCACCATAGGCATAGAGGAAGAAGAAGCATACCAGGATAATGGTATTGACCAGATCTTCAATGGACTTGTAGAAGAAAAATCTCCCAAAATTAAAGAAAGATACCTATACAAATACAAGAAGCACATAGAACACCAAAACATACAGAACACTAAACATACAGATGCACTTTATCTTAAAAGCCCTAGAGGGAAATGGACTGGAGGGAACATATGCAAACATAATTAAAGCTATAAGCAACAACAAACCCACAGTCAACCTCATGCTAAATGGAGAAAAGCTGGAAGCATGCCCCTTAAAATGAGGAACAAAACAGGGCTGTCCACTATCTACACTCCTTTTTAATATAGTGATTGAAAATCTTCTTGAGCAATAAGACAAGAGAAAGAAATTAAAGGAGTATTGATTGGAAAAGAAGAGGTCAAATGCCTTTTGCAGAGGATATATTATACCTAAGGGATGCCAGAAATTCCACCAGAAAACTCCTAGTAATGATTAACATTTTCAGTAAAGTGGCAAGTTATAAAATTAATATACAAAAAATAGTAGCTTTTCTATATACCAATAGTAAGCAATTGGATAACAAATACATGGAAGTCCTCCAATTCACAGTAGCCTAAAAAAATTTTTAAAAATCTGAATAAACCTAACCAGACACATTAAAGATCTTTACAATTAAAATTTAAAATCTTTAAAGAAATAGATTGAGAAAGACATGAGAAGATGAAAAAGGACCTCCCATGCTCATAGATTGGAAGAATTAATAGTATGCAAGTGACCATCCAACCAAAAACAATATAGAGATTTAATGCAATCCCAATTTTTAAAACTCCATGAAATTCTTCACAAAATTAAAGGAAAAATCCTAATATTCATATAGAAGCACAAAAGACCCCAGATAGCAAAAGCAACCCTCAGCACAAATAGCAATGCAGGGGATGGATTACTATACCAGATTTTAAATAATATATTGTAGAGCTATAGTCATAAAAACTGCATGGAACTGATACAAAAAATAGAACTGTAAATCAATGGAACATCATTGAAGAGCTACACATGGCTACATGCAATTTCAGCCACCTGGTATTTGACAAAGGGGCCAAGAACACACAATGGAAGAAAGACAGCATCTTCAGCAAATGATGCTGACAAAACTGATTCTCTGCCTGTAGAAGAATGAAACTACAACCTTATTTTTCACCTTACATAAAAGTCATCCCCAAATGGATCAAAGGCCTCAATGTCAAACTTGAAACTCTGAAACTGTTAGAAAACATTGCCAGTAACCTACAAAATATAGGTGTAGGAAATGACTTTCTAAATCAGACATCAATTGCACAGGAATTAAAGTCAACAATCAATAAGTAGAACATCATTAAACTAAGAAGCCTCTTACAGCAAAGGAAACAACCAACAAAGTGAAGAGAAAACCCACAGAGTGGGAGAAAACCTTCACCACCAACACATCTGACAAAAGTTTCACATCTAGAATATATAAAGAACTCAAAAAAATCAAGAAAACAAGTGACCCAATTAAAAGATGGGCTAAGGATCTGAACAAAGAATTCAAAAAAAAAAAAAAAAAGAAAAAGAGAAAAAAAGAAAGAAAAATGGCTAAAAATCATCTTTAAAAGTGTTCAACATCATTAGTAATTAGGGAAATGCAACTTAAAACCACTTTAAGATTTCATCTTACACCAGTAAGAATGACTAAGATCAAATGACATCAAATGCTGGAGAGGTTGTGAGGAAAAGGGAAATCTCATTCACTGCTGGTGGGATTGCAAACTTTTGCAACCCTTATGGAAAACAGTGTGGAGAACTCTTTAAAAACTAAAAATGAACCTACCATTTGACCCACTCATACCACTCGTCAACATATACCCAAAGGACTCATCCTATTGCAGTGATACTGGCACATCCATGTTTATTGCTGCCTTTTTTTATTGCTGCTTTTTTTACAGAGTGTGGGAAGCAACCTAATTGTCCCTCAGATGATGAGTGGATAAATAAAATGTGGTGCATTTACAAAATGGAACTCTACTTAGTGGTAAAGAAAGACGAAATCATGAAATTCGCATTTAAATGGCTGGAACTAGAAACTGCTCTACTAAGTGAAGTAGCACAGGCTGAGAAAAACAAACAAGGTATGTTCTCCCTCATTTGTGGGTCCTAGAACAAATCCTTATATATGAGTATGTATGCTAGTGTAACTGCAGGAATCAGGAAAATGGAAAGGAAACAAGGAGACAAAGGGAAAGAAGGAACCGGAGAGATGGCAGTAGAAGATAAGTGTTACTAAGGGGAAATGGATAAAATTGAGGTATTTAAATGGGAGGGGGGAGGAGGGCTATACAGGGAAATTTGGAGATAAAGGAAAAGTAGATCAACACCTACAGTGGTGGTGTCAGCATCCACAAGACCCATGTAAACTCAAGCAGACAAAACTGAGCACAGAACTGTAGAAATGGGCAGCAGGTCCCAGTATTAGCAGAATTATTGGCAGCTGATTAGTGCTGGGTGAGGAAGAGCCCATCTTTTTAAAGCAAGAGAGCCTGGATTGGCTGACTAGAGGTCAGTGGATGAACTTGCACTGAGAAATATTTAGGGACACTAACTTGACAAAATGACCCTTCACAAAAATGACAGAATATATGAATCCACTGGGGGGGGGGAGATACCAGTGGGGGAGGGGATATAAAGGAGATTAAGATCAATTGATAGGTTCTATATGAAATTCACAAGAATTCAATAAAAAATGAAATAAAAATAATTAATGTCATATATATTTAATGCCTATTTATAGGACAAGAGCATATGGCCCAGAAAAAATGTTTAAATGAATAATAACCTTGGGATGGGAGTAAAGGACTTGCCTCGAGGATGGATCAGAGAGTCAAGGTGCCTGCCTCCAGAATTGATCAGAGAGTAAAGGATCCACCTCCAGAATCGCTAGAGAGTAAAGGATCTGCCTCGAGGATGGATCAGAGAGTCAAGGTGCCTGCCTCCAGAAGTGATCAGAGAGTAAAGGACCCACCTCCAGAATCGCTAGAGAGTAAAGGACCCACTTCCAGGATGGCTGGAGAGTAAAGGACCTGCCTCCAGGATGGATCAGAGAGTAAAGGACCCAGCTCCAGGACGGATCAGAGAGTAAAGGACCCACCTCCATCTGGAGTTGATTTTTGTACAAGGTGAGAGGTAGGGGTTTAATTCTGTTCTTCTACATATGGTGATCTGGTTTTACCAGCACCATTTACTAAAGGTGCTATCTTTCCTCCAATGAGAATTTTTTGGCCCCTTTACACAACATGAAATGGCTGAAATTGTTCAGGGTTGCTATAGCTACTTGGGGTCTTTTGTTTTTCCATATGAATTTAAGAATATTTTTTCCAAGTCTGTGAAGAAACTCTTGGGGATTTTAATTGGGATTGCATTGAATCTGTATATTAATTTGGGTAGAATGGACATTTTTACTATATTAATTTTTCCAATCCATGAGCGTGGGAGGTTTTTCCATGTTCTTATGTCATCTTCAATCTCCTTCTCCAGGGGTTTAAAATATTTTTGTAGAGATCTTTGGTGTCTTTGGCTAGGTTTATTCCCAGATATTTTTGAGGCTATTGTAGGTGGGAAAAACTCCTTATATTCCTTCTTCAGTTGCTTGTTGCTGGTATAAAGAAAGGCTACTGATTTTTCTAGGTTAATTTTGTATCCTGCCACATTATAAAAACTCTTAATTGGCCAGGCGTGGTGGTGCACGCCTTTAATCCTAGCACATTGGAGGCAGAGGTAGGTGGATCTTTGTGAGTTCAAGGCCAACCTGGTCTACAGAGCGAGTTTCAGGACAGCTGGGGCTACAGAGAGACCCTGTCTCAAAAAGACAAAAATAAAATAAAATAAAATAAAAAATAAAAATAAAAAATAAACGATTAACCTAAAAAAAATCTCTTAATTGCGTCTAGGAGTTTTCTGGTGGAGTTTTTAGCATCCCTTAGGCAAACTATCATATTGTCTGCAAAGAGGGATTGTTTGACTTCCTCTTTTCCAATTAGTACTCCTTTAATTTCCCTTTCTTCCCTTATTGCCCTAGCAAGTGTTTCAAGCACTGTATTGAAGAGGAGTGGTGATAGGGTGCAGCCTTGCTGGGTTCCTGCCTTTAAGGGCAATGGTTCTAATTTTTCTCCATTTAGAATGATGTTGGCTGTGGGTTCGTTATATATGGCTTTTATTATATTTAGGATTGTTCCCTTCAGTCCAGTTCCCTCTAGAACTTTAAACATGAACAGATGCTGGATCTTGTCAAAGGCTTTTTCTGCATCAATTGAGATGATTGTGTGATTATCATCTTTCAGTCAATTTATGTGTTTTATGATATTTATTGATTTACTTATGTTGAACCATCCCTGATATTTATTGATTTACTTATGTTGAACCATCCCTGCATCTCTGGTATGAATCCAATTCATAATGAATGATCTTTTTGATGTGGGTCTGTATGCGATTTGCAACTATTTTGTTGAGACTTTTTGCATCTGAGCTGATTAATGAGGTGGCTGTATATACAGTTTTCTTTTTGGGTTGTATCTTTGCCTGGTTTTGGTATTAGAGTGATGCTGGCTTCATAGAAGGAGTTTGGGAGATTTTCCTCTGTTTGTATCCTTCTGAAAAGTTTGAGTAGTAAAGGTTGTAAGAGCTCTTTAAATGTTTTATAGAATTCTGCTATGAAACAATCTTGGCCTTGGCTTTTTTTAGTTGGGAGATTTTTTAATTTCATCTTCAATTTCCTCAAATGTTATGGTTCTGTTTAAGCTATCAACCTCCTCATGGTTAAGCTTTCTTGGTTGCCAGGATTTCAGATATTCATTCACTTCTCTTTGGTTTTCAAACTTAGTAGAGTATATATTTTTGAAGTATTCTCGGATGATTGTCTGGATCTTTTCTTTATCTGTTGTGATGTTTCCATTTTCATCACGAATACTATTAATTTGGAGTTGCTCTTTCTTTCTTTTGGTTAACTGGGCTAGAGGTCTGTCTTTCTTGTTTATCTTTTTGAATAACCAGCTTTTAGACTCGTTGATTTTTTTCTGTATTGTTTTCTTTGTTTCTATTTCATTGATTTCTGGTCTGATTTTTATTATTACTTCCTGTCTGTTGGGTTTAAGATCCAAATTTGTTGTTGTCTCTCAAGTGTTTTTAGCTGTAGTGTTAGACCATTTATTTGTTCCTTTTCTGTTTGCTTTTTTTTATGTAGGTACTTAGAGTTATAAATTTCCCTCTTAGGACTGCTGTTAAAGCATCCCACAGGTTTCATTGTGTTGTATTGTCTTTTTTGTTTAGTTCCATGAATATTTTTATTTCATTATTTATTTCTTCCCTGACCCATTCATTATTCAGTTTTCTGTTCTTTAGTCTTCATGTGTTCTTGTAGCTAGTTGGGCTTATTCTGGTGTTCATATTGAGCTTTATTGTACTGTGGTCTGACAGAATGCATTAGATTATTTCTATCCTTTTGTACTTGTTGAGGTTCCTTTTGTGTCTCAGTATGTGATCAATTTTGGAGAATGTTCATGGGGTGCCAAATAGAAAGTATATTCTCCAGTGTTTGGGTTAAATATATGGTAGATGTCTGTGAGGTCCATTTGTTGTATTGTGTTGTTCAGTTCCAATGTCTCTCTGTTTCTTTTTTGTCTAGTTGATCCATCCAAGGGGCTCAATGGGATATTGAATCCCCCCCTATTATTGTGTTGGGATTAATCTGTGTCTTGAAGACCTGAAGAATTGTGTTTATATAGTTTGGTTCACTTGAGTTTGGTGCATAAACATTTAGGATTGTGATGTCTTCCTGGTTAATTGTTCCTTTGATAAGGATGTAATGGCCCTCTTTGTCTCTTCTGATTGACTTCACTCTATAGAGTGACTTCACAAAATAGACTTCACAAAATAGACTTCATATCTGTTTTGTCTGATATTAGACTAGCAACTCCTGCTTGCTTTTTGGTACCATTTGCTTGGAATATTTTTTCCATCATTTCACTTTGAGTTGGTGTCTATCCTTGACTGTGAGATGGGTTTCTTGTAGGCAGCATATAGATGGATTCTGTTTCCTAATCCATTCTTCCAGTCTATGTCTTTTGATTATGGAGATTAGACCATTGATATTTAAGTTCATTATTGAGAGATGTGTGTTGTTGCATTTCAACTTATTCTTGGTTTTCATTCTTGGTCTAGGCTTATATTTACACTGTTATGCTTTTATTAGTTTCTCTCTTTAGTTGGCTGGGGATAGTTGCTCCTTTCCTCTGTTCTTTGGATTGCTTTGAGTATTTTCTGAAGTGTTGGGTTTTTTGACATGTATTCTTTCATCTTGTTTATGTCATGAAAATTTTTTCTTTCTCCTTAAACTATAATTGACATTTTTTCTGGGTATAGTAATCTGGATTGGCATCTAAAGTTGTTTAACACTGGAAATACTTTGGTCCATGTTCTTCTGGCTTTCATAGTTTGCACTAAGTCAGCTATAATTGTATGTAATTTGTTGTTTTTCTCGTGGGTGGCTTTCAGTATTTTGTCTTTGTCAAGAAACTCCCCAGGCCATATCATAATTATGATATGGCCTGGTGAATTAATCACTTTTCTGTTGCTGTGATAAAACCACCATGAGCAAGGGAACTTATAAAAAGAAGAGTTTTTTTGAGCTTATGATTGATGGTTCAGGGAATTAGTCCATTGTGGCGGGAAGCATGATGGCCGGGGCTGGAGCAGCAAGCCAAGGGTCACATCTCGCAATGAGCACAGGAAGCAGAGAGAGAGACTGGAGACGATGGCGAGGCTTGTTAAACTCACTAAGCCTGCCCCCAGTGACATACTTCCTCCAGCACCGCCACACCTTCTAAGACCTCCAAGAACAGTGCCACCAACTGGAGATAAAATGTCTGAATACTTAAAGCCTATGGGGGACACTCATTCAAACCACCACATTCCACTCCCTGGCCCCCATGGGCTCCTGATCATATAAAATGCAAAATGCATTTAGTCCAACCTTAAAAGTCCCCATAGTCTTTACCAGTCTCATTTCTATTCAAAAGTCTATCGTCCAAAATCTCTTCTGAGACACAGGCCAATCTCTTAACTGTAAGCTCCTGTAAAATCAAAAGGCAAATTAAATACTCCCAACATACAGTGGAACTGAATACACATTACCATTCAAAAATGGAGGAAGAGAGGCATAGTAAGGAAATACTGGACCAAAACAAGACCGAAAACCAGCAGGGCAAACTCCAAGTCCAGTAACTCCATGTGCAACTTCTGGGACTTGACTTCCAAAGGGCTTAGTTGGCTCAGCTCTTCCAGCTTTGCTTGCAACATACATCTCTTTCTTAGGCTGGTACTACTCCCTGTATGCAGCTCTCCTTGGCCAATATCTCACAGCTCTGGCATCTCGAATGTCTTCTTGAGGTCTCCGCTGCCAACCAGGCTTCATATTCACAGCTTCACGAAATGGCCTATCAGGGCCTTCTTTATTCAGGGATGCCCCTGCTGCACTCTGCTTGGCCTCTGTGGCTCTCTGAAACCGTGGAGGAAGAACTGATGACCCCTTCACTCTTGCAAACTTCATGCCTCTAAAGCCAGCACCACGTGAATGAAATTGCTGAGTTTGGCTGCAAGTTCGGGATGGACTCTCTCCTACTTTAACCACATTTGCAAATTTTCTCTGCCCTGGACTGGTTGGAGTAGAAAATGCTTTCAGTATGGGGAACACTCATTCAAACCACCACACCTGGGGAGTTTCTTTTCTGGTCTTGTTTACTTGGTGTTCTATGTGCTTCTTGTATTTTTATAGGTTTGTCTTTTTTTCAGTTTGGGAAAATTTTCTTCTATCATCCTGTTGAAGATAGACCTGATCAATACCATTGTCTTGGGATTCTTCTCCTTCCTCTATCCCTATGATGCAGAGATTTGGTCTTTTCATAGTATCCCACATTTCCTGGTTATTCCACTCATATTTTTTTTAATTTTTCGTAGTCTTCACTTGAGCATTTTAAATATTCCATGTTGTTCTGCAGGTCTGATATTCTATTTTCTGCTTCATCCATTCTGCTTCTGAGGCTTTCTTCCATCCTTTCCTGCTGATTGGATGAATATTCCATTTCCTTTTTCATTTCTTCCTGTCATTTCTTTAGTATTTCCATTTCCTTTTGGAGCTTGTCATTCTCTACTTGTAGCTCCTTGTTTTACTGGTATCTTTCTTTTTTTATTTCAGCCTGGGATCTTTTCAGTGTTTCAACTTTCTTCCAGAGTTTGTCTTTCTCTCCCTCTAGTTCTTTCAGACATTGTTTCTCTTCCTCTAGTTCTTTTCAGAGTCTGTGTTTCTCTTCCTCTAGTTCTTTTCAGATTTTGTGTTTCTCTTCCTCTAGTTCTTTTCAGAGTTCTTGTTTCTCTTCCTCTAGTTCTTTTCAGTTTTTTTTTGTTTTTGTTTTTTTATTTTTTGCTTTTTGAGACAGGGTCTCCCTGTAGCCCATGTCTACTATTGTTCTTCTAAGGTCCCTGTCTTGGTTTCCTTCCAAGGAGATTTCATTCCAACAGGAATCTTCTGTTGGACTGGTAGAGTTTGGTGTGGATTTATTATGGGCTTTTGGGGTGTTTTTGTTTGTTTGTTTGCGTTTTGGGATTCTGGTGCCTCAACGATAGCTGTGCAGGCTGGATTCACTAACACTGTGCCTGCTAAATAGTCCCCACCACAGCACCACCAGCTTTGGGGCAGAGGGGAGTGTTTCTCCTTTGGCCCATGCACTAGTACCCTGTTGACCCGCTGCATCTGGTTAACAGCCACTCTGGAGACTTCCTGGATGTGTTTCTGCAAGAAGTGGAGGAGACCAGGTGCTAAGATCAGAAGGAGTCTCCTGGTTGAAGTTAGAGAGGCTCCTCTTACTGTTGGATGGTCTTGGTTGGAGGACAGGGTCTAAATGTGGGCTAGCCAGTTTCATCTGTCCAGGTATCCTGAGCATGGACATGCCAGCAGTATATCGAACCTGGCACAGCATCACCTGGTTGGGTGAAGACTGAGACAATAACAAGACAAAGGGCAACCAGGCAGGGAGCTCTCTGCTTCCTGTGCCTGCTTGAGGATGTGAACACTTAGCTTCTGCTCCTTCTCATCATGCCTCCCTTCCATGACAGGCTCTAAGACCTCTGGAACCTGAACCGTGAGCCCAAATAAACTCTTGTGTTTCCTTAGTCACTATTTTATCACAGCAACAGAAATGTAACTAATACAATAACATATAAATAATATAAGTAAATATAAATGTATTTTATTAATTCTAGAATTTCATGAATGGCTACAATGTATTTGGATCATATTCAAGCCCCACTCTTCTCCTTAAATCCTCCAGGTCCATGTCCTACACTCTCCCAACTTCAAGTCTCCTTTTCTTTGTGTGCTTGTCTTTTATAACCATTGAATCCAGTTTGTGCTGCACATATTTTCATGGGTATGGGACCATCCACTGGATTGTGGTGAACCTACCAGGGGGCATATATTTAAAGAAAACTGACTGTCAGGACTGGAGAGACTGCTCAGTGGTTAAGAGCACTGGTTATTCTTCCAGAAGACCCAGGTTCAGTTCCCAGAACCCACATAGCAGCTCACAACCATCTTTTAACTCCAATTTCAAGGGATTTGGTGCCCTCTTCAGGCCTCCTCAGGGATTGTTCACAGATGGTGCACCTACATACAAACAGGCAAAGCAATGCATATACACATAAATTAAAAATAAAGAAAAATATATTTAACAAACTTTCCCTCCTCCAGAGGCTATTAACTGTCAATAGTCCCTTAATTAAGGATGGGGTGTCATGAGTCCCTCCCCCTCTATGCTGAACTGTTGACTGGCTGGATCATGTGCCAGTCTTGTTCAGGCAACCACAGCTGCTATGAGTTCATGAGTGAGTGTTCCTGTCCTGTCCAGAAGACACACTTTTTCTCCGGTCGTCCCTGGCCTCTGACTCTTATAATCTTTCCACTCTTTCTGAAATGGTGCCTGAGTCTTGAGGGAGGAGGTGTGGGCACTCCATAGACACATTCTCTATTTATGAACACAGATTAGAGGGAGGAAAGTTTCTCCCTGTTTCAACACTTCATTCAGTGGTTTACATTTGGGGTAAGTTGATCCTCTGTAAGTCTAACATTCTTTATCTTGTTAATAAGCCATAGGCTAAAGAAAAGACAATAAGGATCGAGAGATAACTCAAACAGTACAGTACTTACCTGCCTGCAAGAGAATTTCAGTTAATCAACACCTCTTGCATAAACAGCCAGATGTGCTGGCCTGCCACCACTGTAGCTGAATCACCAAGCCCTGGGGGGCCAGAAACAGATCCTGTATCTTATAACAAGGTAGATGGTTCATGAGGAATGTACTTGCAACTTGAGATTGATCTTTACCCTCCACAGATGTACATACACATGCATGGGCATCTATACCCACACAAGTATCTGCACCTACATGCATACATATACACCCACATATATACACACACTTAAAAAATCCACAGATTATAAAGACTCCAAATGAAAATATCATTACTAAAATGTCATGGAATAGAGCTAAAGGACTGGAGAGATGGCTCAGTTGTTAAGAGCACCGACTGCTCTAGCAGAGGTCCTAGGTTCGATTCTCAGCACCCTCATGGCAGCTCAGAACCATCTTTAAGCTGGGTGTGGTGGTGCATGCCTTTAATCCCAGCACTCAGGAGGCAGAGGCAGGTAGATCTCTTTGAGTTCAAGGCCAGCCTGGTCTACAGAGTGAGTTCCAGGCCAGATGGGGCTATAGGGAGACCCTGTCTCAAAAAATAAATAGAGATAAAAACTATCTTCAGAAAGAAAGATATGAACCAAATACCATATCTATATGGCATATTTGTGTTCAAGCAGAAGTTGTACAAATGAAACATTGATCTAAAACTGGAATAAGAATGGAAAAAGCAAATACACAAAAATGAAAGTGAGGAAGTGATTAACATGAGATCATATTTTCAGAAAAAAAGAAGACAGTGAAACCTAAAGTTGACAATATTAAAAACTAAATTTTATCAATGATCAGTGTTTGGTGAACAAGCAGAAGAACTAAAAATATCGGTTTTGGAAACAGGGTCCTTGAATTGCTTCTTTGCTTTTGTTCATCTTGAAATAGGGTCTCCCTGTAACCTCGAGTGGCCTGGAACTCACTATATAGACAAAGTCCTCTGTCTCACAGAGATCTCTGCCTCCCAAGTGTTGGAATTCAAGCCCAGTTTGAAATATTTTAATACTAATGAAAATATAGTATAAGTTGTTGCAAGACTTCTTTCCAGGAGAAACTCACACACCCAGTGCCCCACCTCCAGCTCCCAAGGTCCCAAAGGCAAAATGAAACCACAGTATAGAAGATTCTAGTGAGTTTTATTGGACTTTCTCACAGAGCAAATGGATGAGGGGGTCACTTACAGGCTGTTGACACTCTCCCTCCCTTATGTTCATCCCAGGTCCCAGCAGGGACATCTGCAACCTCTACACAAGATGGCAAGAGCAGGAGAGACATGCCTCCTGGTGTTCTCTGCTTATGCCCTTAGTTTCTCCCTCTTACACAGTCAAGGCTGGCTGGCTGGTTGGAAGGGCTCACTGGATCCCTGGCTCCTCCTTTCCCTCAGAAGGACAACAGGTCAAGTTTATCATTCTGGGCAGGCAAGTGCCCTCACTCATGAGGAAACATTTGATGTCCAAGGTCAGTCCTTCTTTCAGAGGATTGTCCACACTACATAAGTTCACATCCATGTATTTGAAATTCTAGGTGAATTCAACAAATAGAAAGCAAATAATTATTAACACTCTTTTAATTGTCAAGAATCAATGCCTGGGGCTGGAGAGATGACAAATGCGTACTGGGTAGACATGTGGGGCATGTAGCACTGCATATTGAAGAGGCACAGGTAAGGGGTCCCCACAGTCATCTACCAGCAGGCACACCCAGGAGGTGATTGCAAGGATCCCACCATACCATGTCCCATGCACCTCTCTTGCCAGAAGCTGGGCCATCAGATGTCTACTGAGCTGAGTACCATCACCACCACCATCATCGTCGTCGTCGTCGTCGTCGTCGTCGTACAAGTGACAAGATGGGCACAGGCAAAAAAGAACTTGAGAATTAAGAAAGAAAATGGCTGAGGAGCCAAAACAGTGGCAGTGGTGTCTCTCAGCAAAATTAAATGCCACATAAGATGTCTCATCACTGGCTACCCCTGGCCAGAAATGAAGATGTGAAGGCTGGAATTACCCAAAAAAAGGGTAGCCAGAACCTTCATCACGGGGAAAAAAACAAAACAAAAACAAAAAACAGTAACAAAACACCAATCATCTGTCTCCTTGAGCAAAGGCAAAAGGCAGTTTTCTTCAATACTGATCTCCTTTGAATGAGAAATTCAAGCCGGCAAACAATTGTTCCCTCCATTTGCTGCCAGAATGCTCTATCTTCAAAACAATTATAATCATGTGAACAAAGCAACAGAGAAAAGAAAATAGTAGGAACAACTGTGATTGAAATAGTGACCCCTCCCATAAGCCTGGAACTTTTTGCCTCCCATGAGACTGAAACTGAGGTCTCCTTCCCATGACCTAGAGCTGTGTTTCTGTCCTGTAAACCTAGAGCTCTATTCCTCTCCCTTCAGCCTGGATCTATGTTCCATTCCCATTAGTTAGATTTGTGGTCACCTTCTGTGAGGTGGAGCTGTGTTCCACTCCCATGAGCTAGACTTGTGACCACCCCCTGTGAGCTGGAGCTGTGTTCCCTCACATTAACCTGAAGCTATGCCCCCTCACCCGGGGCTGAAGCTTCGATCCCCTATTGTGAGCCCGGGCGCCATACTCCTTTGGTGGTAGGCTGATGGTAGAGCAAGCTGGAGGATGGACTTCCTCAGGTTGGACATCAGCTTCAGCCTTCTTCCATGACTGAATTTCCCACATCTCTCAACCCTGGGTTCCAAGCTTGTGTAGGGCAGAGGCTTTGCCTCTTATGCTGAGGACAGGGGAGGTCTCTGTCAGGTGCAGATTCTAGTCTTGGTAGGACTGAGTCTCTAAAATGGACCTCTCAGCTCCTGTGAAGACCAGCTGTGGTCCACACTCCACGTGTGCCAAAAGATATTCCATTACTTTTCTATTATTCTTCTACAGCCCCAGTATGTCCTCACCTATGCCCTAATAGAATTTCTAGAGACAAAAATCACAGTCCTAGTTGGGTGTGGTGGTGCATGCCTTTAATCCTACCACTCCGGAGGCAGAGGCAGGTGGATCTCTGGGAGTTCAAGGCCAGTGTGGTCTACATAGTGAGTTCCAGGACAGCTGAAGCTACAGGGAGACCCTGTCTAAAAAAATACCACAGTCCAGGAAGAAAGAAAGAAAGAAAGAAAGAAAGAAAGAAAGAAAGAAAGAAAGAAAGAAAGAAAGAAAGAAAGAAAGAAAGAAAGAGAGAAAGAAGAAAGAAAAGAAAGAAAGGGCAATAGAAAGTACTATAATAACTAAATTGATGTAATTCTCAAACTAAAGAATACAAGCTCAAACTTCTATGTGTTTACTATAATTTTTAATATTATTTACTGACAAAACTGTTCTACCAAGTGTAGAGTGGGAAGTCCTCCAAAATGAAGGTTTTTCTCACACATCCAATGCCTTCTCATATCCAAGAGCCCGTGCCTCTCTAAGACTGTGAACTTGATTCGTTCTTCTGAAGGAAAGGGAGGTGCCAGAAGGCCAACCAACCAGGAAGACAACCTTGACTGCATGGGGGAGGGGTCAGAAGCATACAAAAGGATGCCACATGACTGTGGCTCACTCTCACCATTTTGCCATCTTGGGCAGAAGTCCTCAAGTCCACACTGGCACTTTGTATGGACATGAGAGGAGGTGAATGGCTGCATGGCCTGTAATAAAAGTTTATTTACCCCCATCCACTCTGTAAGCAAGCCTGAGTAAGCCCACTACACTTCCCAGGATTGTGGTTCTGAAAGCCTTTCCATGTTATAGGGGTGGGGCACCACATGTGTGGGTCATTCCTGGAAGGAATCTCTGCAACCCCAAGCTTGGATAATAATGTGAAATTTGTCACTGTTCCTATAAGATAAGTTTGCCATTCAACCTCTTTCCAAATTCTCCAACCTGTACAAAGACTTTCAATGTAATCATTTTGCTTCTTAAAGAAAACATTGCTAGCCAGGTGTGGTGGCACATGCCTTTCATCCCAGCACTTGGGAGGCAGAGCAGGCAAATCTCTATGAGTTCAAGACCAGCCTGGTCTACAGAGCAAGCTCCAGGCCAGCTGAGACTAAATGGGAGACCCTGTCTCAAAAATACCAAAAAATAACCAAAAAAATTAAGAGCACAGTTGTTTTCAGATCATGAGGAATATAAAATTAATATTGCTCAGTTTTCCATACAACTAGGGGCTAGCATCCACGGATGAGGGATACCATTCATCTTTTGTTTATCAGGGATTGTGTTACTTCACTTAACATAATATCTTCTAGTTCCCCCTGTACTGGCCTCCATGTTACAGCCCAGGTAGTCCAACAACGGCAGTCTATATTCTGACAAGGCTGAAATCCCCTTAGCTGTTTAGTCCACAAGTTCGGTATCTCAATAGTCCCCATCTGGCATTGAAGGTTTGGAGGATTCTTGGAGAGACATGAGTCTTCAGTCCATATTGGAAGGTTAAAAAGCTGTTTCTCGTGTCTTTGAGGAGTGTCAAAAGCAGTGGCAGCCAGAGGGTAGGTGCGCTTGCCAGTATGAATTGAAGACAGGCCAAACCACAGTACTCTCTCTTTTTTTCTTTTTGTCATTTTACTAAGATCTCAAGTTTTATGTCTGCAGTACAGTTTCTCTGGTCTTACTGAGTATTTATTTCTGGTGAGAAACATCTTTTTTAAAAAAGAATCTCAATCCTTACTCTTTTTTAATTATTTATTTATTTATTCATTCATTTATTTTCATATGTGTATGAATGTACTGTCTGCATGCAGGTCCATGCACCCGTGTCATGCAATGCCGAGGAGGTCAGAAGAGGGTGTCGGATTCCCCTGGAACTGGAGTTCTCCTGGAATTGGAGTTACAGACGGTTCTCAGCCTCAATGTGGGTGCTGGGGAGTGAACCCGGGTCCTCTGCAAGAGAAGTCTGCGCTCTTAACCGCTAGGCCATCTCTCCAGCCCTGAGAAACATCTTTAAAAGTGTTCAGAGACCCTGTCTCAAAAATACCTAAACAACAAAAAAAAGCCAGGTGTGGTGGCACATGCCTTTAATCCTAGCACTTGGGAGGCAGAGGCAGGCAGATCTCTATGCATTCAAGGCCAGTCTGTTCTACAGAGTGGGCTACAAGCCAGCTGGAACTAAAGGGAGACCCTGTCTCAAAATACCAAAAAAAAAAAAGTGTTCAACATCAATAATCATTAAGGAAATGCAAATTAAAACCATTCTAAGATATCCTCTCACTCTGATAAGAATGGCTAGGATCAAGAAAACAAATGATACCAAATACTGGAGAGGTTGTGGGGAAAGGGGTACACTCAACCACCGCTGATGGGAGTGTAAACTCATAACTACTATGGAAAACAGTGTGGAGAACCCTTAAAAGACTCAAAATGAGCCTACCACCTGACCCAGTCATACCACTACTGGCTATATAATCACAAGACTCATCCTACCACAGAGATACATGCACATCCATGTTTATTGCAGTTTTCTTCACAATAGTGAAGAGCTGGAACCAACCCAAGTGCCCTATCCAACGAGTGGATAATGAAAATGTGATACATCTACACAATGGAGTTCTATGCAGCAGTAAAGAAAGATGGCATCATGAATTTTGCAGGTAAATGGATGGAACTAGAAGATATTATGTTAAGTGAAGAAACACAGCCCCAGAAAAACAAATGATGAATGGTATACCCCATTTGTGGATGCTAGCACCAAGTACCTAGTTGTAAGGCAAACTGAGCAATGTTAACGTTATATTCCTCTTTATCTGAAAGCAAATGTGCTCTTATAATGTGAATCCCTTAACAGGCTCTAGAATTAACCTAACACTTATTTTCAGAATTTGTGATCTTGGTATATGGGTGGAGGGTATGTATGGATATTTAGAGTAATATAAAATTATAAGGGAAAATTGTGAATCCTGAAATATGATTTGAAAATAATGTAGTTTATTTTCAGATGACATAATTATAGTATAGGTGTGACATACATATGCATATGTTGAAGCAATACAAATTGGAGGGAACAACAAGAACAAAAGACCTGGAACAAAGAACCAACTAAAACTGTAACGTTCTCCCCAAAACAATAATCCTCTGCTTTGAAAAACTTTAAAAGGGCTCATAAAAAAGATACATACATACAACATGTATGGCAAAATGCATGAACTCAGGTGGGGTGGGGAGCATGGAAAGGGAAATGAGTCTAAGTTGGACTGAGAGATGACATATGAAATGAACAAAACTTCAATAAAAATATTTTAAAAAGAAGAGAAAATGGCATTCCAGAAATATCTCCCCAGCAAACATTCTTGTATAAACTTCCTCATGAGACACAAAGCTCTCCAGACATACATGCTCAAAGTTCAGTTTAATTCACCAAGCATAATTTAAATCCATAGGAACAATATTCCACAGTCCCTTCAGTCATATAATTAAGTTTATAAGTTTCTGTAAAAAAAAGTTGGATAATTATATTAGGATCTTCAAAACAACATATAACTGAATTAGAAGAAGTAAAAATAGCTTTGTTCATGCCAGCATCCAGGCAATGTATGATATTAACTTCATATTATTCCACACATAAAATCTTTAAATATTTTATTTTCTTTTTTATTTTATGTGTATGAGGGCCATGCAGGACATCCAGGAAAGTCAGAGCCTGCATGAGTGTAAGCGCACCTGTGTCATGCAATGCCCACGGAAGTCAGAGGCGGGTATCAGTTCCCCTGGAACTGGAGTAATAGATGGTTTTTAGCTACCAGGAGGCTGCTGGGAGTCAAAGCTGTGTCCTCTGCAAAAGCAGCCAGTGCTCTTAACTCCTGAGCCATCTCTCCATCCCCCAGCATTAATTTGATGTCTGAAGCAACAAAGGAGGGCTGTTTGGCTAACTTAGTCAACTGAGCTGGTAAAAAAGGACTGTGAATAAAAGAAAACAATGAAATAACAAAAATGTACATTTTTCACCAGATTTGAATCAATGTGTCAAGTGCCTAGATCATCAAAAAGCTGTGACCTTCCTGGCTGTCCTGCGTGGCCCTGTACTTCTCTGGATGCTCAGTTAGTGTCTTCTTGAAGCACCAAGACACTCCCATTGTGAAGGCCAATAACCGTACTCTCAGCTACATCCTGCTCATCTCCCTCAACTTCTCTTTTCTCTGTTACTTTCTCTTCATTGGCCATCCCAACACAGCCACCTGCATCCTGCAGCAGACCACATTTGGATTTGCATTCACAGTGACTGTTTCCTCTGTCTTGGCCAAAACCCTTACTGTGGTTCTGGCCTTCAGGGTCACTGCCCCAGGAAGAAGAAGGTGGCTCCTGTATCAGGGGCTCATAACTTTATCTTTACCATCTGTGCCCTGATCCACCTTGTGTGGAGAATGTGGCTGGGAAACTCTCCACCCTTTATTGACACAGATGCATGTGTTGAATCAACACATCATTGTCATGTGCAACAAAGGCTCAGTCACTGCCTTCTACTCTGTCCTGGAATACCTGTTCTCTCCGGCCCTGGGAAGCTTCACTGGCTTTCCAGGCCAGGAACTTGCCTGACTCATTCAATGAAAGTACGTTCCTGACATTCAACCTGCTGGTGTCCTGCAGTGTCTGGGTAACTTTTCTCCCTGTCTACCACAGCACCCTGGGGAAGGTCATGGTAGCTGTGGGGTCTTCTCCATCTTGAACTCCAGTGCAGGACTCCTAGGCTGTATCATTGCTCTCAAGTGCTACATCATTTTGTCAAGACCGAATAGGAACTCTATTCTGGAGCTCAGGGACAAAAACACATTTTAGGTACAAGGCTTATATCATTCCTCTGTCTACCTCTGCTGATCCTAGCTCTACATGGTCCCTGTGTCTACGTTCACGTAATGTGTTCCATTATCTACTCTTTTACACCCTCTCTTTCTCCCTTTCTTGGCTGTTTCTATCTTTGTGGAGAGAGAGAGAGAGAGAGAGAGAGAGAGAGAGAGAGAGAGAGAGAGAGACACTTTGGTATTTGCCTTTGTGACTATGGCTTAATTTGCTTAACATAATACTTTCCAGTTCCAGAATTTTCCTCTAAGAATCATGACTTTGTTCTTCTTTAAATCTCAATAAATGCTATTGTGTATATGTTCCAGCACCCAGAGAAGAAAGTCAGCAAGCTAGACAAGAAAACTTGCCATATGGATGCAAAAGTTTGCAACATGGAAGAAAAGTTAACAAGGACATTGAGATGGGGTAGGAAATACAGTTACTAAGAACGGAAAATTGTTTTAAATTATTTATTTCCATGTTTATGTGTGAGTGTTTGCCTGCTTGTATGTAAGTTCACCTATGTTATGCAATGCTCATAGAGGCCAGAATCTGCTGGAGTTACAAATGGTTGTGGCCAACCTAGATTGCTAAACTACACTCCTAGTCCACACCAGCCCATTGTGTCCTGATCCCCTGCACTCAGACCAGCTCAAATTTTCAGGCTAGTTACCTAAAGCCTTCCTGGGCTGTCCCCAAACCTGCCTTACCTTGGATTCCTGAATTTAGTCTTCTTCCTGGTATATATGATGGCAACCACTGTGCCTTGATTCCCCTACCACATGAGCAACTCCAATTTCTCCCACCCCCCCACACACACCTTATTGCCCATCTATCGTAGGAGACAGGCCAACATGTTCTCTTAGCACCCCAGATCTCTAGACTACCCTCTTATCTCCTTGTGGCAATGAGCTCTCCAACTCAAGCTGTGCCCATACCCCTACACTGGAACAATTTGCAACACCTCCCTCTGTTGCATAGTGAAGCCTCTATGCTTTTAGTAGGGGCCCAGACCTTTGCAGACTGCTTGAGAACACCTGAATCCAGTTTACATCTAGCAAGATCCCCAAATGGTGCTGTGCCTGCTTACTAGTAGGGGCCCAGACCTTAGGAGGAAGACTGAGACTATCTAATATCTAATCAGTGCCTGGCTGGCACCTCTGTAGGAGCTCCTGGGTAGCTGTACTAAAGCCATCTGGCCCCTCTAATATAAAATCAAAAGAGAGGACCTGAAGCATAGACCAACCAGGTTTTCATACCCAATAAGAAAACAACCAAGGCACATCAAGTATACAAACCATATCAGATGTCAGCTCAACAAAGGAAGGCATGAGTTTCACACCAGAATCACAACCAACAAAAGAAATCCACCTGCCAAAATCACAACGACATATTATTATATGAAAAAAACAAATATGCCCCACCAAACTTATAGAAGATTATACAATTAAAATCCCCTATACATAGATTTTAAAAAGAACAATAATAAACTTGATCAAAGAATTCAATAAATGTAAAGAACATACAAACCATCAAATCAAAGAATTAAAAGAGGATAGGGATAATCTTTTGACCTGAATTTACAAAAGAAATAGAAATATTGATAAAAACTCAGGCTGAAATGAAGAAGGAAGTGAAACGCTTAATAAGCCAATTTGAAATAACAGGAGAAAGCCTCACCAACAGAATGCATGAAATGGAAAACAGAACATCAAGGCTAGATGATAAAGTTGGAAAATGGACTCCTCAAGCAAATACTATTAAAAATTTTAAATATAGGAATGAAATATGCAGGACAACATAAAAAGACCAAATTTACATTTAATAAGCATAAAGGAAGGAGAAGAATCTCAGGATAATAGTGTTGACCAGATCTTTAACAGGAATGAAGAAAAAAATTTCCCCAAATTAAGGAAAGACATGCCCAAAGAAATGGAAGAAGCACATAGAACAGGACCAGAAAAGAAATTCCCCATGACATATCACAGAAAAAAAAACACTAAACAAACAAAACAAAGAGAGAATACTGAAAGCTGCAAAAGAAAAGTAGCACATCTTATATAAAGGAAAACCCATCAGAATTACAGTTGACTTTTCTTTTTTTCTTTTCTTTTTTTGGTGGGTCTTTTTTTGAGACAGGGTCTCCCTTTACTCCCAGCTGTCCTGGAGCTCACTATGCAGACCAGGCTGGCCTTGAACTCACAGAGATCCACCTGCCTTTGCCTCCCAAGTGCTGGGATTAAAGACATCCACCACCATGCCCATCTGCAATTGACTTTTCAACGCAAACTATGAAGAGCCAGGACCAAAGTATTCCCAGTTCTAAATGACCAGAGATGCCAACCCAGAATGCTTTACCCAGCAAAAATGTCTATTACAGTTGAGAGGAAAGAAAGTGCTGTCAAAACACGAACAGGCTGAAAGAATTCATGTCAAAAAAAAAAAAAACAAAAAACAAAAAAAACAGCCATTCAGAGAGTACATCAGCATTACAAAGACCTGAAGAAAGGAACAACTATATCCAAGAGGCAACAGAAAGAAACTAAATGAAGGTACAACTTTGGAAGCACAAAGTTAGACTTTTGTTTAAAAACAGAAATTACAATGATGGCAAACAATACACATCTTTCAATAATAACTTCAAATATCCATGTAATGAACTCCTCAGTCAAAAGACACAGGCCAGTTGAATGGATTAAAAAACAAAATAAAAAAAAAATTAAAAAAAAAAAAAAGAAACAAAATCAGGGGCTGGATAGATGGCCTAGCAGTTAAGAGTGCTGACTGCTCTTGCAGAGGACCAGGGATTGATCCCCAGCACCCACATAGAGGCTGAGAACCGTCTTTAACTCCATTTCCAGGGGAATCCAACACACTCTTCTGACCTCCGCAATACTGCACAACACGGGTGCACAAACCTACATGGAGACAGTACATTCATACACATAATAAAAATAAAAAATAAAAATAAATAAATAAATAAGAAACAAAATCCCTGTTTTTATAGTCTGCAAGAAACCCATTTCACCTTCAAGGACAGGCAATACCTTAAGAGAGAAGGGTAGAAAAAAACATTACAAGCAAATGGCACTAAGAAGCAAGCAGGAGTTACAATTCTAATATCTGACAAAATAAATCTAATCAGAAGAGATAAAAAGGGCCATGTCATATCAGAGGAATATTAACCAAGAAGATATTACAATCATGCACATCTATGCACCAAACTCTGGTCCACCAAACTTCATAAATACAGTATTGCAGGACTTTAAGACACAGATTAATTCCAACTCACTGGTAGTAAGGGATTTCAATACCCCACAGTCTCTATTAGACAGGTCAACCAGACAAACAATAAACAGAGAGACATCTGAATTAAACAATACCATACAGCAAATGGACCTAAGAGATATCTACCAGATATTCCATCTAAGCACCAAAGAATATGTTTCTATTCAGCACCCGATGAAATTTCTTCCAAAATCGACCACATACTAGGAAAGGAAATAAACCACAACAAATACAAAAATTGAAATAATTCCCTGTGTTCTACTAGACTACAATGCCATAAAGCTTAAAATAAACACCACCCTAGTAATGATGCAATCTCTTGGAGATTAAACAACACACTCTTGAATGATGAATGAGCCAAATGAGAAATTAAGAAAGAAATAAAAGTATTCCTGGAATTAAACAAAAAGGACACTACAACACAAGAAAACCTCTGGGACATTTGAAAGCAATCCTGAGAGGGAAGTTTATAGCAACAATTGCCTATATTAAAAAACATCTGAACAAGAACAAATAAATGGCTTAACACTGAACTCAAGATTCTTGAAAGGCAAAAAATGAAACCCAAAGCCAAAAGACAAGAAGAAATAACAAAAATCAAAGCAAAATTAATGAAATAGAAACAAAGAAAACAATACAGTGAATCAATGAATCCAAGAGCTAGTTCTTTGAAAAGATATAGAAGACAGACTCTTACCCCAGTTAATCAAAAGAAAAGAAGAGATGGCTCAGCTGTGAAGAGCACTAACTGCTCTTGCAAAGGATCCAGGCTCAATTCTCAGCACCCACATGATGGCTAACAACCATAAATAACTCCACTTCCAGGGGATCCAACACATTCTTCTGACCCCTGTGAGCATTGCATGACCCAGGCGCACTTACACGCAAGCAGTAAATACACTCATATACACAGAATAAAAATCATAAATTAAAAAAGAAAGAGCAACTCCAACAAAATTAGAGATGAAAGGGGAAACATCACTGTGGTGGTTTAAATGAGTGTCCCCCATAGGCTCTAGGTATTCAGACGTTTGTCTCCAGTTGGTGGCGCTGTTTTTGGAGGTCTTGGGGTGTGTGGCCATGCTGGAGGAAGTGTTTCACTGGGGGCAGGCTTAGTGAGTTTTAACAAGCCTCGTGGTCTAGAGTTGCTCTCTCTCTGCTTCCTGTGCTCTTTGCAAGATGTGACCCTTGGCTTGCTGCTTCAGATCCAGCCACCACGCCTCCCGCCACATGTACTCTAATTCCCTGGAACCGTCAATCGTAAGCTCAAATAAACTCTTCCTTTTATAAGTTCCTTGGTCATGGTGCTTTATCACAGCAACAGAAAAGTGACTAATACAATCACAACAGACAACAAATGACCCAGAACATTATACAGGAATCCTTTAACTGCCTATACTCTATTAAATTTTAACCTAAAAGAAATGGATGTATATCTAAAATCATGGGAATCACCAAAGCAAAACCAAGAAGAGATCAACAGCTTCAACAGACTCATAATATATAAGGAAACTGAAACAGTAATACAAAACTTCTCGACTAAAAAAAGCCCAGGCCCAGATGGATTTACAGCAGAAGTCTACTAGACATTTAAAGAAGATCTACCCATACTATTTAAACATTCAAAAAGACAGAAACAGAGGGAGAACTCCCAAGTTCTTTCTATGAAGCCAGCATCATTCTAATACCAAAATCACATAAAGATACAACTAAAGGAGAAAAATATAGATCCATGTCCTTAATGAACATAGATGCAAAAATTCTCAGCAAAAATATTTGCAAACCACAGACCCACATCAAAAAGATCATCCACCTTGATCAATTTGGCTTTATTACAGAGATGTGACAATGGTTCAATATCATATCATATCATATAAATGGGCTCAAAGACAAAAATAACACAGTTATCTCAATTGATGTGGAAAAGGCATTTGACAAAATTCCACATGCATTTATATTAGAAGCTCTAGAGGGAATTGGATGGGAGGGAACATACCTCAATATAATTAAAGCCATATACAACAAACCCACAGCCAACATCATTCTAAATAGAGAAAAACTAGAAGCATTCCCCTTAAACTCAGGAATCTGGCAAGGCGTCCACTACCTCGCCTCTTTTTAATATAGTGCTTGAAACACTTGCTAGAGCAAAGCAGACAAGAGAAGGAAATTAAAGAAGTAATAATTAGAAAAGGAGTCAAATTATCCCTTTTTGCAGATATTATACCTAAGGGATGCCAAAAACTCCTAGAAATTATTAACGTTTTTAGTTGTGTCAGGTTATAAAATTCATCTACAAAAATTAGTAGCCTTTCTATATACCAAAGCAAGCAATTAGAGAAAGAGTACATTAAAACCCTCCTATTCACAATAGCCTGAAAATAAATCTCAGAATAAACCTGATCCAAAACATTAAAGACCTCTACAATGAAAATTTAAATCTTTAAAGAGATTGAGGAAGACACCAGAAGATGGAATATTGTGAAAATGACCACCCTACCAATAACAATATTTAATAATTTAATATTTAATATTTTAATATTTTAATATTTAATATTTAATGCAATCCCAATCAAAATCCCGATGACACTCCTCACAGAATTAAGAAAACATATTCTAAAATTAATATGGAAGCACAAAATACCCTGGATAGCCATAGCAACGCTAAGCACAAAGAGCAATGCAGGGGGGGATTACTATATCAGATTTCAAACTATATTATAGAGCTACAGTCATGAAAACTGGATGGCACTGACACAAAAGTTAGACCCGTAGATCAATGGAAATTGAAGGCACAAACATGAGTACATGCAATTTCAGCCACCTGATATTTGACAAAGAAGCCAAAAACACTCAATGGAGGAAAGATTGCATATTCACCAAATGGTGCTGGAAAAATTGGATCTCCACCTGTAAAGGAAGGAAACTAGGCTCTTATCTTTCTTTTTTTTATTATTTATTTTTTGTATGTGTATGAATGTATTGTCTGCATGCAGGTCTGTGCACCCGTGTCGTGCAATGCCGCGGAGGTCAGAAGAGGGTCTCGGATTCCCCTGGAACTGGAGTTCTCCTGGAATTGGAGTTACAGACGGTTCTTAGCCGCCATGTGGGTGCTGGGGATCGAACCCGGGTCCTCTGCAAAAGCGTCGGTGCTCTTAACCACTAGGCTATCTCTCCAACTCCAAATGGATCAAAGACTTCAATGTGAAACCCAAAACTAAAACTGTTAGAAGAAAATATTGCCAGCAACCTACAAGATATAGGTGTAGGAAAGAACTTTCTAAATCAGACAGCAGTTACACAGGAATTAAGGTAAACAACCAAGTGGGACCTCATGAAACTGAAAAGCTTCTGTAGAGCAAAAGGAATAACCACAGAAAGGAAAAAACACACAGATTGGGAGAAAAATCTTAACCAGCGACACTTATGACAGAGGTTTAATATCCACAATAAAGAACTCAAAAAAACGAAGAATCAAGAAAACAAGTCACCCCGATTAAAAGATGGGCCAAGTATCTGAACGGAGAGCTCTCAAAAGAAGAAATAAAGATGGATAAGAAACATCTTTAAAAATGTTCAACAACCGCCGGGCATGGTGGTGTACGCCTTTAATCCTAGTGCTCGTGAGGCAGAGGCAGGCAGATCTCTGTGAGTTCAAGGCCAGTCTGGTCTACAGAGTGAGTTCCAGGCCAACTGTGGCTATAGGGATACCCTGTCTCAAAAACACCAAAAAAAAAAAAAAAAAAAAAATGTTCAACAACCTTAGCAATTAGGGTTATGCAAATTAAAACTGCTTTAAAATTATATCTTACGCCAGTCAGACTGGTGAAAAGGCAAATATGGGGCATTTTTAAATGGGGAAGTCATGGAGGGAGGGTTAGTCAGGGAGAGGGAGGGGAGAGAGATAAACAAAGCATAGTTAGTGTAGAAAAAGCCCATAGGGAAGGCTATTGTCCTAATGATCTAGTGACAAATTACACACATACTATCTCTACATGAATAAAAACTTTTGTTTAGGAGAAACAAGTTTCTCAGAATTGCAGAAACAATGGGCTCCATGGAGGTGCAGGTACAGCTGGGAGGAGGGACATTCTACCTGGAGATGCAGGTACAGCTGGGAGGAGGGACATTCTACCTGGAGATGCAGGTACAGCTGGAGGACATGCTACCTGGAGATGCAGGTACTCCTGGAGGACATGCTACCTGGAGATGCAGGTACAGCTGGAGGACATGCTGCCTGTACATTCAGGTACAGCTGGAGGGAAGATCTGCTGCCTGTACATGCAGGTACAGCTCTAGGAAGGACACACTGCCTGGCTACTTCAAGTTACCCACTATTGTAGAAACAAAGTCCCCTCTACAAGTGCTGCCTTCCTGTTCTGGTTGTCTATTGCAGTTGCAGACATCTAGCCAGAACACAGGATAAAGTCAAACAGTCTAGGGGCTGGAGAGATAGCCTAGTGGTTAAGAACACCAACTGCTCTTGCAGAGGACCCAGGTTTGATCCCCAGCACCCACATCGCGGCTGAGAACTATCTGTAACTCCAATTCCAGAAGAATTCCAGTTCCAGGGGAATCTGACGCCCTCTTCTGACCTCCGCAGCATTGCACGACATGGGTGCACAAACCTACATGCAGACAGTACATTCATACACCTAAAAAAAAACAAATTAATTTAATTAAATATATATAATGATATCCTGTCTCATAAAACAAAGAATATTTAACAAAATAAAATAAAATAATAAAAAATTTTTAAAAAGTCAAGTAGTCTAGAACAAAATGGAGTTAGCTTTGCCACTTCAGTTTCTATCCCTGCTTCCTGCTCTGGCTGCCTCCCTGCCAGATGGACTTTGATCCCTCTGGAACTGTCAACCCAATAAATTCCTCCTTCAATAAGTTGCCTTGGTCATGGTGTTTTATCACAGTGACAGAAAAGTAAACAATACATGTCTTTTTATAAGTTTATTGGTCTAGGGTTTTTTTAATTTATGTTTTAAGTTAGCATACAGAGTAATGGGTTTCATTCTGGTGTTTTACTACAAGTGCGTCATTACGATTTGTTCTCATTGGTTCCTGTCCCCTACCGTCCTCCCCTTTGCCATCTCCCCCATGCCCCTGTCTCTCCTGATTGGATGGTTTCCTTCCCTCAAATACATTTCTCTTCTGTTTCTATGTCTGTATATTCCATTATGATTTTTCCCACCTCCTTTAAGACCACTTTCTCTTCTCTATGATCCTCTATTTCTATGACCTACAGACACAACACACATATACAAAGAGGTGTAGTTTTAAATCTAAGTTCTGCATAAAAGAGAAAACATGCAGTTTTTGGCCTTCTGAATCTGGCTCATTTCACTTACCGTAAATTCCAGTTGTGTCTACTGTTGCAAAAGTCATGATTTCATTCTTTTTACAGCTGTAAAATCTCCCACTATGTCTATGTGGAGTACTTCTATGCATGTTTGTTCTGTGGGGTTGTGTTCTTTTCCTTTCTGTTCCCCCCCCCTCCATTTTTGTTGTTGTTGACATTTTGTTGTTGTTTGATACAGGGTCTCTCTGCAGCCCCAGATGGCTTGGTTGACCTAGATCTGAGGTCCGTCTACTTCGGCCACCGAAGAGCTAGAATTAATGGTGTACACAACAAGACCAGGCTCCCCCTTGGCTACTCTATACAAGGTCTAGCACCGGCTGGGTCTGGAACCTTCTATATAGACTAGGCTACCCTTAAACTCACAGAGATCTACCTACCTATCTTGAGATTAAAGGCATACACCACGTTTGGCTGGAGGTTTTTTTTGGGGGGGGGTGTTTTGGGGTTTTTTTTCAAAGCCAATGTTTTATTGAAGCTCTGTGCATTTCATACAAAATTATATTACAAATTAAATCTAGAACCATGCCCCCCACCCCACCAGAGCTCATGCATTCTGCCAAACATGTTTTTCATCTTTTTTTCGGTCTCTCTCAAAATTCTCAATACAGAAGTTTACTATTTTGAGCAGTTCACCGTTTCAGTCAGTTCTTTGACACAGTCTTTTCTGTTGTTTGTTGTTGTTGTTATTCCTTCCAATATGCATCACTCCAAAATATGCACATATTCATGCCACATATATCATAGGTTTTAGCATCTTCGGCTTATGATTTTTTTTTTAATTAGGCTGAAAGATATCATGCTTGAAGTCTTCTCCTTGCCAAGCCCAAACCACCATCAGTTCTGCCCTTGTGTTCCACACTGGGGTTTTCCCTTCCCATGGTTACCAAATGAGGTCCAGTAAGCACCGCATCCTGTCTTGATCTTCCTGTACTGGTCTCCATGATACAGCCTGGGTAGTCCAACAATGGCAGTCTATACTCTGAAGAGGCTGAAACCCCAATAGTAGCTCAGTCCACAATTGGCTGTTATTAATAAGCTGGTACTCCTTCCCACCTTGGTCTCAAACCTATGACCCTCCTGCCTCAGCATCCAAAGTGCTGCAGTACCAGGCCTATGACACCACACCTGGCTCCACCCCTCTTGAATGATCTTGGGCTTCCTCCACTTATGAGTTTTCTCAAAAACCCCTCTTACTTCTCAAATACCTCTTCCTTTCTTTTCTAGCTTTCCCATTCATACACTATCTACAACTTTTTTCTTGTTTCCTTTTCTTCTTTTCCTTTTTTCATTATTTATTATTTTTACTTTATGTGTATGAGTGTGTTGCCTGCATGTAGGTAGGTGCATCCATGTTGTGCACTATCTGCAGAGGTCAGAAGAGGGTGTCAGATCCTCTGGAACTGCAGTTATGGATGGTTATTAGCTGTCATGTGGGTGCTGTGTATTAAACCTAGCTCCTCTGCAAGAGCAACCAGTGCTCTTAACTGCTGAGCCGCCTCTCCAGACCCTTTTTTTTATTTCCTTTTCTTTTTGTCCTCCCTCTCTTCTTCTCTCTCTCTCTCTCTCTCTCTCTCTCTCTCTCTCTCTCTCTCTTCTCTTATCCTTGTGGATCTTTCCCAAAATCTCCACATGGATTACTTTACCTTCTCTTCCCACTGTTCTCATCTCTATGGAGGCCACATTTCTCCTGTTTTCTCACATCTTTCCCGAGGAGGAAAAATATCTCACCATCCCTCTCTATGCCAACTTGAGCCTCCTCCTTCCCCTCCTCTCCATCTTTCTCCTATTGTATTTTTGCTTCTTTTCTGGGCAAACTGTTCCTCCCTCCAACCCCTTGTTCATTTGGAGACAGGGTGTTAGTATACAACCTGGTCTGTATTTTCTATCCATTGGACTCTGTATCTCTAGTTGAATGACACCCACAAACCGCCATGCCTGATGTCCCTGCAAGGTGTTCCACTGCCCCACCACCACATACACTACAAGGAACCAAGTGTGATAGAAGCAGCATCTTCCTTCACTCTCCCATGACTTTCCGTTCTTTGTTCATACTCCCAGGAATGGCACAAATGAACCATTCATGGGTCTTCTAGCTGATTTCTGGGCTAAGTAATGCTAGTCACCCAGCCTCCGCCTTGAAGGGAGAACCTTTTTCCTGCAGCATTTCTAAAGATGTGACCTCACACCAACCTTTGGGAAAACTGTGAGGTGTTATACTTTTACCATTGGGTCTCCATTGTCTGGACTTTAAAGACCATAAGGGTAGGGCTGCAGGGGGCTCTGAGCAAGGGATGTCTCCTCCACCCTCCTGAATGCTGTGTGAGCTCAGACCCAAGGGCTGCCCTCTCTAAACTTTAAGCCAAGTCTGCCAGCTCCTGCCAGCTAACAGAGATGGGGCAGGACTTGGTGACTGGCGGAGGGGAAGAGGACGGGTTTCTCCACACTTGATACTGTCTGGGGTGCTTGAGAGTGACCACATCTTGCTACGGCAGTGAGGAAACCCGTCAGCAGGGTGTGTAATGGGGATTTTCTGACAGGGACCCAAGCTCTCAGAGAAGTCATCTCTGTTCAAGTTTATTGGACCTCCAAGCTAGGGCTCCCTGCAGCCCCCAGGTTGCACCCTGAAGGTGGCTCTGGCCAGATACAGATTCTTGCTGCTCCCCCAGGCTCTGTCCAGGTGTTGAAAGGGATGATGAGAAGATTGACAGAAAAAAGGTGGAAACAGGTCACCAGTCCTCCACCCCCCCCTCGCCACAGGACCTCCCTGTCTCCAAGCATCAACAGTCCAGTGTCCAGACATCGCCCATACTGGGGAAGCCCTCGCTGCCAGTGCTTGTTGATTACATGACCCGGGTGTGCCCATTGGCCAGGCGCCCGGCTGCTCGACTCCGGGGCCCATTGGTGGTGACCGCCCCAGATTCTCGGACCACTCCATTCTTCAGCTGCAGGCCGTCCGGAGCTGCCTCCTCCTCGTCACTGGAGTCTGAGTCTTCCACATCACTGCGAATGTCCTTTCCCATCTGCAGAGACAAAGATGAGGGCAGAGCTCAGAGCACGAGGAGAATGGGCTTGGGGCACGGCCTGGAGCTGGGGCAGAGGCTAAAGCTTGGGGCGGAGCTTGAGGACTTGGGGCGGGGCTTGGGGGTGGAGCTTGGGGAGCGGCCTGGAGCTTGGGGAGAAGCTCTGCGAGCTAACCCAGCCCAGCCTTTGTACCTGACCCTTCCAAATGAAACTATAGAGCATGCGCAGGATGAGGCAGAACCAGTACACGTGTAACATCTGCAGCAGCAGCAGTAGCGCGTTAAAGTAGTAGTAGGCGAAGAAGCGGCCAGATTTCTTGATGGAGTCGAACAGAGTGGAGTAGATGACCCTACAGCAGGAAGGATGAGGAGTTCCACCAACTGCTACAAACAGCTCACAGTTCTAGAAGCCTCTAACTAGGCTTGACCAGTGCTCCTCAGCCTTCCAGTGCCCCTGCCCAGATGGACGCCAAGCCTTCTCTCTTCACCTGCTGACATTAAATCAGTGGAATGAACGAGTCTGCCAACCAGCCTCTCTGAACCTCAAACCCAGGCTGCTTCCTATCCTACTGCCCTCTTGGGTGGCCTTTTGTGTGCTACTCATCCCTCCTTGTGTAGGAAGCTTTCTTTTTATGCCGAACAGGGATCACGCGGCCCTGCTAAGAGGAATGGGAACACAGTGCCCTCTCTGCGGACACTGTGGGGAGCTGACCCCTCAGCAGCGCAGAAGCCAGCTGGCTACATTTAGTAGCCCAGCCTGAGTGGTACTTCTAACTCAGGTCCTTAGCCTGGACCCACAAGATATGCGTTCCACTCTTGGCCATGACTTCCCACCTGCCCAGAGCCTGCATAGGAATTTCAGGCTGATGGCTGAAGGCCTATCTTCAGCCAATGTCCACTCACAACACCAGCTACCCAGATTGGTGGTCCGCAAGGGGAACCTTTTTCCAACCCACTGGCCACCCGAACAAAATGCAGGCCTACCTTAGCCTGTATGTGTGCAATAAAAAATAACGGCCCGGAATTCCATGATGATGTTACTATGAAATTCAAATTTACTCCTTGCCACAGCTTGCTTTTATAAGATAAATGACGTCAGTTCCCAGAGCCAATCATAACTCCCCCAATTCCCCACTGCACATCATTGCCCCACCCAGCATCTCGCACCTAAGCCATGTTGCTTGCTCCTCCTTGGGGCAGGGTCAGACCCTCAGCCCCAAGGTGCCCTGAGGCATGCTAGCTGGAAAGCTAGCCTGCAATTCAAGCTGGATTTCCCCACATCCTCAGACCCACAGCAATTCCTTGCACTTGGGACCTGCAGACTTATCTCACACAGCATCAGGAAGCCACTTGGACAGCGTTTCTGAGCACCTCCACTCTTTGACACCGGCTCTGACCATACCGTCTCTGCAAGGTCAAGCTCCTGTTGTCTCCATGTACCCTTTGCCATCAAAGCCAATCCTGCTGCTATTTCATATGCAAGAAAGAGAAATCATGGGGCTCAAGAGCTGGCTTAGCAGTTAAGAGCACTGGCTGCTCTTGAAAAGGACTCAAGTTCAGTTCCCAGCACCCACATGGCAGCTACCATCTGCAACTCCAGTTTCAGGTGATCTGACACCCTCTTCTGGCCTCCCTGGGCATTGCACAACACAGGTGCACTTATATACATGCAGGCAAAACACTCATACACATAAAACAAAAATAAATGAAAACATTTCTTTTCTAAAGAAAGAGCAACCAGAGCACTCAGGCTTGGTCCATCTTTGCCCCAGGTGCTTCACTTCCCCGAGCACCATCAGGGACCCAACACTCACTTCCACCTCCTTCTCTGCCCTCATCCTCTCTTCCTCCTTTTCTACTTCCTGCTTCCATTTCTTTCTCTCTTCCTGTCCTTCTCCCATCCTCCTCTTCTTTTATCACCTCCTCCTCCCTCTTTTACCTTCTGTGGTGGTTTGAGTAAGATTGTCCCCCAGGGACTCCACATATTGGAACACTTGGCCCCAGTTGGTGGCACTGTTGGCTGAGCTTTAGGAAGTGCAGCCTTGCTGGAAGAAGCAGGTCACAGAAAGGGGCTGGGAGAGTTCATAGCTTTGCGCTGTTTCCTGCTTGACCCTCTCTACTTCCTGCTCTCAGCTTTCTGCTCCGGCCCCTCCTGCCCTGCCTCCCCCACCGTGACGGGTCTCTCTGGAACCATAGCCGAATAAACCCTCTGTTCTGACCCTCTCTATTTCCTGCTCTCAGCTTTCTGCTCCGGCCCCTCCTGCCCTGCCTCCCCCACCGTGACGGGTCTCTCTGGAACCATAGCCGAATAAACCCTCCCTTCTGCCACTGGCCTTGGGAATGGAGTCTCACCATAGCAACAGAAGAGTAGCTCGTCACTTCCTGCTCCTTCCTCCTTCTTCGGTCCGTCCTTTCTTCCTCCCCATCCCCACTTTGATCCCATCTTATCCTACACTCTACCATCAAGCTTCCCTTGTCACCCCGGTCTCCCCATCTTGTTCCCGCACTCCATCAGTCACCTACAAACAGGGAGCCCCAGGACACAGTTTGTGTTCACACTTTCCCCAGACAACAGTTCTGTTGCCCAGCTACTCCCACCGACTGGCAACTATTTACCTCTCTCCTGAAAGGCCAGCTTGACTTGTCATCATTCCTCTGTGAAGAACCCATAAGCCCCTCAGAGCTAGCTCAGGGCAGCTGGGCTCCTGCAGCCTCCAGGTGCTTCTCCTGGCCTGGGGGGGCATCTTCTTGAGCTTCTTTGGTCCTCTCACCAGCCATGCTCCATCTGCCTCAACTCTGACCCTCTGTGGTTCCCACCTCCCTTCTGGTAACAGCCCTAATCACCTTTGCATCCTGTAAGCCATTTATGACCTGCCCTGGTCACCCACTTGCATCCACCTTCGCTTCTGCTTCACCAGCTCTGTTCCAACCACGGGAGCTCATTTCTGTTCTTTGGAAAACGGGACACAGTCTAGCCTGGGGCCCCTACACATGCTGTTCCCTCTGCCCAAACCATCTTCCTCTGTGCTCATTATGGTTCTCTAATCTTTCTCTCCCCACAACCCCATCAGTGACATGTCCCTAGAGTGACACCCATCCAGTGCCCGCTACCCACACATTTGCTTCCTGCACACTTCCATCCCTGTTCCCTCCCACATCAGTCAGCTCCAGGAAGGCAGGCACCTGCACGGCACTCCCTGCTGCGGCCCCACACCCTGTAGTGGTCTGAATGAATAGTCCTGCACAGGCTGCAAGTATTTGAACACTGTCCCAGATGGTTTACAGAGGCTGAGGAAGTGCGATCTTGCTGGAGCAAGCACGTCACTGAGGCTTTGAGTGTTCATAGCCGCGAACGCATTTCCAGTTTCATCTATCTGCTTCCTGTGCCTACTTGAAGATGTGAGTACTCAGCTTTCAGTTCCAGCTGCCTCCTGTCCTGCCCCGCTACCATGATGGACTCTTGTCCCTCAGAAACCATAAGCCAAATCAACTCTTCCTTCTCTATATTGCTTTGGTCATAGTGTTTACTATATCAACAGAAAAGTAACTAATAGGCCCTGTCACATTCCAAAGGACACGCAAATATTTACTTGGTAATTTTCATGATGAGGTACACCTGACCTCCTTCCTCCAACTACTTCCTGTTCCCAGAGTGCACCAGGCACTGATAGAGCCCTATTTTCTGTTTCTGCTACCTCTGTGCTTTCACCTATACTGTGCTCTGGACCAAGCTTCCCTGCCTTCTGGAAATCTCCAACCAGCCCTCCAATTCCCTGAATCAGGGATCCAAGGCTGAGGCTGGCCTGGATTCCAGACATACCCTCCCATTTCCCTAACCCCCAAACTCACTGGCTGGGAAAGAATATGAGGCGGGTGTAGAAGAAGACTAAGGAGAAGATGATGAAGAGAGTGTTGCACACTCGCTGAAAGCGTGTATAGTTGAACATCTTACAGGCCTAAAGGGAGCAAGAGAGAGAAACAGGCTAAGGATCAAAGTAATGGATCAGCCAACAGGACCCTCAGCTCATGGACAAGGGGCTCTGGGGTGGGACTGAGTGAACTGGGGTGAGGCCTCATCTCTAGAACTGCCTGGGAAGAGCAGAGAAAGAGAAGACAGAAAGTGTGATTTCCTGTCCCAGAGAGCAGGAGGGACAGCACCTAGACAGAAAGTGTTATTTCCTGTCCCAGAGAGCAGGAGGTATAGCAACTAGACAGAAAGTGTGATTTCCTGTCCCAGAGAGCAGGAGGGACAGCACCTAGATAGAAAGTGTTATTTCCTGTCCCAGAGAGCAGGAGGTATAGCACCTAGACAGAAAGTGTGATTCCTTCCCCAGACAGCAGGAGGTATAGCACCTAGACAGAAAGTGTTATTTCCTCTCCCAGAGAGCAGGAGGGACAGCACCTCTTGTTCCACAGAAGTTGGGATGATTGGGACCTCATATCCAAAAAGATTCAGACAGAGGTGGAGACTTCCAGTCCCAAATAGACCAGGAGAAATGGGACCTCATGTCCCAGAGCGACTTAAGACAGTTGGGTAAGCCCTCAACAGCCAAGAGAGGTTGAGATGCAGGCCTTTCAGGCCAGGGTACTAGGAAAGGCCTCAAATCCAAAGGGGCAGAGCTTCACTCAGCCTAGGGGAAACGGGGCCTCATTATCCAGACAGGTTTGGGTCGGGGGAGCCTCATAACCCATCATCCTATGAAAGGCAGGACCTCATGGCCAGGCAGCTAGGGCAGCAGGGCAGGGCAGGGCAGGGCCACTGGGGTGGACATAGCTATGGACTCACCTCCAGTAGGTAGTCGGAGCAGTCATGCAACAGCAACACCACACAGCCAATCTGCAGGAGGTTGGCGCTGTAGGAGAAGCCTATCAGCCCCACAGTCACGAAATGATGGACTACCTGCTCCTTGAAGTCCTGCGAAGACAACAGGTCACAGGCAGGACGAGCCAGGTAGCAGAGGGGCACCACCCCATATTCCTGGCATATGAGGATCCACGAGGCCTCTGTACCCACAGGCTCCAAGTATCTGCATACTTGGTCCCCAGGCTGTGGCACTGTTTAAGGAGGGTCATGGAATCACGGGGGTGTGGCTGTGCTGTCACTGGCTTCAGCTTAGAGAATTCTTTTTTTTTTTATATATATGTGCATGAGTGTTCTGTCTGCATGCAGGTTGGTACACCCATATCATGCAATGCCGCAGAGGTCAGAAGAGGGTGTCGGATTCCCCTGGAACTGGAATCAAAGTTGGCTCTTAGCCACCATGTAGGTGCTGGGAACCAAACCTCGGTCCTCTGCAAGAGCAGTTGGCACTCTCAACTGCTGAGCCATCTCTCCAGCCCGGAGAATTCTTAAGCCTTGCTGAACTTCCAGCTTTGCTCCTCTTCTGGGGTCTGCCTTAAGATGTGAGGGCTCAGCTTCCTGCCCCAGCTGCCTACCCACCATGATGGACTCTCATCCCTCTGGAACCATAAGCCCAGTAAACTCTTCCTTCTGTAAGTTGCCTTGGTCATGGTGCTTTTATCACAGCAACAGAAAGGTAACTAATACACCAGGCCTTCTACTGAGCTATCGGGGCACCTCAAGGCCCAGTGGAGAGGAGGGCCCATCCCACTCCAGCCCTGGAATCCTGGTCTATCCTCACCTTGCGTTTGACATCGAAGGGCAGTGTGATTAGAAGTGAAATGTAGAAACCCAGCTCCAGGAGGTACCACCAGTACAGGGCCGGATTCAGGGTCTACAGCCGGGTGAGGCAAGACCTGGTGAGAATGCGGTGGGATCTACCTGGAAGAGACCTTACTCCGGATCCTCCCAGGATGCTCAAAAACTAGAAACTTGAATCCCATAAGGGAACAAGTAAGCGCCTCATCCCTAGAGGAAATCTAGGGCAATGGTTCAGGGACTCCTAATCTGAGTTTCTCCATCTATCGAAGAGTTAGAAATAGACCTGGAAGCGCAGGGGTGTCACATCCAAAGGTGTTGGAGAGGAGTGGGGTCTCCTGTCCCAGAGAGGTTGAGTGGACCTTATGCATCAGGAAAATGGGAAAGACTAGGCATACATCATATGCAAAGGAGTCAGAGGGATGAGGCTTCCCTTCCCCGGAAAGTTGGCAGGGGCGGTGTCTCATCCGCTGGAAGACTCAAAGGGAAGGCTAGGAGGGCAGGGCCTCAGACACCAAGGAGGCTAGGGAGGGGGCCTCTTCACCCACACAGCTAGGAGGGGTGGGGCCTCATCACCCAGGCAGCTAGGAGGGGTGGGGCCTCATCACCCAGGCAGATAGGAGGGGTGGATCTCATCACCCAGGCAGCTAGGAGGGGTGGGGCCTCAGCACCCAGGCAGCTAGGAAGGGGTGGGGCCTCATCACCCACGCAGCTGGAGGGGTGGGGCCTCATCACCCACGCAGCTAGGAGGGGTGGGGCCTCATCACCCAGGCAGCTAGGAGGGGTGGGGCCTCATCACCCAGGCAGCTAGGAGGGGTGGGATCTCATCACCCAGGCAGCTAGGTGGGGTGGGATCTCATCACCCAGGCAGCTAGGAGGGGTGGATCTCATCACGCAGGCAGCTAGGAGGGGTGGGGCCTCATCACCCAGGCAGCTAGGAGGGGCGGGGCCTCAGCACCCAGGCAGCTAGGAGGGGTGGATCTCATCACCCAGGCAGCTAGGATGGGTGGATCTCATCACCCAGGCAGCTAGGAGGGATGGGGCCTCAGCACCCAGGCAGCTAGGAGGGGTGGGGCCTCATCACTCAGGCAGCTAGGAGGGGTGGGGCAGTTCTGCTCTTGTGCCTATGACCACAAGAACTAGGCCTCCTCACACCCCTTCCACTCACCTGGTTTGGATAATTTTCCCAGCACAAGGACGGAGTCCACAGCCATGGCTCCTGTAAAGGAACACAGTATCTCAATGTCTCCAAAGTCAAAAGCCTACCCCCCTACCCTGGGTTTGGCACCCCCATTACTAGGGCTTTTACAGCCTTCTAGGTTCGCTTTCAGTCCACTCATTTTTCTTTATTATGGAATTGGAAGTCTCACTATGTAGCCCAGGCTGGGTTCAAACTCACAATGCATCTGTCTCCCAGTCCTGAGTGTAGGTGTGATGGTTGGTTTTAATTGTGAACTTGAAACAATCAAGAGTCTCAGTGAGGTCCTGTCTAGATTAGATTCGTCTGTAGGGCATGCCTAAGGTGCTTTCATAACTGGGTTACCCTAGGTGGTGCATTCCAGGGGCTGGAGCCTCAACTAAAGGGCAAGCGAGCTGGCAAGCTGAACACCTGCACACCAAGCACCGGCACACCGGCACACTGAGCACCCGCACGCTCGGCACCAACACACTGAGCACCCGCACGCTGGGCACCGGCACACTGGGCACCTGCACGCTGGGCACCTGCACACTGGACACTGGCACGCTGGGCACCTGCACGCTGGGCACGGGCACACTAGGCACCTGCATGCGGGGCACCGGCACACTGGGCACCGGCACGCTGGGCACCTGCACGCTGGGCACCGGCACACTGAGCACCTACACACTGGACACCGGCACGCTGGGCACCTGCACGCTGGGCACCTGCACACTGGACACCGGCACGCTGGGCACCTGAACGCTGGGCACCGGCACACTGGGCACCTGCACGCTGGGCACCGGCACACTAGGCACCTGCATGCTGGGCAACGGCACACTAGGCACCTGCATGCTGGGCACCTGCACGCTGGCCACTTGCATGCTGGGCACCTGCACACTGGCCACCTGCATGCTGGGCACCTGCAAGCTGGCCACCTACATGCTGGGCACCGGCACACTGGGCACCTGCATGCTGGGCACCGGCACACTAGGCACCTGCATGGTGGGCACCGGCACACTGGGCACCTGCATGCTGGGCACCGGCACACTAGGCACCTGTACGCTAGGCACCGGCACACTGGGCACCTGCATGCTGGGCACCGGCACACTGGGCACTGGCATGCTGGGCACCTGCACGCTGGCCACCTGCATGCTGGGCGCTGGCACACTGGGTACTGGCATGCTGGGCACTTGCACGCTGGCCACCTGCATGCTGGGCACCGGCACTCTGGGCACCCACACAATGGGCATTGGCACGCACATATTCATTGCTCTCTGTTCCTTTCCATGATGTCACAGCTCCCTCAGCCTTCAGCTACTGTGACATCCCTGTCCTGAAACCTTGCACTAAAATAAACCCTCTGGGGGCTGGAGAGCTGGCTCAGCAGAGGTCCTGAATTCAGTTTCCAGCACCCACATGGGCGCTAACAACCATCTGTAACTCCAATTCCAGAGGATCCCTCTTCTGACCTCTCCAGGCATTGTACAACACAGGTGCATTTACACACATTCAGGCAATACACTCACACATACAAAATAAAACAAAATTTTTTTTTTAATTTTTTAAGAAAATAAATGCCTTCTCTCTTGAGTCGCGGTATCTTACCACAACCTACAAGAGACCAGGACAGTAGGCCTTCAAGTAAAAGCCACCGCACCTGGCCCAGGCCTGCTTGCTCCTCCTTCCTTCCATCTCTGCTTCCCACTCCCCTGTGCGAGCTCCAGACACACAGTAGGTCTTCAATAGGAACCTGCAGATGCTCTTGGGATAGGTGAACCATCAAGTTTACTTACATGGTAGAGGACAGAGATGCCACCCACAAAGGTGCACAGATAGAAGACAAACCTCCAGCTGCAGAGGGAGAGGAAGCCAGTGAGGCTGCTGTCAAGAGGAGAGGTTCCAGGCTACATCCGCCAGGGAGACCAGAGAGGGGTTGGGCTTCACATCCCACAAAGGTTGGGAGGGGCAGGGCCGAAATACAAGGAGACTAGGTGGGACAGAGCCCTAAGCACAAGGAGACTATGTGGGGTCTCATCATCCAGACAGACGAGGAAGCAGGTGTATCACCTCCCTTGCCATCCACTTACCTGGCTTCAGAGAACTTCTTGGACAAGCAAGGCAGATCCTGGTTCCGGCGTCTCCGAAACCAGCGCTGAGTCTGTCTCAGTGTAAGACCACACTCAGTGGATAAGAGGGCCATCTGGGTCTGGGGAGGGGGAGATGAAATGGTAAGGGTCACACAGACTCCATGCTGGCTTCCCACCCTTATCCCTGAAAACCTCGGGCTGTGCTTGTCCCTCCCCTGTGGCCTGAGGTCTTTCCTATGGGGTAGCCTTAGGACCAGTATGTGGAGGCCTTCAGAGCACTGGCCTATGGGATCCAAGCTCCGCTCATAAAATGCACAGGTCTTTGGTGGAGATTAACATCAAGAATAAGGCCAGAGGACCAGGAGAGATAGCTCAGGTTCTTGCCTAGGATGACAACGCACGGGGTTCAATCAATCCCCAGCACCAGGAACACAAAAACCTGGGTCTCAAGTCCCAGGAGAACCTCCCTGGGTATATGAGAATCCATTTACCCTCCCTGGCTCCAGCACCTCCATGCCAGGTCTCAGGGCCGCCGGGTCCCAGGGCCGCAGGGTCCCAGGGCCGCCGGGTCCCTGGGCCGCCGGGTTGGTGCCAGGATGTGGAGGCTCACCTCCATGGGTCTCCTCCCAGTCTGAAGGAAATGTTTCTCCAGCACAGGATTAGGTTTCACCTGCCTCCGGACTGGATCCCGCACACCCATCCACCGGCCAAAGGGCTGGGCCACAAATCTGGGGGGGTGGGGGGGACAGAAGCCAGAAGGACCCCATGAGAACAGACACAACCATAAGGGAGGCAAGCAGAGGCATCTGGTGCTCTGGGAGCAGGCGAGCACCAAAGCTTCGGCTCTTAGCAGAGGTTGGATGCCCAGGGCCAAAAGGACTGAGGAGCAGGGCAGAACGTTCTACTGCCATCCATTGGGTCATATTCTGCAGCCTCTCCCTGACTCCCCATTCCCTCTGCCCTCTCCGCCCTCCACCCAGCCACTCCCCTATCTCCCCCTCATCCCATGAGAGAGGTTGATTGCCTGGATACTGGAGCCTGAGAAAAGAAGCTAGCCTAGTCTCCAGGGTAGGAGGTTTGGGCCAACCTATAGGGGTCCCGGATTCCTTCACCCAGCCTCAGTCAGGACTGAGGATCTGTGTCACAGTGATCTTGTTACCCCTGCACCAGATTCCTCAAGGCAGGAGCAGGGCCTCCAGCCTGTTAAGCAGGGTTCCACTCCCAAGAAGAGCTCGAGTCAGTCAGTACTCACACTGTCCACAAGGGGGAGGCCCAAAGCCAGGGACAAGGACTAAACTTAGCCATCCAAAGTACTGCAATTATAACCATGCACCTGCACCCAGCCTAAGATCACCATTAAATGTGCCAACACACACCCCCAGGGCTCCGGTGGTTGATCTGGGCCCAGTGTTACCCCTACTCTCCCATTCCTACTTTTCCTCCAACTCCTGTGGGAGGCAGCGACCCCTTCCTTCAAGGCCTATCTGAACTGAGCTTCCCCAAATGCCTCAGTCCTTAGGTAGAGGACTAAACCTTTCTTGGCTCCGTGAGTAAGAGCAAGTGTGAATTTGAATCCCCAGTGCCCATGCCAAAGTCTGGTTATGGAGTCACACCTGCCTGCCTAGAACCCCACCCCCACCAGCAAAGGTGAGGACAGGGAGAAGGAGGATCCCTGGACCTCTCCGGCCATCACCCTAGCTCAGGTTCAAGGAGAGACCCTTTCTTAATGGAAGAAGGAAGAGAGTGATAACAGGGCACTTGCTAACCTCCTCTGGCCTCTGTAAACATGTGCACACCATATATACACATACATGACAAACATATACCACATGCACATACACCATACATACACATACATGACACACATGCCACATGCACATGCACATACGCATACATACACACTTTAACAAAAAGGGCTGAAGAGATGGCTCAGCAGTTAAAAACACTGTCTGTTCTTGCAGAAGATCCAGGTTCAAATCCCAGCACTCACAGGGCGGCTAACAACCAACTGTAACTCCATTTCCAAGGGATCTGACACCTTCTTCTGTCCTCCATGGGCAGTACACAAAATGGCTGCACTTACACATGTGCAGGCATAACACTCATACACACTAAATAAATAAACAAACAAACAAATAAACTATGAGGTAACTACAACTTCCTTATAGATTTAGTTATTTGTTTACCATTTACAGAAAGGGACCCAGAGAAGGGACCTCCTGAACTGGACCAAGGGCTCTGTCCTGAAAGAGGAGTAGGCAGGAGTCCTTGGAACCAGACTTCAAAGAATTGCAGAGGTCTGGGGATATGCCTCGATTGACAGTTTGTCTAGCATTTGCAAACCCCTGGGTTCCACCCCCATCACCACATAAAGCAGAAGTGGTGGCACACAGCTGTGAGCCACACATGTGAGAGGTGGAGGAGGAGATGCTTAAGTGGCTGGAGAGATGATCCAGTGGTTAAGAGCACTTGCCGCTCTTCCAGAGGAACAGAGTTTGGATCCCAGCACCTATACTGGGTGGCTCATAAGCCCTGCAACTCCAGCTCCAGGAAATACTAGGCCTAGCCTCCTCAGGCCCCTACACACAAGTAGAGTATACAAACACATTTATATAAAAATAAATCTTTAAAAAGGGGGGTTAGCTGGAGAGATGGCTTAGCAGTTAAGGGTACTTGCTGTTCTTCCAGAAGTCCTGAGTTTGATTCCCAGCACCCACATGGCAGCTCATGACCATGCATAACTCCAGTTCCAGGAGATCTGATGCCTGGTTCTGGCCTCCGTGGGCACTGTTCACAAATGATGCATTTACATACATGTAGGCAAAACACTGAAACATACTAAAAAAAAAAAAAAAAAAACAAGGAGCTCTCCCAAGGCCAGCTGAAGAGCAGGTACCGGGGCACCGGCTAAAGAGCATCCCCCCCACCTCCACCAACTGGGATTACAAAGGCATCTGAAGGAGGCAAGCAAAGCAAGCCTTCAACACAGTGAAGAGGCATTTGGGACTCACATTGGAATACAGGCAAGGAGAAGCCCATATGCCAGGAACACAAAGAAGAGACAACATGGGAAAGGGGCAGGATAATCCCGTACCAAGCTCTACCAACCCTACGGAAGACTCCTGCAGTGGGATCCCCCTGGGGATGGCCCAGGACACAGATATCAGAAACACAATTGTGAACATACTTAAAGAACTACAAGACTATAAAGACCTCAACGTGAAACCCCAAACTCTGAAGGTGATAGAAGAAAAAGTTGGCAGCAGACTACAAGACATAGGCGTAGGAAAAGACTTCCTAAATCAGACAGCAGCTGCACAAGAATTAAGGTCGACAATTGACAAATGGGACCTCATTAAACTCAAAAGCTTCTGTACATCAAAAGAAACAATCAAGGAAGTGAAGAGAAATCCCAGAGTGGGAGGAAACCTTCACCACAGAAACATGTGACAAAGCATTGATTTCCCGAATATATAAACTACTCAAAAAACAAAGAAGAAAGAAAACAAATGACCCACTTAATAGATGGAGCAAAGAGCTGAACAGAGACTTCACAAGTGAGGAATTAGAGATGGCTGAGAAACACCTTAAGAAGTGTTCAACATCACTAATCATTAAGGAAATGCAAATCAAAACCACTTTAAGATATCATCTTACTCCAATAAGACTGGCTAGGATCAAGAAAACAAATGATACCAAGTGCTGGAGAGGTTGTGGGGAAAGAGGAACACTCATCCACTGCTGGTGGGAATGTAAATTCGTACAGCCACTATGGAAAACAGTGTGGAGAATCCTTGGAAGACTTGGAATGAACTTGCCACCTGGCCCAGCCATACCACTCCTGGGCATGTACCTGCAAGACTCACCCCACCCCAGAGATACATGCTCGGCCATGTTTATTGCAGCTCTCTTCACAATAGCAAGGAGCTGGAACCAACCCAAATGCCCCTCAACTGATGAGTGGATAGAGAAAACGTGGTACATCTACACAATGGAGTTCTATGCAGCAGTAAAGAAAGACGACATCATGAGCTTTGCAGGAAAATGGCTGGAGCTAGAGGACATCATGCTGAGTGAAGTAATACAGTCCCAAAAAAACAAAGGACAAATGGTATCCCTCATCTGTGGATGCTAGTGCCAATTACCTAGTTGTAAGTATTTCTTGTGCATGGCCCCTTGAGCTTTTGTCCAAGCAGTTGGTAGTGATCCATATTGGAAACAACAACAACAACAACAACAACAACAACAGAAAGGACTGCGTCAAAGAACTGACTGAAACAGTGAACGTCTGCTCAGAACAGTCAACTTCAACTTCCACATGGAGAATATTGAGATAGACTGAGAAAGAGATGAAAAGCATGTTTGGCAGAATGCATGAGCTCTGGTGGGGTGGGGGGATAGGGTGGGGGACACAGGTCTAGATTTGATTAAATAAATAAATAAATAAATAAATAAATAAATAAATAAATAAATAACAAAAAGGGCTTTGCTGCAAAACCAGGCACCTCACTGAATCTATGAAAGTGGGAAATACCCACAATGAAGGCAAGTACACACACACACACACACACACACACACACACATGCAAGGCTCTGCCAGCTACAGGATGTCACTCACCTCTCGAAGACCATGCGCACAGCTACCAGGACCAGCGCCAGCGGCAGGGCAGCGAGCATGTGGTGAGGGTGGGCAAACACCAAGCCATCCCGGTCCTCAATCTGCGCCCAAGTGTTGTTGGGTGGTAACCAGAACTTCTCCTGCCACAGCCATTTGTTGAAGCTGGACAGCATGCTGTAGACACACATTTGGATGAGTGCAGCTCAGGATGCCAAGTGCAGTGAGTATCCTACAGGTGACTGCAAGCTGGGCTTGATGATGGACCCCTGGCCACAACCACCCATGCCAGGGGAGCTGGTCTTGGATCATGAAAAAGCAGTGCCTTATTTACCAGCCCACTTCACACCCTCACTGCCTGGCAAAGAGTTTACCATGGCCAATTTTAAGGGTAGGCATAAACTGCAGGTCCTTAGGCAAATGGTTTAACCTCTCTGAACCTCAAATTCATTCATACAGTCCACCGCTCACCCCAGCCTTGCATAACACCTAAAGCACACAGCTTCGACTGTTAGTAAGAGCAGAGACAAGTTAGGCATGGTGGAGCATGATACACCTCTCATCCCAGCACTTGGAAGGCAGGGGATGGAAGATCCAAAATTCAAGGTCGTCCCTAAGTACACAGCAAGTTCACAGACAGCCTGGGCTACATGGTGAAATTCTATCTCAAAACAAACAAAAAATAAAGGATTGTGGGAAATCCACAGTTAGTACCTTCCCATTTGAGTATGAAAATGAGCTGGCTCACTCCCTACCCCAGAGGCTGGGCTGTAGTTGGATAAGAGCATTATTGTATGTCCAAGCTTGCTGGATGATGGAGCAGTGATGAAGGTAGGCCATCTTTCCACCAACAGAAGACCAGAGAGCAGCTGCAGTCCAGAGCTCCAGCCTATCTGAGGGACCCAAGCAACTCATGTCTTTCTCAGAATCTTAACCTAGGTGCTCGGTATCAGGATGGTGCTAGTTCACAGTTGGGAAAGTATATGTCCATTTACTGATCCGTACACCTATCCTTGGTCCACCTACCCACCTAACCACACACACATACACCCATCCATATACATACATACATACATACATACATACATATATCTACTAAGTCACCCATGCATCCACACACATACACATCTACTCATTCTCCCATGCATCCACTTGACCATCTTCCCATCCATCTTTCCATCTGCACATCCAACCATATGTACATACATACACAGATACATCTACCTATCCACCCATCTTTTCATCTATGTACCCATTTCCCATGGCCCCATCCACCAATTCACACACTTACCCACCCATCCATCCATCATACATTCATACATGCTTACACCTACCCATCCACATACTTACCCACCCATCCATTCACCCATCTATTCATATCCCCTCTCTCCACCCATCCATCCACTTACCTCCCTATCCACCCATCTCTCCATTCATCCATCCACCCATACATGCACACGCACTGGCACACATGTATATAACCATCCACCCATACATACATACATACATATGTACGGAACCTAAAGCTTGATATTCATCAATCCACCCATCCACCTATGCATCTAGCCACATACACATATCCACCCACCTGTCCACCATGTCTCCACCCTTCCACCTACCCACACATGAACACAATTATACACTCATTAACTTGCCCATACATACATCTACCCATCCACCTATGCACCTCTCTATCCACTTATCCATTCATCCATTCATCCATCCACCTATTCACTCATCTCTCTATCCATCCACCTATCTGCACACACACCCAACTAGCTATCCATCCACAGATCATTCATTATCCATCTGTCATTTCCACCCATCAATAATCCATCCATTCACTCCAGAAACAAATGTTCTTGGGTTGGTTTGTGCAGACATGCTAGATTGGATCTGGGTATTAGGAACATATCAGAGGAACACAGAAGACATATTCCTAACCCTGTGGAGCTCACAGCCCTGAAAAGATGCCTGTTAGGCATCTAACAGGTGAGCAAATGAATTCATAAGCACCAGAGTACGATGGGGACTGGAGGCAAACACACAAGGTGGAGTGTGATCAAGAGGGTCTCTCTGAGGAAGCACCATCTGAGCTTAGATCCAAGATAAAGGAGTTTGTCCAGAGCAGGAGGGGGTAGAGAGGGGCTTTCCAGAATTAGCAGCAGGAGCACAAGCCCTGGTCAGGACAGAGGTCAGTGTCTTGGAGGGTCCATAAGGAAGCCCACACCAGAAAGCAAGACACAGCAAGGAGGAGAGAATGAGGAGACAACATGAGGCTGGCAGGCATAGGAGCCATGAGCAGTGACCTGCATGATAGCCTTGTGATCATTATCTTTTGTTTCTCGACTCTACATGTATATGTGCACATGTATACATGTAAATGTGTGGATATGTGGAAGACAGAGGTTGACACTGGGTGTCTTCCTCCTCATTCTCTATCTTAATATTTTTAATTTTATGCATATGCATGTAAGTATACGCATGTATGCATGAGAATGCCAAAAGAGGGTGTCAGATCCCCTGGAATGAGAGTCACAGTCAGCTGTTACCCACCATATGAGCGCTGGGAACTGAACTTAGGTCCTCTGTAAGAGCAGCAGGTGCTCTTAACCACTGATCCATTTATCCAGCCCTCACCTTAAAAAAAAGTCTCTCACTGAACCCGGAGCTCATAATTTGGGTAGAGTGGCTGGCCACCATACTGCAGAGATCCAGCCACATCACCTGGATCACAGCTGCACATGCCAGCGTCCTGCTGTCCTTTTCTTTTTCTGATGTGGGTTCTGGGGGATCAAATGCAGGGCTTCATGCTTGCATAGCAAGCACGTTATGAGCCGAGGCATCTCTCCAGAGCCATGATGAGGGGTTTGTCTTGACTGCCAACTTGACTGAAGTGAGAAATGCCAATAAAGGCCACCTCTGTGTATGCTAAGAGGGCATTTCACAGAACCTAACGGTTCTTACCTAATTAATGTATTGGTCCCTGGAAGGATTCATAATAGGATGTCACTAGTAGGATACAGTGAAAACAGAAGGACTTTGAAGGGAGTAGGTTATCAGGGGAAGAGCACACCCTTGCAGCTGTGTGCTGCCCTCACCGCTTTGTTTTCCCTGTTTCCTAGGTACCATATCTTGAACTGTTCTACTCTTCCACACACACACCCCATAAAAGACCAACACTTCTGAACCAGTGAGCCAGAATAAATCTTCCCCTTAAAGCCAGAAAATATATATATATGGAGAGGGAAGATTTTTTTCTGTCTCTCTCCATATACATATATATGGAGAGAGACAGAGAGAAAGAATTTTGCCTGCATTAAGTCCACCATGTGTGTGCAATACCCCTGGAATGGGAGTCACAGGCAGTTGTCAGCCACCATTTAGGTGCTGGGAACTGAAGACAGGTCCTCTGCACAGCAGCCAGTGCTCTAACCACTAAGCAATCTTTGCAGCCTCTCCCCTTAATTCTTTGTGACACATATTACATCACAGTGATGATAAAAAAAAAAATAACTAGTACACCCGCAATGTTTTACGATGGAAAATTTCAAACCCACAGAATAGATGAAAATTTTTTACAGTGAATGCAAGTATACCCACCTTTCACAAGTTTTCAGTTACATATGTGTGTATGTGGGCACACATGTGTGTGAATGTATGCAAAAGCCTGAAGTTGATATCAGGTACTTTCCTTGATCACTCTCCACTTCATTTATTGAGGCAGGGTCTCTCATTGAACCCGGAGCTTGCCAATTCCAGAGAGTCTGGCTCTCCAGCCTGCCCCAGGAATTCCTTGTCTGCTTACCAAATGCTGGGAATAGAGACAAGTGCCACCTCAAACTGACCTCTAGACAAGCTCTTGGAAGGTACACTACAGTCCTCACAGTTGAATGGCATGTACTTTATCCACCAAGCTGGGCAATCTCCCCAGGCCTTCCCCACCATTTTTTCTTTTGAAATAGGGTCTTCGTGTATCCAAGGGTGCCCTCAAACTTACTATAAAGCCGAGGAAGACAGTGTTCTTGGTCCTCCTGCCTCTGAATGCTGGGATGATACCACAATGCCCCATTTATGCGGTGCTAGGGGTGGAAATCAGGGCATCCTGTATGCTAGGCAAGGGTTCTACCCACTGAACTACAACCCAACACAGCTTCTACCCCTCACATTTTGTTCTATTTGCCCCCTGGAACATCTTCCTACCCATCTCTACATGTTCCCATCCACTGCTGCATCTACCCACCACCTATCCCTGCATCCTCCCATAATACACCTCTGCATCCTCCAATCACCCATCCCTGCATCCTCTCATCATCCATCCCTTTACCCTCTCATCATCCACCCCTGCACCCTCCCATCTATCTCTGCATCCTCTCATCCATCTCTGCATCCTCCCATCATCCATCCCTGCATCCTCCCATCATCCATCTCTGCACCCTCCCATCCATCCCTGCACCCTCCCACCCATCCCTGCACCCTCCCATCCATCCCTGCACCCTCTCATCCATCCCTGCATCCTCCCATGATTCATCCCTGCACCCTCCCACCCATCCCTGCATCCTCCCATCATCCATTCCTGCACCCTCCCATCCATCCCTGCACCCTCCCACCCATCCCTGCACCCTCCCATCCATCCCTGCACCCTCTCATCCATCCCTGCATCCTCCCATGATTCATCCCTGCACCCTCCCATCCATCCCTGCATCCTCCCATCATCCATCCCTGCATCCTCTCATCATCCATCACTGCATCCTCCCATCATCTATCCCTCCATCTTCCCATCATTCATCCCTGCATCCTCCCATCATCCATCCCTCCATCCTCCCATCATCCATCCCTGCATCCTCTCATCATCCATCACTGCATCCTCTCCTCCATCCCTGCATCCTCCCATCATCCATCACTGCATACTCCCATCCATCCCTGCATCCTCTCATCATCCACCCCTGCACCCTCCCATCCATCCCTGCACCCTCCCATCCATCCCTGCAACCTCCCATCATCCATCCCTGCATCCTCTTATCATCCATCACTGCATCCTCTCATCCATCCCTGCACCCTCCCATCCATCTCTGCATCCTCTTATCATCCATCCTTTTACCTTCTCATCATCCATCTCTGCATCCTCCCATCATCCATCCCTGCACCCTCCCATCCATCTCTGCATCTTCCTATCATCCATCCTTTTACCTTCTCATCATCCATCTCTGCATCCTCCCATCATCCATCCCTGCATCCTCCCATCATCCATCTCTGCACCCTCCCATCCATCTCTGCATCCTCTAATCCATCCCTGCATCCTCTCATAATCCATCCCTGCATCCTCTCATCATCCATCCCTGCACCCTCCCATCCATCCCTGCATCTTCCCATCATTCATCCCTGCATCCTCTCATCATCAATTTCTGCACCCTCCCATCCATTCCTGCATGCCCTACCCATCCCTGCATCCTCCCATCATCCATCCCTGCATCCTCTCATCATCCATCCCTGCACCCTCCCATCCATCCCTGCACCCTCTCATCATCCATTTCTGTACCCTCCCATCATCCATCTCTGCATCCTCCCACCCATCCCCGTACCCTCCCATCCATCTGTGCAATGGCCTCTACTTCCGCTTATCTTATGCTCTGGCTGCATTGCAAAGTAAGCAGCAAGCATTACGTCACGTCCCAGTAAATTACAGCACACAGATCACTTAACTGAGGTTTGATAATTGCTTCTGTTCTATTTCTTTAAAGATAAATTTTACTGGAATGAACCAAGTAAAAGCCAGGCAGGCATGACAGCACACATGTAACCCAGGCCCATGGGAGGTGGCGACAGGGTATTTTCAAAGCAAGTTGGCTAGGCAAGTGAGCCAAAATGTGAGCTCCAGGCTTGTGAGAGACCATGCCTCAATGAATAAGGTGAAGAGCAGCTGAGAAAGACACCTGAAAACAAACCCTGGCCTCTACACCCATGTGTACAAATACACATGTGCACCACTACACACATGTGCCCATATCCACACAAACATGCACACATGCACACACACACACACACATACACACACATAGACACACACGCATACATACACAAGCACACAGAGCATGCAAAGAAAAATCAACTCAAAAAATTAGTCACAGTGACAGGCATGGTGACACACACACCTTTACTCACAGCACTGGGGAACTCAAGGCATGTGGATCTCTGTGAGTTAGGGGCAGTCTGATCTACATGGCAAGTTCCAGGCCAGGTGGGGCTACAAGGAGATAAAAAACAAAAACAAAACAAAAAGTGGGCATGGTGGCATGCACCTGTAATCCCAGCACTTGAGAGACAGAGGCAGGAGATCATAAATTGAAGGTCATCCTAGGCATCATAGTAAGTTTGAGGCCAGCCTGGGCTAAAGCAACTCTGTCTCAAAAAAAAGATGAAGGATGGAGGAAGACACTCAGTGTCAGCCTTTGACTTCTACATGCCTGTGCACCCACATGCCTGTGCACACACAGGCAAAAGTACACACACATTAAGTAATTCCCAGATAATTACTACTTTCTATTACCAATTANAAGAAAATAACAAAATCAATGCTGAAGGTTGGGGCTGTTCTCAGAGCACACAGACAAGGCCTCAGCATCAGAGCCTCACCCCCTCCCCACCTAAACACACAACACACACACACACACACACACACACACACACATCAAATTCAAAGTCAGGCAAAATAAATCCACAATGCTTAGGCTGGCTTCTTGCAAGTTATCACAAACTTGGGGAGTGTTAAGCAACTCGAACTGTCAATATGACAGTTCTACATCTCAAAAGTTCCAAATAGGTCTCGCTGGGCTAAAATCAAGTTTACCAGGATGGTCTCTCCCGGAGGCTCCTGGGAAAATCTGGATGTTACCTTTGCCCGAATCTAGACCCTGGATCCTTCAGGCCTTGTATCCCTCAGTTCCCAGCCTCACAGAGACATATTTTCACCCCCTCACTGTAGGAATGAGACAGGTACCCTACTTCCTGTTAAACCATACTGATAACCCTTACTAGGGGATTTTAGGCAGAGGATCTACAGCTGAGCCAAACCCCTAACTCTTCACTGGGGATTCTATCCAGGACCTCTACCACTGACCCACACCCCATCCCTCACTGGAGGAGTCTAGGTAGGAGCTCTAGCACTGAGCCACACCCTCAACCCCCCACTGGAAGATTCTAAGCAAGTACTCTCCACTGCTAAGCCACACCCCAAACGCTTGGCTTTTAAAGACAGTCTTGCTATGTAACCCAGTCTTGTAACAAGAATGAATCACCACATCTTTATTACTGTAAATTTGCAGGGTTGGTGATAAGACCTGTGGCCTCTCACATCCTAAACAAGCACTCACAACTCAGGCTTGTACTTAAACCTTAATCTCCCTTTAGGACCCCAAAGATGGACCCCCTGAGCCATGCTCCCAGCCCTTGGAACTTTATGTGTATTAGTGTTTTGCTAGCAAGTATATAAGTGCACAGCAGGGAGCTGAGTTTTGAACACAGACGTTGTGTGTGACTGCTGCCGGAGCTGGGGGCAGAGTGTGTGCGGACCAGCAGGTCGGCCCAGAGGGTTCTGGGAGCAGAGAGCTGAGGTTCGAACCCAGATGCTGCGGGCGACTGCTGCCCAAGCTGAGGGCAGAGTGTGTGCGGACCGACCAGCATGTCAGCCCAGAGGGTTCTGGGAGCTGGGAGCTGAGGTTCAAACCCAGATGTTGTGGGCGACTGCTGCCTGAGCTGGGGGCAGAGTGTGTGCAGACTGGCATGTAGGGCCAGGGGGCTCTGGGAGCTGGGAGCTAAGGTTCGAACCCAGATGCTGCAGGCAACTGCTGCCCAAGCAGCTAGGGTGGAGTGTACTGGCAGATGGGATAAGCAAGCAACAAAACAGCCCCCCTTCAGAAGGTGTCATCTGGGTTGTTACCCACCTAGCTCTTGCAGAACAGAAAGGGAAGGGTGAACTATACCTTCCAATATATAACAAAAATTGAAAGACTAATAAGTAGACAAGTCAACATTCTATACATAAGGAGAATACAAGGAAGACACCTGAAAGAATCAAGGAAATCAGTTCTTCAATAAGGTGCAGAGGAATTCAAGATTCACATCAGAATACAGGCAAAAGGCAAACCATATGCCGAGAGCACAATGAAAGAATACAGGAAAAGTGTAGAATAACTCCACACCAAACACTATGGAGCCTGTGGAGGTCTCCTACAATGGGATCTCCCTAGAGGCAACCCAGGATACAGATAGTAGAATAATAATCACAGATATATTCAAAGAAATCATAGAACTAAGGATAGAGAATGAAAAACTCAGAAAGGACCTAGAAGGAGACAAGGACAAACTTCGGAAAGAACTAAAAGGAGAAAATGACAGACTCTGGAAAGAGCTAGAGAGAGAAAATGACAAACTCCATAAGGAAGTGGAAACAATGAAAAGATCCCATGCTGAAATGAAAAATGAAACCAACAAGCAAAACAAGGAGCTACAAGAAAATATTGAGAAGCTCCAGAAGGAAATGGAAATAGTAAAGAAAATACAGGAAGAAATGAAAAAGGAAATTGAATAGTCATCCAATCAAGAGGAACGAATGGGAAACAGCCTCCGAAGCAGAATGGACGAAGCAGAAAAAAAGAATATCAGACCTAGAAGATAACACAGAACAACTAAAAAGCTCAAGTAAAGAGTATGAAAAATTTTAAAATACACAAGAGTAGAACAACCAGGAAATGTGGGACACTATGAAAAGATCAAACCACCACATCATAGGGATAGAGGAAGGAGAAGAATCCCAAGAAAATGGTATTGATCAGATTCTCAACAGAATAATAGATGAAAATTTCCCCAAATTAAAAAAAAGAAAAACCCATACAAATACAAGAAGCACATAGAACACCAAATAGACTAGACCAGAAAAGAAACTCCCCCGCCACCATATCATAGTTAAAAAACGCTACACACCCAGCCAGGCGTGGTGGCGCATGTCTTTAATCCTAGCACTTGGGAGGTAGAGGCAGGCGGATCTTTGTGAGTCCAAGGCCAGCCTGGTCTACAGAGTGAGTTCCAGGACAGCTGGGGCTATAGGGAGACCCTGTCTCGAAAAGACCAAAAAAAAAAACAAAGTCGGTGCTCTTAACCTCTGAGCCATTTCTCCAGCCCCCAACATTTTATTTTACTTTAATTAACAAAATTAAATTTGGGGCTGGAGAGATGGCCTAGTGGTTAAGAGCGCCGACTGCTCTTGCAGAGGACCCAGGTTCGATGCCCAGCACCCACATGGTGGCTGAAAACCATCTTTAACTCCAGTTCCAGGGGAGTCCGATGCCCTCTTCTGACCTTCTCGGCAACGCATGACACAGGTGCACAAACTGACATGCAGACAGTACACTCATACACATAAAAATAAATAAAATTAGCACTTGGGAGGCAGAGGCAGGTGGATCTTTGTGAGTTCAAGTCCAGCCTGCTCCACAGAGTGAGTTCCAGGACAGCTGGGGCTACAGGGAGACCCTGTCTCAAAAAGACCAAATTAATTAATTAATTAATTAATTAATTAATTAATTAAATTTGGTGCTGAAGAGATGGCTCCGCTAGGGTTACATGGAAAGACACTGTCTCAAACAAACAACACAAAAAACCCAAATAGCAGCCGGGCTAAAACGCATATATGCCATGGATGCAGGCCGGGCGTGGTGGCATGCTCCTTTAATCCTGCACTTGGGAAGGCAGAGGCCGGTGGATCCTTGTTGAATTCAAGGCCAGGCCTGGTCTTACAGAGTAAGTTCCAGGAAACTGGGTGCTTTGGTTCAAGGGAGTACCCGCACATCTGCTTCGCTCCTCCAAACAGCACAAAAATACAACAACCACAAGCAAATATTCTCTCACAAAACTATATGTCAGTACCGTTTTGGTCTGATAGTGCAGTCTGGATATTTCTGTTAGGATGATGCTTCTCTCTCAAACTATGGACTATCTCCGCACTGCTTGGATTCGGCTATTCGAAGAGAACAACCGCTACTTTATATTCATAGGGTTTCCGGTTCAGTAGGTAGACTCGGAAGTCTTGGCTTCCAAATGGACCCCTTGTGCTGGGCATGCCCCAAGCCTGGCTACCAGTGGATCTCTACCGTGTCTCCTGGGTCGCCAGGCTGGCCCAGAGTGGGACAACCTCCCACTCACTAAGTGCACAAGGGACCCTGTAGCCATGGCGCAACGAGGCACTAGAGTGATGGCTGGTGTCTCACGAGTTGGTATGTCTTCGCTCCTCTTCTTTTGCCTGTGGCGCACTGGAGGGCCTAGCCAGGAGCTAGGCTCCAGTGGAAGGTGTGTTACTCCTCTGAGCTGCCTGGTTAACCAGATATGTCTTCCAGCCAGATGCCTCAGGACTTCCCCAGTAGGAACCCCCACCTGTTGCCTGTGTGACCGCACACCACCACATCCCTGCACACAGTCTCAGAGGCCTCAGGAAGCTCCCGAGTGGAAACTCGGTCTGTTTGGTCCCCTGCGGCGCATCTATTTGACTGTGCTCGGAGGCCTGGGCTCCAAGTGGACCCGCTGTGCCTGGCAGCTACCGAGGCTGGGCTCCAGGTGGGACACCCCTAGTAGTACACCTCCTCGCGAGCAATTGGATGATCAGGCATGTATCCGGCCGGGAGGGCTGTTTTCAGTGGATCCCCCTGATGCCTGAGGCCAGACCAGGACATTTTCTTCGTTCCACTCGAGTGTAGGTTGAGGGGCACCTGGGCTTGGTTGGTGTTTCCTAGGGACCGTCACTTTTTTTGGGTCTTTCAGGCTAGCTTCTCCCGTGCCACAACGGTTAAGCTGTGCAAATAACATAGCTGATTGGCCATAAATTTTCGTGCTGTAAGGGGGATACATTTTGGTCTTCACCAAAGATAAGATGGTGGCTTAGTCTATGGCTGTGTGGAGACTCCATCAAACATGCTTCTCTGGCAAACTAGGCTGGGAAAGGTATCGTTTTGACTCTACTTCTTTAATTTATAAAAGTAAGTTGTTGTTTCTTATTTTGTTTATCAAAAGTGTGTTTAATTATTTTAGAATGGAAAGGCTCGGTCATAGTCTGCTACTATGAGTTCTTGGTCTGCTTCAGCAGGGCTGTTCGTGTTGCTACTATACGTGTCACGTCGGGCTATACTGCCATACGACAGGAATCAGAAAGAGGGGTCAAGAACTTTCCCACTGGAGAGTCTTTTTCGCAGTATGTATCGCTGGTAGACTTTGTGGAGCTTCTAGAAATAAGGCTCCTCGAGCCGCTGTGTAGGCATGTCTAGTGCCACTTCACCCCGGGGTCCCTCTGCAAGCAGCTGCACTTGGGCTCAATAGGCTCGCGACAATAAGGGACTATAGCTCTGTTCCTACCACTCCTCGACTCAACTTCTACGCTCTGATATCACAAGATGTTACAACGTTCGCGAGCACTGGACGTTCACCTAGCGGGGGATCGTGGGGGGTAGCGCGCAGCCTGCAAAGAATTTCGGGCCTCCAAGGTGTCATACGGATTCCAGAGGATGCCCTGGAAATGGAGGACTCAATCATGACGCAGGCACGATGTGCCTAACAGAAGCAAGGATATAGGTCAGCACAACTGGGCAGTCACACCACAATGCACACACTTTCACCCCAAATTCTCCAAGTTCATCACCAAAACTGATCTGAGAAACAAATTATACACTGTTGTGTGGTGGTGTCTGATGGATCACAGAGTGGCATATGTGTGGCCTATGTATGATGTGTGATGTGTAGGTGAATTGTACTCTGGTGTCATTGGAGTATTGAGCTATGTAATTCGACTCATAGACCAGAGTACCTAAGTAATGTGTCTGGTAGTGTGACTGCTCTCCTTTTTTTCTTACCAAATCTAAGTGGTAGAGTGCTGAGGTATACCGTACACTCAGTTGGGCTGTATTTTGTCTTTTTTTTTGGTCATTTTTGAGAACCAAGGGGTCTCACCCTGTAGGCCCCGCTGTCCTGGATCTCACCCTTTAGACCAGGCTGACGCTGACTAACTCTTGCTTACTCTAAAAGATGTCCAAGCCTTGGCTCTAGGCTCTTTGACGTATATGGTTGCTAGGATTAATAGGCGTAGACGGTGCTTTATACACACTCCTGGCCACCTGACGCCTTCTTACACATTACGGTAGAGTACTAAGACCGAACCTGGTACTAGTTATTCATATGTGGAGACCTTTATATCTCAGGAAAATTTTTTAAATTTTTGTATATGTTGTACGAAATGTACTGTTGTCTGCCATGTATTTTGGTTTGGTGTCGACGCTGTGGTTCATAAAGATGCAATATGCGAGCGCACACATGAGGTCAGAAAGCACGGAGATGGTGTTGGAATTTACACCTAGGTAAACTGGTAAGCATTTGTTCTGCCTCGAATTCAGAAGAGCAGAGTAGTGTTGGAGTTGCTGTGATAAGCAGGGACATAAGCTTCGTCAAGCCTACCGCCCATATTGCGGATATTAGTGCTCGCTCGTTTTCAATTTCCGTCGTTACTATCAATTGCTTGTGTGCCTTCATGTCTATGTGTGAGGATGCGGAGGCTTATCTCACCTTATCTGCAGAGCATGGCTTTGGAAGGCCGGCTAGAAAAACAAAACTGTTCAGCTCCATAGGAAAGGAAAAAAAGCCAGAGATTGAGACCCAGCGTGGTTGAATCGGTCAAGGTGCTACAATGCAGCTCGCCTTCGGTTTTACTCAGAGAACGTAGTCGAGAGGCACGTCGGACAGTTATGTGAGGACTTCTCATATAGCAGCAGGGGCACAGTAGCCTGTGGTGCAGCTCTTCGGTGAGAGTTTCGAGTCATTTTCGTAGGAGGCCACTTAAGGAACAATTTCTGACAGTGATCACCGTTAGGGGCGTGCCGTCGTATCCTGAAAATGAAAAAAGGCTGCAACCTCTGAGGGAGGGTGGGAAGAGTTTCCGGTTGGAAATTTCCAACTAGTCCCAGGTGATGTAGCCCTGGGACACCCTTTGGAGAGTCCCTCATGGTTCTTTGACTCAGGGAAAGACCGCTGACATTGGATTGATGAAAAACAAAAAAAAAAAAAAAAAAAAAAGGCACCTAGCGCGCGCGCGTGTCACCGCTCCCCGGGCATCACTGAATGGGAGGGGTGGAGCGTGTGGGGTTTTTATTGGTTGCGTATCCCTATGTAATTCTAAGCACTTGGGGAGCAGGAGTGTCATGGGCGAAGTTTCTTGTGAGTTCCAATGGGCTCAGCCTGGTCTATTCGCGCCACAGCCATGCTTGTTGATTGCCGATCGGTATTTGAGCGCAGTCGTGGACTACCAGAGGGAATGCTATTAGACCTGGGGATTAGCAATTACGTGCGATCTGCTTCAGAAAAGGATTAATACACTTATAACGCTCTAAATAAAAAAAATGAAAAAAAAGAAGTGAGGACAGAGTGCAGCGTACAAGTTTGGCAGAAATAAATGAAAACATAAGGGACTTGATAAGCCTTGAAGGGATGTTGGGGTGGAGCTGTACGGGAGAGACACGCAAGGGAAGATTCAGAGCCAGGATACCTTGGTATCCTTTTTTAGTTTTTTTTTTCCATTCAAGATATATGAATACTGACCAGATTTTGGGAAATGAGTGTGAGAAGATCGGCAGCTAACGGCAATACGACCAAATCTAAATTTTCACACATATTTAAATATTTTATTATAGAAATGCTGAATAGATTGTTGGCTTGTTGTAATTGCTGGAAGCACAGCAATGTACGCTGTCTTCGACATTCAGTCTTGTGGGCGCCGAGCCGGTTGTCGTGGCGGTTCTGCTATGTCGCCGGCCAGGAGCGTCAGAGAGTTCTCGGGGATTCCCTGCGGAAGATCCTTGACGTCTTTCCCCTTTCAGGGGAAATGAGTGTGTGGAGAGGGCTCTTTGTCAGGACCCAAACCCGTGCTCCTCATCTTTGGGCCTGCTTTGCATGTCCGCTCTCACTGGTCCTCGCAGAGGGACTGTAATCCCTGGGTTGGTGGGGAATGGCGAACTGCTGATGTACCACCACATTGGAAACCTTCGATTTAATCAAGGGTCTTATTCCGGGTTTGTCCCAGATTATTTCATGGCATCTCTTACAGCAGAAGATTGTAGAAAGACGCAAGACCCGCTAAAGGAGAGTTTGTCCTGTTCCTCTCCGTATCTACGACGTCCCTCACCAGCGGCCGCAGAGCTGAGCCACTGAATTGTACCTACTTTACATCATTTCAACATGTAGCTTGATTCTGAGGCGGCACCGCCACGATGCTGGAGACAGACTAATCAGGACAACAGAAACTGTCCTTTTTTGTACATCGACCGTTCACAGGACTAAATAAATAATTTATACAAATAAGACAATTATAAATTACAATATTTTAATTATCCCGTAATTTTGTATGATTATTAGCGAATAGGAAAGCGTTCCTAGTGCACGCACTAGCATTGGATATTATGGAGGGGCCTGGTGAGAAATTCAATAAGATCTCTCCATCCATCCACTGCTCCTCTTTCTCTCTTAACATGATGTGTCATTTTCTATTTCTTTATCTTTCCTTTCTGTATTTGTATCTTAATCCTTCTAGTCATCTAGGAATTCAGGATTAGACCATCTGGAGGTATTCTCTTTCTTTCTTAATCCTTGGCTTTGTAGGCCGTTTTGTTCTGAACCGTTCAGCCTCTAGAGCTTTCCTATTTTTTTTTATTTTTTTGGATTCCTTCGTTTGAAGGACCGCTATACTCGGTGTCTGCCCTGTAGGTACCCAGGGTGGTCCGGGAACCTTGCCACTCTGTAGTCCCAGGCTTGTGCCCCTTCTTGAACTGCACTAAAGATTCCTCACTCTCTTTGCCCTTCTTGAGTGCTAGGAATTATAGGGCGGTGGCGTGTCGCCACCTGGATGTTCTCTTGGCTCGAAGTGTTTCCTGTCCACCTACTTCTTATGACCATTACTAGTGAGGCTTCTTAACAGTTGGCGATGTTGACCAGCCAGGACTATATGTGAGACCGTTATCAATAGTTAAAGTTTGGTTTGTCTTAATAATTTTTTATGGGTGTAATTGATGGAGTGTGTACTGTCTGCATGTAGGGTTCGTCCGGCTGCCACCCTTTTTGTTCTGTGCCACACTTGGCCCGCAGAGGTCAGAACGAGTGTGTTGGGACTTTCCCTGCCGACCACTTGGGAGTTGTTCTTGCCATGGAATTGGAGTTTCAAGAAGGTTTCTTAGCCCCCCATTGCCATCCGGGGCCGTGGGGATCCAACTTCACTGAGGGGCTCCCTTCTGGCCATCACGAAGCAGTCCTGGAAAGTCGGGTGGTGGTGCCACAGATCATCTGCGTGCGCACCTATCTAACCGCCTTTAATACCAGAGGCAGAGGCAGGCGTCTTCATGGTTGAGTTCAAGGCCACCCTGTCCTACATAGAGTGAGTTCGTGAGCTTCCAGGTCACGCCTGGGCCTACACTTAGTATGGTCTGAGCACCCCTGTCCTCCAGAAAACTCTTAATCAAAAAAAAAAAAAAAACCCTCAGCGNACCGGCGTGGTGGCACTCGCCTTTTATCCTTAGCACTTGGGAGCAAGAGGCCTGGTGGATCTTGTGAGTTCAAAGGCCCAGCCTGGCTATCAGACGTGAGTTCCAGGAACAAACTGGGGTTCAGTGAGAACCCTGTCTCAAAAAGACAAAAAAACAAAACAAATTGCCTAACATAGTTGGGTATGTTGGAAGAAGCTCCAGATCCTGCCACACCTCGCCTGCGCTGGATCCAGCCTCTCCTGGGCAGGCAGAGCTGGCTCCAGTTGGACCCCTGTGCCTGGGTCAGCCAAGCTGCTCCAGTGGACCCCCCTGGCCGGGCAGCCGAGGCGACTTCAGTTGGACCCTGTGCCTGGGCCAGTCCGAGGCTGGTCCATGGACTCCTGTGCCTGGCCAGCCGAGGCGGGCTCCAGTGGACCCCTGTGCCTGGGCAGCCGAGGCTGGCTCCAGGTGGCCCTGTGCCTGGGCATCAGAGGCTGGCTCCAGACCTGTGACGCGCCGAGGCTAGGACGTGCCTGGGCAGCCGAGGCTGGTCCAGTGGACCCCTTGCCTGGGCAGTCCGAGGCTGTTTCCAGTGGACCTTTTGGCCTCGAGCCTCCCCATATGATTTACTCTGGAAGGGAAGTGTGGTCTTCCAAGGTGGCTGAAGGGCTGTGAGTGTGTACCCAAATGGCTTTCTCTGGCAAATTTAGGCGTGGGAAAGGTATCGTTTGGGACTCAGACTTCTTTAATATTGTAAATTTTTTCTTATATTAGCTTTTTTTAAAATTGTTATGTTATTTCCGAGTCACCTGTGTCATGAGTACCTGTCTGCATGCAGGGCGGTGTGCACCCGTGTGGCGTCAGCCATGCACAAGGAGGTCAAGAAGAGGGTGTCAGAATTCCCTGGATCTGTTAAGTTCTCCTTGGAATTGGAGTTCAGAACGGCTGCTCGAGCCGCCATTGGATGTGGGTGCTAAGGAGATTTAACCCAGGTCCTCTGCAAAGGTGGTTGGGGCATAATCCGCCAGGCCATCCGTCCAGAGTGCCTGCGACGTCTAGCTTCTAGGAAAGGCGCGAGATGTTCACAAGTGGGGCTGACTCCAACGAGTGGGTGCGGGGTGGGGCCATGAGAACCTAGCTCCGGTCATGGTGCAAGATGTCCTATCTGGAAGAGGTACAATGAGGCAGGATGGGGGGAGGCTAAAGAAGAAGGTTAGGCAGAAACTGGTATCAATGCAACACAGCTTTCCCATTCCAAGTTCAGAAACATAAAAACAAAATTACAGTGTGTGTGTGTTTGTGTGATGTGTGTGTGATGTGTGTGAAATGTGCTAGTGGTTATATGTGCATGAGCCAAGCCAGAGACAACTTGGAGTTAGATAAGAGGGGGGGGGGGTCTTTTTTTTACCAATAAGATCCTGGGTCCGTCGGGGGGGAGGGAAGGAGGAAAAACTTTTATTTTTTTTTTTTGGATGTTTGGACATTACGGGTTCTCGCCTGTAGCCCGCAGCATTCCTATGGGGAACGTACACGAGGGTCTGCTAGACCAGGGCCATGGGCCTGACTGCACAAAGAATCGCACGCTGCACTCTGCTCTTGAGTGCTAGGAAATTAAGGCGGGAAAATGCGCACAGCCCCACCGGGAAAAAGAGAAATAAATAAAATTCCAGCAATAAGACCACGCTGACTTATCTGATCAGAACCAGATTGTAGCTGAAGACCTTTTTAAAAAATTTTTTAAATTTTGTATGTGTATGAATGTACTGTCTGCATGTAGGTTTGTGCAACCTGTCGTGAAATGCCGCGGAGGTCAGAAGAGGGTGTTGGATCCCCTGGAACTGAGTTTCTCCCTGGAATTGGAGTTCAGACGGTTCTCAGCCGCGCATGCGGGCGCTGGGGATCAACCGGGTCCTCTGCAAAGAGGCAACGTGAAGGTCGGGTCTCATGCAAGTAGAGCAAGCTTTAATCCTTAGCACTCAAGTGAGGCAGTAGAGGCAGGCGGATCTTTGTGAGTCAAGGCCACCCGCGTCTACAGAGTGAGTTGTGAGTTCCGGACAGCTGGGGCTATAGGGAGACCCTGTCTCGAAAAAGACCAAAAAAAAAAAAAAAAAAAAAACCAGGCCGGGCTCGGTGTGCGCATGCCTTTAATCCTAGCACTTGGGAGGCAGAGGCAGCAGATCTTTGTGAGTTCAAGGCCAGCCTGGTATACAGAGCCAGTTCCAGGAGAGCTTGGCTACAGGGAGACTCCTGTCATCGAAAAGACCCAAAAAAAAAAAACAAACAAAAAAAAAGACCAGGCATTGATAGTGCACTCAAAGGCAACATTGTGAGTTCAAGGCCAGCCTGTATCTTTTTTTTTTTTTTTATTTTTAAAATAATATCCAGCTGCCAAAAGCATGCCAATCACTTGTTAATTATAATTTACTGTATGTTTATGAATGTACATGTCTGCATGCAAGTCTGTGCACCCGTGTCCGTGCGTTGCTTATGCACGCAGAGGTCAGAAGAGGGTCTGATTCCCCTGGAACTGGAGCTCTCCTGGGAATTGGAGTTTCAGACAACTCTAGGCCACCATGTGGGTACTGCGGGATAAGAAACCCTTGGTCCTACTAGTAAGAGCGGTCGGCGAGCTCTTAACCGCATAGGCCATCTCTCCAGCACCCGGCCAGCCGTGTATACATAAATGAGTTCCAGGACAGCTGAGCTACAGGGAAACCTATGCCTTAAAAAAGGACTAAATAAATAAAAATATATAAATAAAGAAATAAAATAAATACATAAAAAATATTAATACAATTAAGAGATTAGGATGGAGGTCATGCATGAAGACCTGGATTCAATACCCAACACCACATGATGGTATAAAACTATAATCTCATGCACTCAAAGGAAATCAGATACGGAGGATCTTTTTGAGCTTGACGTCAGCCTAGCTTCTTTTTTTTTTTTTTTTTTTTTGGTACTTTTTGAGAACAGAGGTCTCCCTGTTAGCCCAAGCTGTCCTGGAACTCACTCTGTAGCTGTCCTGGAGCTTGCTGCTTGCTTTGAACTCACAAAAGATCCACGCCTGCCTCTGGCTCATTGAGTGCTAGGATTAAAATGGCGTGCGCCACCCCACTCCTGGCCAGCCTGACTTATTACATAGTGAGTTCTAGACAAGCCAAGGCAACATAGTGAGACTTATTCTAACAATTCTTTATAAATATTTGTTATGTGATGAATCTATCTGTCTGCATGTTAGGTTTGTGCACCTGTTCGTGCGCGAAGCGCAGGAGGTCAGAACGAGTGGTTGTGGATCTCCCTGGAAACTGGAGTTTTCCTTGGATATTGGAGTTTTCCTGACGGTTCTCACCGCCATTGCGGGTGACTGTGGATCGCAACTGGGGTGCCTCTTGCAAGAGCAGTTTGAAATCCGGGCGTACGGTGGCACACGCCTTTAAATCCTAGCAACTCAGGAGGCAGAGGGCAGGCGGATCTGTGAGTCAGGCCACCATGGTCTATAGTAGTAGTGCGTGAGTTCCAGGCAGCTGGGCTACAGGAGACCCTGGTCTCGAAATAGTTCCAAAAAAAAAAAAAAAAAAAAAAAAAAAAACCAGCCGGGCATGGTGGCGCGATGCCTTTAACCTAGCACTTGGGAGGCAGGGGGCAGGCAGATCGTTTGTTGTGAGTTTCAGGCCGGCCTGGTGCGGTACAGGGCAGTTCCAGGGAAGCTGTGCTCACAGGGAGACGCCTGTCACGAAAAGACAAGAAAGAAAAACAAAGACAGAAAAAAGCAGGCTTGGGTGGGTGGCACGCAAGAGGGGCGACTGTGAGGTTTCAAGGCCGAGCCTGTGGTTCTTTCTTTGGTTTTTTTTTTTTTTTTTCTGGTAGAAAAGTTCGCGAGCCGCAATAAGCACTGCCGAAGTCACTTTATTGTATGTGTCTGTGATGTGGTATGAGATGTACTGTCTTGCAGTGGCAAGGGTCGTGCACCGTGTCGGGTGCGTGCGTAGTGGCCGCAGAGCGTAGAAGAGCCGGTCTCGGATCTCCCCTGCGAACTTAGGAGCCTCCTGCAGAATATTGGGTCAGTTTCAGGTGGTTCGCGGCCGCCATGTGGTGCTGGGGATAAAACCCTGGTCCCCTCTTGTAGAGCGGTGGGCTCTTAACTGACCGTAGGCCATCTCTCTTCCAGCCCCGGCCAGTCCATGTTCTACAGAGTGAGTTCTCAGGACAGCTGGGAAGCTACAGGAATGATCCTTGCCTTTCATAAAAACATATAATAGCAGGCGGCGTTAGGTGGCGCTTGCCTTTATTCCTAGCACCTTGGAGGCAGAGGCAGGCGCATCTTTGTTGAGTTCAAGGCCAGCCTTGGTCTACCCAGAGTTGAGTTCCAGGACAGCTGGGCTACAGGGTAGAGTCCTTCTGCAGAAAAAAAAAGAAAATAGACAAAAAAAAAAAAAAAGACTAAATAAATAATAAAATACATAAACATTTTAATACATTGAGATTAGGATGGAGGTCAGGCATGAAGACCTGGATTCAAATCCCAACACCCACTATGAATGGTATTAAACCTAATAATCTCAGCACTCAGGAATCAGATACAGGAGGATCTTTGTGAGCTTGACGTCCAGCCGTAGCTTCTTTTTTTTTTTTTTTTTTTTTTTGTCTTTTGAGAAGCAGTCTCCCTGATAGGCCCCCAGCTGTCCTAGAATACTCGACTGCTGTTAGACCAGGCTGGCCCTGGAAGCTCCAAAAGATCCGCCTGCCTGCTGGGGCTCGTGTGGAGTGCTTAGGATTAAAGGCGGTGGACGCGCACGCGGATCCTGGGCCAGCGCTGACTTGCGGTTACATAGGTGTGAGTTCTAGACCAGCGCAGGGTGACTACTTTATTAGGAGACCTTATCTAATTAATTTTTTTTAAATTTTGAATTGTGTTGATTGAATTGTACTGTCTGCAATGTATGGTTTGTGCACCTGTGTCGTTGCAATGCCGCAGAGGTCATGATAGATAAGAGGGTGTTGGATTTCCCTGGGAACTTGGAAAGTTTCTCCTTGGATGGAGTTTCAGAAGTTATCTCAGCTCTCCGCCACTGCCGTCTGGTGTGCTGTGGGATCCAACTGGCTCTCTGCAAGAGGCAGTATGATAATTTCGGGCTGTTGGTGGCACACGGCCCTTTTAATCCTAGCACTCAGGAGCAAGAGGGCAGGCGGATCTTTGTTGAGGTTCAAGGCCACCCTGGTCTTATTAGAGTGAGTTGTGAGTCCAGGTTCAAGCTGGGGCTATAGGGAGTAAAAAAAAAAAAAAAAAAAAACAAACATCAAAAAAAAAAAAAGTACGGTGCTCTCTACTCTAGCCATTTCTCCAGCTCCCTCAACATTTATTTTACTTTAATTAACAAAAGTTATAATTATGGGGCTGGAGAGAGGGCTCAGTGGTTAAGAGCGCCGCTGCTCTTGCAGAGGACCCAGGTTCGATTGCCCAGCACCCATCTATGGTGGCTGAAAACTCATCTTTAACTTCCAGTTTCCAGGGAGTCCCATATGCCCTTCTTTCGACCTTCTCGGCAACGCAATGACACAGTAGCACAAACTACATGCAGACAGTACATCTCATATATCTATTTATAAAAAATAAATAAAATAGCTTCACTTGGGAGGCAGAGGCAGGTGGATATTTGTTGAGCTTCCAAGGCCAGCCTGCTCCACAAAGCAAGTTCCAGGACAGCAGGGGCTTACAGGGAGACCCGTCTCAAAATAACCAAAAATAATAATTAATTAATTTAATTAATTAATAAATTTGTATCTGTCAAAAGATGGCTCCGCGCTAGGGGTTACATTGGAAAGAAATCTTGTCTCAAACAAACAACACACAAAAACCCATAATACAACCTGTCGTTTGTAGTGGCACTCGCTTTTAATTCCAGAACTTGGAGGCAGAGCTCGTGTTATCTGTATCAATGCCAGCCTCTACAGAGAGTTCCAGGACAACTGGCGTTACAGGGAAACCCTTGTCAAAAAGACAAAAAACAAAACAGAATCTAAATATGCGTGGGTATGTTGGAAGAGACCTCCAGATGCCTGCACTGCTCGTGGATCAGCCTCTCAAAATCAACCCACTCCAAACCACCAAGGTCAGGGAAGCTGGCTCCAATGGGCCCCTGTGCCTGGGCAGCCAAGCTGGCTCCAGTGGACCCCTGTGCCTGGGCAAGCGAGGCTGGCTCACCCGTGCGCACCTCCTGTCGCCTGGCGCCCCAACGCCCCGCACGGCTGGCCCTCCCAGATCCGGACCGCCGATGTGCCTGGGCACCGAGGCAGCTCCCAGGGACCCCTGTGCCTGGGCAGCCGAGGCTGGCTCCAGTGGACCCCTGTGCCTTGGGAGCCGAGGCTGGCTCCAGTGACCCCCTGTGCCTGGGCAGCCGAGGCTTGCTCCCGTGGACCCCTGTGCCAGGGCATCCGAGGGCTGGCTCCAGTGGACCGCTTTGCCTGGGCAGCCGAGGATGGTTCCAGTGGAACCCTGTGCATGGGCAGCCGAGGCTGGTTCCAGTGGACCTTTTGGCCTCTGAGGCCTCCCCCATAATGTTTTCTCTGGAAGGAAAGTTAGGTCTTGCCAAGGTGCGCTACAGGCTGTGAGACCCACACTGCTTCTCTGGCACAATTAGGGGGAAAAGGATAATCGATTTTGGGACTCTACTTCTTTTTGTAAATATTTTGTTTCTTCTTTTTAAAATGTTTATTGTATTGTCAAGTGGGTATGTGTATGGCGAGATACTGTCTCGATGCAGGCGTGTGTGCCACCCGTGATCGGCTTGTCTCCAAATGCCACATTGAGTTCAGAGAGTTCACTGCGCTCGCTATCTCCGCGTCATGTCTCTGCTGCAGATGTAACAGTCCAGACCGCATCGCGTCTCTTCCGAGCGCAATATACTCTCCTGCGCCCCGCCTCATGGCTATGAGTGTGCGTGCGGCACGCGCAATGCGGATTGCTAGAATGTATATATCCTCTCAATACATCAGGCCCTATCACTCTATCAAGGAGGTTGGTCAGCTATCGAAGCTCCAGACCGTCAGGCCTCATAACCCTATGATCTCACAAGCTTCTTCTATACTCTACATCAAACACGACATGCACAGTGGAAGCACAGACTGTCAACAAGTGGGCTGGATCAACCTCAACGAGGGGGCGGGCGGGGGCCTGTGAGAGAAATCCATAGAAACTCCAGGTGTCAGTCAAAAGATTCCTGATGGAGACGGTGCAATGAGGCAGTATGGCATTACACAGGAAGAGACTATTAAAACTCACGAGAAAAACTGATCGGATCCACTCGCAACAAACAGCTCATCATTCCCGCACTTCCAAGATCAGGAAGAACATAACAATCAAAAATCATAGTCACGACGCGTACTGCAATGCCTGATATATCGGGACCGAGATCTGATTGATGGTGGAAAAGCAGTATAGATATCATAAACTACGAGTCGATACATCCCAGCGTCCAGCGAATACACTCATCAGCACTCTCGCATGACCTGGAACTGATGGAGCTCTATAGATACTCCCACAAGACAAGCGACAACGGCGATCATACCCACCTATCGATTGGCGTATACGCATCCTGGCGATTTCCGCGCTTAACGAACAGCAAGCAGATGCTACGAGACCACCTATAAGCGAGGTTTACGTCTCGCACTATAATAAATATCTTATGAACGGTTGTATATCTTACAACATCGCACACACGATATCTGCATATCTTATCGCAACAATACAGCCGATTCACGCTTACACCACGCTGATCCATCCAACACACACACATTTACGCGCGAACTCAACTCTGTACGACAAGCTGGCCTTGAACAAACAAAGATCCCACCTGCCTCTTGGCTCTTGAGTGTGCTAGGATTAAAAGGCTTGTTGGCGCCACCACTCCTGGCCAGCCTGGCTTCTTACATAGTGAGTTCTACACCAGCCAGAACTTAACTAATAGTGAGACCTTATCTAAAATCTTTTTTAAATTTATTGATGTGTATGGAATGACTGTCTGCATGTAGGTTTGCTGCACCTGTGGATCGTGGCAGATGACCGCGAGAGGGTTCAGAGAAGGAGGAGGATGTTGGATTCCCCTGGAGGGGACTGGAGGTCGTGATCTCCTGGAATGTGGGGAGTTCTGCGAGACGGTTCTTCAGCCGCCATCGGGCCCGCTGGGGATCCAACCTTCGCGGCTTCCTCTGCAAGACGCAGTTCCGAAGTCCGGGCGTGGTCCACCACGCCTTTTAATCCTAGCACTCAGGGGCAGAGGCAGGCGGATCCTCTTGTGCAGTCTCAAAGCCACCCTGGTCCTCAAACAGAGTCCGGTTCGTGTGTTTCCAGGCCAGCTGGGGTATATGGAGACCCATGCTCTCGAAAAGTCCAAACAAAAAAAAAAAAAAAAAAAAAACCAGCCGCGGCATGAGTGGCGCCCATCTGGCCTTTCAACTCCTAGCACTTTGGACGCAGCAGGCAGGCAGCATCTTTGTTGAGTTCAAGGCCATAGTCTGGTCTACAGAGCCAGTTCCAGAGCAGCTGGAGCTATACAGGGAGACCTTATGTCGAAAAGACAAAAAAAAAAAAAAAAAAAAAAAGCCAAGGACCTTGATGGGTGCAACTCAAGCAGGCACTGTGACGTTCAAGGCCAGCCGTTTCTTTTTTTTTCTTTTTTTACAAAATCCAGCGCAAAGCCACTGCCAATCATCTTTTATATTTAACACAGCGCCCTGCCCGTTAATGGACATGTACTGTCTTGTCATGCAAGTCCTGGTGTGCCTTCTCCGTCCACCACGTGTCCAAGTCCGGCTTAGCCGCAGAGTCAGAAAGAGAAAGGTCTCGGACTTCCTGGTCGAACTAGGCAGCCTCCTGGAATTGCAGCTCCTTCGGCTCTCATGGCCGCTATGTCGGTAGCGCTTCGTGGGATAGAACCCTTGGTTCCTGTGTAAGACTTAAGATGCGGTCGCGCTGTCTCTTAAACAATCGCCTAGGTCAATCTCGTCCATGCCCTGGCCAGCTCTGTTCTACAGAGTGGTTCCAGGACCAGCTGCCTATATAAAAAAAAAAACAGAAAGAGCACAGATAAATGAGCTAACAGTGCAGCTAAAAACACTTGAAAGACAGCAACAAATAAACCCTAAACGCAACAGACAGGAATAACAAAAATCAGAGTGGAAATTAATGAAATAGAAACAAAGAAAACAATACAAAAAGCAACAATAGTCAGCCCTCGACACAAGGGTTTGTAAAAAAAAAAAAAAATCAACCAATCCAAAAGTTGGTACTTTGAGAGAATAAACAAAATAGGCAGACCCCTAGCCCAGCTAACCAAAAGAAAGAGCAACTCCAAATCAATAGAATTCATGATGAAAGGATATATCACAACAGACAATGAAAAGATCCAGTCAATCATACAGGAATACCTCAAAAAACTATATTCTACTAAATTTGAAAACCTAAGAAAATGGATGAATATCTGCAATCTGGGGAATTTCCAAAGCTAAACCAAGAAGAGATTGACAGCTTAAACAGACCCATAATATATGAAGAAATTGAAAACGTAGTAAGAGACCTCCCAACTAAAAAAAGCCCAGGACCAGATGGTTTCACAGCAGAATTCTATACAACATTTAAAGAGGTCTTACAACCATTATTACTCAAACTTTTCAGAAGGATACAACCAGAGGAAAATCTCCCAAATTCCTTCTATGAAGCCAGCATCACTCTAATACTAAAACCAAACAAGGATGCAACCAAAAAAGAGAACTACAGACATCTCATTAATGAATTCAGATGCAAAAATTCTCAACAAAATACTTGCAAACCGTATACAGACTCAATCAAAAAGATCATTCACCATGATCAAGTTGGATTCATACCAGAGATGCAAGAATGGTTCAACATATGAAAATCAATAAATATCATAAAACACATAAATGGACTGAAGGACAAAAACCACACAATCATCTCAATTGATGCAGAAAAAGCCTTCGACAAAACCCAGCATCCCTGATGATTAAAGTACTAGAGGGAATTGGACTGGAAGGATCATTCCTCAACATAATCAAAGCCATATATAAGAAATCCACATCCAGCATCATCCTAAATGGAGAAAAGTTAGAAGGATTCCTCATAAAGGTAGGAACCCGACAAGGCTGCCCTTTGTCACCACTCCTCTTCAATATAATGCTTGAAACACTGGGTAGGGCAATAAGACAAGAAAAGGAAATTAAAGGAATATTAATTGGAAAAGAGGAAATAAAACTATCCCTTTTTGCAGATGATATGATAGTTTACCTAAGGCATGCTAAAAACTCCACCAGAAAACTCCTAGAAATGATTAAGAGTTTCAGTAAAGTGGCAGGACACAAAATTAACCTAGAAAAATCAGTAGCTTTTCTTTACAACAACAACAAGCAACTGAAGAAGGAATACAATAAGACCTTCCCAATGACAATAGCCTCAAAAACAGTAAAATACCTAGGAATAAACCTAATCAATACCACCAAAGATCTCTACAACAAAAATTATAAACTCCTGAAGAAGGAGATTGAAGAAGACATCAGAAGATAGAAAGACCTCCCATGCTCATGGATTGGAAAAATTAATATAGTAAAAATGTCCATTCTACCCAAATATACAGATTCAATGCAATTCCAATTAAAATCCCAAGGACATTCTTCACAGGCTTGGAAAAAAATTCTTAAATTCACATGGAACAACAAAAGACCCTTGAATAGCTGAAGCAACCCTGAGTGAAAAGAGCAATACAGGGGGGATCTCTATACCAGACATCAAACTATATTACAGGACTATTGTCATAAAAACAGCCTGGTACTGGCACAAAAACAGACCTGTAGACCAATGGAACAAAACTGAAGATCTAAACTTGAGCACATACAATTTCAGCCACCTCATAGTTGACATGGGGCCAAAAAGACTCAGTGGAGGAAAGACAGCATCTTCAGCAAATGGTGTTGGCAAAACTGGATCACCACTTGTAGAAGAATAAAATTAAACCCTTACCTCATACCCTGTACAAAAATCAACTCCAAATGGATCAAAGACCTCAATGTGAAACCCAAAACTCTAAAGGTGATAGAAGAAAAAGTTGGCAGCAACTTACAAGATATAGGTGTAGGAAAAGACTTTCTTTTTTAAATGTTATTTATTTTTTATGTGTATGAATGTACTGTCTGCATGTAGGTTTATGTACCCGTGTTGTACAATGCCACGGAGGTCAGAAGAGGGTGTCGGATTCCCCTGGAACTGGAGTTCTCCTAGAATTGGAGTTACAGATGGTTCTCAGCCACCATGTGGGTGCTGGGGATTGAACCCGGGTCCTCTGCAAGAGCAGTCGGTGCTCTTAACCGCTAGGCCATCTCTCCAGTCCTAGGAAAAGACTTTCTAAATCAGACAGCAGCTGCACAGGAAACAAGGTTGACAACTGACAAGTGGGACCTTATTAAACTCAAAAGTTTCTGTACAGCAAAAGAAACAATCAGGGAATTAAAGTGAAAACCCACAGAGTGGGAGAAAACCTTCACTGCTGATTCATCTGACAGAGCATTAACTTCCAGAATATATAAACTACTAAAAAGACAAAGAAGAAAACAAATGACTCACTCAAAAGATGGAGTAAAGAGCTAAGCAGAGAATTCACAAGCAAGGAAATAGAAATGGCTGAGAAACATCTTAAAAAGTGTTCAACATCAATAATAATTAAGGAAATGCAAATTAAAACCACTTTAAGATATCATATAAGGAGCTGGAACCAACCTAAATGCCCCTCAACTGATGAGTGGATAGAGAAAATGGGTACATCTACACAATGGAGTTCTATGCAGCAGTAAAGAAAGATGACATCACGTGCTTTGCAGGAAAATGGCTGGAGCTAGAGGACATCATGCTGAGTGAAGTAACACAGTCCCAGAAAAACAAACGACGAATGGTATCCCTCATCTGTGGATGCTAGTGCCAATTACCCAGTTGTAAGTATTTCTTGTGTAGGGCCCCCTGAGCTTTTGTCCAAAGCAGTTGGGCATAACGCATTTTGGAAACAACAACAACAACAGAAAAGACTGCATCAAAGAACTGACTGAAACAGTGAACTTCTGCTCAAAACAGTCAACTTCCCCATGGAAAATATTGAGAATGACTAAGAGATGGAAAGCATGTCTGGCAGAATGCATGAGCTCTGGCGGGGTGGGGGAATGAGCGGGAACACGGGTCTAGATTTGTTAAAAATAAATAAATTTATGTGAAAAAAAAAAAGATATCATCTCATCCTGATAAGGCTGGCAAGGATCAAGAAAACAAAAGTTACTAAATGCTGGAGAGGGTGTGGGGAAAGGGGAACACTCATCCACTGCTGGTGGGAATGACAACTTGTACAACCACTATGGAAAACAGTATGGAGAACGCTTAAAAGACTCAAAATGAGCCTACTACCTGACCCAGCCATACCACTTCTGGGAATATATCCATCAGACTCTTCCTACCGTAAAGATACATGTACAGCCATGTTTATTGCAGCTCTCTTCACAATAGCAAAGAGCTGGAACCAACCCAAGTGCCCCTCAACCAACAAGTAGATAGAGAAAATGTGGTACACCTACACAATGGAGTTCTATGCAGTGGTAAAGAAAGATGACTTCATGAAATTTGCAGGTAAATGGATGGAACTAGAAAATTTTATGCTAAGTGAAGTAACACAATCCCAGAAAAACAAAAGATGAATGGTATCCTCATCTATGGATACTAGTACCAAGTACCTAGTTGTAAGACAAACTGAGCAACATTAATGTTATATTCCTCATGATCTAAAGACAACTGTGCTCTTGCATTGTGAATCCCTAAACAGGTTCTAGAGCTGACCTAACATTTATTTTCAGAACTTGGGTTTTTGGTACATGATGGAGGGTATGTGTGCATCTTTTAGAGTAATATAGGATTAAAATGGAAAGATGAAAATCAAGAAATGTGATATGGAAATAACATACAGTTTGTTTCCAAAGGATACAATTTTAATATAGGTGCAATGTAATAGGCTAGTGCAACTTAGCCTTTCTGGGTGCTTAATGACCATACTTAACACCCATACCAATTTGGCCAAGGGACCTAAGGGATAACTTTGTTCCTTGCCCTCAGAGGTCAACCAAGTCTTACAGGATTATGCATGGGGGCATCTCTTGAAATGTCCTGCAAATGTGGGTCACCAGTCTTCCTGTTCAATGAGGTCTTGGAGAGCCACTGGTGAGACTTCAGCCAGTGTCCAGTCTATAAAGAGGAGAGTCTGCTCATGCTTCAGAAAAGGAAGCCTGGTCTAGCAAGACCTGATTTTGTCCTCGAGTGGACAAAACTGGTAAATGAAAAGCTGAAAGAAACAAGGCACTCCCACCCTCCCCCCCTCAAAAACAAACCCCAAGAGACCCCTGAGGGCCAGATCTTCAACTGACCTTGAGAAAACAAAAACCTTGGTTAATCTGGGCTAACTGTGTGGCTTTAAGCATCCAAAAGGAAAGTACAACCAGATATAAATAATCAGTAAGACTAGAGAAACTGTACTGCAGACATAAAACTTGAGATCTTAGTAAAAAGACAAAAAGAAAGAGTACTATTGTTTGGCCTGTCTTCAATTCTTACTGGCAAGTGCATCTACTCTGTAGCTGCCACTGCTTTTGACACTCCTCAAAGACATGAGACACAGCTTTTTAACCTTCCAATATGGACTGAAGACTCATGTCTCTCTAAGAATCCTCCAAACCTCCAAGCCATATGGGGACTACTGAGAGACCCAACTTGTGGACTAAACAGCTAAGGGGATGTCAGCCTCATCAGAATATAGACTGCCATTGTTGGACTACCTGGGCTGTATCATGAAGGTCAGTACAGGGGGATCAAGACAGGATGTGTGCTTACTGAACTTCATTTGAGGGAACCATAGGAGGGAAAGACCTCAATGTGGAGCAAAAGTACAGGATTGATGGTTGTTTGAGATTGCCAAGGAGGAACCTTCAAGCACTTCCTTAAGGAAAACATGACATCCTTTAGGGGAAAAAATCCTCCAATTCAAGTGATATGTGTGTATGTATGTATATATTTATGTATGCATATAACTATGTATATATATGTATATACACTGTAGCAATAAGAGTTGGAGAGAACAACAACAAAAGAACTGAAAAAACTCTGGAAAGACTCAGAAAAAGATGCAGGACATGTATGGCAGAGTGCAGGGACTCAGGTGGGGTGGGAGGCATGGAAAGGGAAGTGACTCTAGATTCAATTGAGAAATGATGTATGACTTATGGAAAAAGTTTAATAACAATAAAAAAAATTTTTAAACGAAGTGCACAGCATACATGCAATGACTGCAGAGGCCATCAGACCCCTAAAACTGATGTTATGGGGAGTTGTTAGCTGCCATGTGGGTGCTGGGAACCAAACCCAGGTCTGCAAGTACAGCCAGTGCTCTTAACCACTGAGTCATCTCTCCACCCCAGCCTTGGTTTTGAAAGATGAGGTTGTCCCAGTGAAGGAGAAGTTGTCCTGGCACTTACAATCCCCCTTCTACACACCTAGTGCAAGGATGGCAGGCATGGAGCATCAAGGACTTTTTTTAGATGATTTACAGGTAGTTCTGAGCAGATTCAGGCTTCCTGGAAACCTCCCTGACCTCCATTGTCCTTCTCTGAAAGCCTGGCTCAGGAGCTCAAGCTGGGCTGGGCCAGACCAGCAAGCAAAGCAAGTGAGAGCTAGGTCATCCAGAGAGTTCCCTGTGGGCAGCTGCACCAGCCTACCCAGTCCCAGCCTTTATTCGTCACACAGCTTCCCACCCCTGGGTTCCCCCCTCTTCCTCTGCCCGCCCAGCTCTTTGAGGCATAGCTGGCCCTGCTCCCAGCCCAGCCCCTGCCACCTGGGACTCGGCTGGTAATCCCTCTTTACTGGCTAAAAATATCCCTGGATGGAAGGAGAAAGACCAAGGCTTTGTGCTGAGGGGCCCAAGGCTGGGACAGCAGAGGAGAGAGGAGGGGAAAGGAGGGGATGGAAGTAAGGGGAGGGCACAGAGGGAGGTCTGTGAGGGAGGGAGAAAAGGGGGAGGGAAGGGGGGTAGAGACAGAGAGAAGAGATGAGAAAAGACAGGGTAGAGATAAGAGAAGAGGAGGGGACGGAAGGAAGGGGAGGGAACAGAGGGAGGGAAGGGGAGTAGAGACAGAGGGAGAGGAGATGAGAGAAGATAGGGGAGAGATGAGAGAGGGGAGAGAAGAGGAGGGAAGGTGAAGGAAGGGGAAAGAAGGGGAGATGTGCTGAGCCCTGCTCTGCCCTCCCTCCCTCCCAAGGGCCTAAGTATTCAAGTCTGATCCCCACAGCTCTTCAGAGCCTCCAAAAGCCTGGAAGCCAGAACAGGGAGATGATAACAGTCTAAACAAACTCTTTTGTCCTCCACCATGACCAAGAGTCTACTGAAACAAGGGACCCCAAGAAACCAGAATTCCTCCCTGGAGTCTCTTGCTGGAAGAAGAAACACCTAAAGCCAAAGCCAGACAGCATGGGAACTTTTCTCCAATAAAGAGATTTCACACATCAGTGACCACCTGTCAGACCACCTTCCAGGAGCAACCTGCTAGACAGTGAAGGGCAGGTCCCCACCTTGACAGGACAGATTACCCATACACAACTCTGGCCTCCACGTAAACCTTAATCTCCCTTTAGGACCCCAAAGATGGACTTAAGGGATCATTCTCTCTACCCCTCTTCCCCAAGTGCCCACACTGATATTTTTCTACTTTCATTATTAATTTGGCTGTTTTAATCGGCCGATGAAGGACTGAACCTGGTTTATTGGGGCATAGACTGTACCCCCCACGCCCTGTAACACCAGTATCCCCCATCAACCAACTCTTGGGCCTCTGCAGGGGGTCAGAGACTGTTCTGTTTTGTTTTCAGACTAGCTGAAAACAGCACCAGATTGTGGGAAAGGAAGTCAATTCAGACCACACACACGCACACACACACACATACACACACACACACACACACACATTCAAACACATACACATATTCAAACACATACACATACACACACACATACACATACACACACGCATACACACACATACACACACACACATACACATACACACATTCAAACACATACACACACATACACACACACACACACACACACACACACACACACTTCTCACGGTAGTCTCACTGCCCACTCTGGCCTGGGCTCACCTGATTCCTATGGCCTGAGGCCCAGGCAGGCCTTGACATATCAGGGACTGAGGTAAGAGATCTGTTTGTAGACTGCCATAGCCAATCCTGCACAGGACCCTGGCTGTCCCTGCCACATGCAGCTGACTCTGAAGGGCTCAACAGAGTATTAAAGATCAGATGTAGAGAAAGCCTGGGAGACACCCAGCTGCTCCCCTATAAACACCTCAAGGAAGGTCTTAAGTCCATCGCTCTGCCCTGCCCTGGTCCTTCATAGGCTGCTGTATCCCTGTCCTTCCCACACTGAGCCTGTTCATCCCCCTCTGCCCTCCCAGCTCATCTCCCAGCAAGTTTCTGACTCATCTTAGCCCTGGACTTTTGAATGCACAAACTTAGAAGGTTAACTCTGGGTCCTGTGAGATGGCTCAGTGGAAGGGGTGCTTACTGCCAAGCCTGATGCCCTGAGTTCAATTTCTGGGGCCCAGAAGGTAGAGGAAAAAACCAACTATCACACGTTGTCCTCCAACCTCCAAAGTTGTGCTCAAATATGCCCAGACTTAAATAAATATAATTTTAAACTTTTTAAATTTTTTATTTATATTTTATGTGTCTGAGTGCACTGCCTGCATGCATGTAGGTGCACCTGTGTCATGCAATACCTACTTTGGACAGATGACTGGAGTAATGGCGGTTATTAGCTTCCATGTAGGTGCTGGGAATGGAACCCTGGTCCTCTGCAAGAGCAGCCAGGACTCCTAACCACTGAGCCATCTCTCCAGGCCCATAAACTTTCTTTAATGTCAATGCTAAATGAGTGTATTAGCATACGCCTCTCATTCCAGCACTTGGGAAGCAGAGGCAGGAAGAATGCAATGCCTCGGAGGTCAGAAGAGGGTGTCAGATTCCCCTGGAACTGGAGTTCTCCTGGAACTGGAGTTACAGATGGTACTCAGCCGCCATATGGGTGCTGGGGATCGAACCCGGGTCCTCTGCAAGAGCATTCAGCGCTCTTAACCACTAGGCCATCTCTCCAGCCCCCAGAAGGACTTTCTTGATGTGGCCTTCAAAGGTTTTTTTTTGTTTGTGTTTTGTGTTATTTTTATAGGTCTCCCTGTAGCCCCAGCTGGCCTGGAGCTCACTCTGTAGATCAGGTTGACCTTGAACTCACAGAGATCTGCCTGCCTCTGCCTCCCACAAGCTAAGATTAAAGGCATGGGCCACCACAGCCGGCTTAAAGACTGTTCTTAGCCACCATGTGGGTGCTGGGAATCAAACCTGGGGCCTCTGCAAGAGCAGTTGGCGATCTTAACCACTGAGCCATCTCACCAGCCTGGCCTTCAAAGTTTTTAACCATAACAGGGATGATGCAAAGAAAGAAAAGGAAAGGGACCCTAAGACCAAACACTGGCTTTTGGCCTCAGCCCTCCACAGCCACCGGCCTCCCTGATAGAAGGGACAAATATTCAGGGACTAAGCTCCCAAGACCTGTTTCAGATGCAATCAGCCAGGACACTGGGTTGGGCATGCCCTAACCCTTAGTCCCCAATATGGGCCTGTCCCACTTGCAGTCAGAGGGGACATGGAACATGGACTGCCCTCAGGAACATCCTGGCACACCCACAAGGGCCCCGGATTACTAATTCCCCACTGCTACAGCATCAGTTGAGACTCCCAACTTGAACTCCAGCTCACAGGGGCAGTGGTTGACACCATATCCTTTATCCTGGACACAGGACCTTGTTTCTCTCTCTCATCTCTTGGAAGGTACTTACCATAAAGTCCCATATTACACTTACGGGAGTCTCGCGTATCCGGGCCAGCCCCAGGAGCATTCCACCTGATTGGGAGCTTAACTCTCACTCACTACTTTTTAGTTGTGCCAGAATGTCCTATGCCCCATCTAGGATTTATGGGCAAAACGCAAACTTTCTATTTCTCTCCCTCCTATAGATGCTGTCAGCATGTTTTATCTTCAACTAAACCCTGGAGGGCCCTCTCCCTCCTTCTCCTCTGTTCCCCCTCCTTCACCCTCTTCCCCCTCCTCCTTCCCCTCTTCCCTATTCCCTTCCACCCATCCTCTGGACTCTCCGATAAGAAATCCCCTAGTTCCACACATAGACCAACCACCATTGCCCTGCATCACTGTGACCTTAAAGGACCCTCACTCCTACATGACCCAAGGTTAGTATCCCTGACCCTGAACACTTGTGGAGGGCTCAAACCCATAATAATCCACCTCCTAAAAGCTTACCTTCTGACCCCTGTCAGTCCCCCTCACAATACCCCTATGCTCAGAGTTAAAAACCCAACAGAACTTTTCATTTAGTGCGAGGCCTCAGAAAGTCAATGAGGCTACCATACCACATGTCCTGTTGTACCTTATGCCTACGCCCTCCTACCCGATGTTCCCTCCACTGAAACCCACTCATCGTTTGACAGCTTAAGGACACCTTTGTTACCAGCCCATTATACTCATATTCGAGCCATTTCCACATTTATCCCCTAAGCCCTGCACCTAACTTGGACTGCCCTACCACAGGCTTCAAACAGCCACCATTACTCTGACCAGGCTCTACAACAGAACCTTCCTTCTCTCAACCTACATCCCACAATGTCCCACAGTGTTTACATGATTTCCTGTGCAGTCTACACCCCAGGATCTGTACAGTGTGTAGATGATCTCCTGTGCAGTCTCCATCCCAGGATCTCTACAGTGTGTAGATGATCTCCTGTGCAGTCTACATCCCAGGATGGGTACAGTGTGTAGATGATCTCCTGTGCAGTCTACATCCCAGGATCTGTACAGTGTGTAGATGATCTCCTGTGCAGTCTACATCCCAGGATCTGTACAGTGTGTAGATGATCTCCTGTGCAGTCTACATCCCAGGATCTCTACAGTGTGTAGATGATCTCCTGTGCAGTCTACATCCCAGGATCTCTACAGTGTGTAGATGATCTCCTGTGCAGTCTACATCCCAGGATCTCTACAGTGTGTAGATGATCTCCTGTGCAGTCTACATCCCAGGATATCTACAGTATGTATATGATCTCCTGTGCAGTCTACAACCCAAGATCTCTACAGTGTATAGATGATCTCCTGTGCAGTCTACACCCCAGGATTTGCACAGTGTATAGATGATCTCTTATCCAGTCTACATCCCAAGATCTGTACAGTGTGTAGATGATCTGCTGTGCAGTCTCCATCCCAGGATGTGTACAGTGTACAGATGATCTCCTGTGCAGTCTACATCCCAGGATGGGTACAGTGTGTAGATGATCTGCTGTGCAGTCTATATCCCAGGATATCTACAGTATGTATATGATCTCCTGTGCAGTCTACATTCCAGGATCTCTACCGTGTGTAGATGATCTCCTGTGCAGTCTACATTCCAGGATCTCTACAGTGTGTAGATGATCTCCTGTGCAGTCTATATCCCAGGATCTGTCCAGTGTACAGATGTTCTCCTGTGCAGTCTACATCCCAGGATCTGTACAGTGTGTAGATGATCTCCTGTGCAGTCTCCATCCCAGGATCTGTACAGTGTGTAGATGATCTCCTGTGCAGTCTACATCCCTGGATCTCTACAGTGTGTAGATGATCTCCTGTGCGGTCTATATCCCAGGATCTGTCCAGTGTACAGATGTTCTCCTGTGCAGTCTACATCCCAGGATCTGTCCAGTGTACAGATGTTCTCTTGTGCAGTCTCCATCCCAGGATCTGTACAGTGTGTAGATGATCTCCTGTGCAGTCTACATCCCAGGATTTCTACAATGTACAGATGATCTCCTGCAGTCTACATACCAGGATCTCTACAGTATTTAGATGATCTCCTCTTGTGATAAATACTGCTAACCAAAGCTTTAAAACAAACATTGGCCATGTCTTCCACCTTAATATTACCAGACCTCTGTAAGTGTTTCTTGTTTCTTCATATGAATCACAGTCAGGCCTTAGTATTTCTTGCCAACCAGCAGGGAGACAAGTACACCCCCTCCTGTGGCTTATCCATGTAAACAATTAGATTTGGTTACAAGGGGATGGCTCCCCTTCCTGCAGGTCCTGGTCATTCCAGAAGCTAACAAAATTTCCTTACACATCCTTCTGACTGTCTACTCTTATTCTCTTAAAGATCTTCCTCAGCCACTGAGCCTTCCTGGCCTTACCAGGCTCTAGGGTACAGATTCTACATGCATACATCCTTCACCCTAACCTTCCAGCCCTGTTCAATCGTCACCCTGCCACCCTGCTGCCCATTTGCATTGCTTCTAAATCTTGGACTCCCTTATACTCATATACTCCTTCAGCTCCTCTACACACATCATGACTACCCCTAAACCCATGACTGGCTTATAGATGGAAGCCCTCTAAAACCACCCCCATGGGCCTTAGGATATGCCATCATCCAAGGCCACCCCAGATCCCCTCAAATTTACACTTTCATTGAAGCCAAACCTCTGGCTCCAGGCACCACCTCTCAACAAGCTGAGCTTACGGCCCTTATTCAAGCTTTAGCATTGGCAAAGGGGTTTCTGTTAACATCTACACAGATTGAAAATATACATATAACACCATTCATTCAAGTATTTTAATTGGCAAAGAAAGAAGGTTCCCCATTCCCCAATAATCAACGCCTCTTTTGTCCAGGACCTTCTAGACACTGCTCTTTTTCCCTCTAAGGCAGCAATTATCAACTGTCAAATGACACAATTCTCTTTTAAACTACCCAGCAAGATAGCTCTCACACATCCAGATCTCTCCCTGCTCCCCCATAGCCAATCAAGCAACCCTGATCCCACCCCTCCCACTCAAGATGTTCTTTCATATCTATACTTCCTCCTACACTCCAATCAAACCCTACTTTCCTTTCTACAAAATCATTATTTCCCTCCAACCATCAGATAAACAGTTCCTTAAAAAGGCTGATAGACAGCCATAGTATCTGTCAAAGAACTCCAATACCAAGCTACCCTAATTTCCCACTCATCAAATGTAAGCCCTCCTACCAGCCATGCATGGCACATGTCCTATTAAGACAGAAAACTATCTTTTAGTTATAACTGGCGCCTTTTTAGGATGGGTTGAAGCTTTCCCCTCCACGAATAACACAGCGTCCACAGTAGCCCCACTATTAATTGCAGAACTTATCCCCCAATTCAGCCTGCCATTCATCTTACAATTAGAAAATTGTCCTGAATTTCTATCTACTATCACCCAAAAATGTTGCCAAGTACTACCCCCCACTCAATTCCCTGGAGGTTCCAGATCCCTTATCATCTCCAACTGTCTCAACAAGGTTTAGAGGGTAAATCAGACCATCAAAGAAATCCTCACAAACTCCCCTTGGAGCTAAAATGGGACTAGGTTCAACTTCTGCCAGGCGTTGCTAAAGACCCCTGCCAAAACCCCTCTGTGACCAGTCCCTTTGAAGTCATGTATGGGAGACCTATGATCGCCCCCCAACTCTCTCCTAAGACCCCATTACTTCCTCCTCCCATTTCTCAGGCAGAGTTCTGGAGACACACTGATACTTCCCTACCCAACACTTCCCTTTCTAACATAAAGTTGAGAGATATGGTCTACATTTCTGATCCTCGCCATCAAACCCAGACTCCAAAATGGAAGGGGCCACATAAAGTCATCTTATTAATCCTTACAGCACCCTAACTCCAGGATTTCCCATCCTGAATCCACCTCTCAAACCTCTTTACAAAAGCCCCAAAGCCCCCCCCCACCCTCTCTCTGGTTAATAACTGGCCCTACTTCTCTGAAAATAACCAGACTGCCCCAAATCAACAAACTCCCCCCCAAACCCAAATAGGATGGCTCTACATGAGCTTTTACTCTGTAGCATTTGCCACTCTTTCCTGGCCCATCTCAAGAAGACTCAGTCACACCTCCCGGAAGGAATCCTAGCAACAGGCATTCCTCATTGTGCCTATTCCCTTCTAATCACAGCCATACAGAGGGAAACTTTACAAATGGCCTGTATTTTCAGTAAAACAGTCAATCTCACTGCATTAGGAGAAATTAATCAGGAAATGAAAGAACTTCATACATCAGTTCTAAAAAACTCAAGCCAGTATCAATTTTCTACATTCAATCATCAACATTCCTGGAACGTTCTGTTTTAATATCACTGACAATTTCAACAACAAATAGTCTACATCAAACAAGAAGTTAATTTAAAATTCAAGTAGGCAAATTCTAGTCACTCCCAGGGCAATGGTGATCCTGGCTAACCCCTTACCAGGACCCTTAGTTTGCATTCTTCTCCTTTTAACTTTTGCCTCTTGACTAATTAACTGTCTGCAAAATTTTCTCCAGAACCCCATCCAGGTATTGCCCAGTCTACCTCAGCCAAACATATGAAGGCCTGGTTCCTGCTTCAAAGTCCACACTGCCTAATCTCCTCTGGTCCTGAGTCCAATCCCTGAAGAACCCCCCAATTGCTCTGACCAGCAGGAAGCAGTCAAGATGACAAACCATGCCCCCTTTCTGTATTTGTCCTCAGGATCTGGTAAGAGGGATAAATGGGCCTCAAGCCGGGTTAAGCAAATCTCACCTCAGACCAAGCTAAACTGATAAACCCCCACCCTCAACCCAGAGGCTATATTTATCTGGGGAAGAACTCAGCAGCCTTTATTGCAAACCTTAACATCAGTACTCACATTGTCTCAAGCCCTCAACTCACGGAAAAACAGAACTACAAAAATTACCCCCAATTCCTTCTTTCCAAACCCTTGTAAGCTCCATAATAACTTGCCTTGATGCACAGCTTCAATTCCACAGAAACGCTGTTGCTTCTTCCTAGTTCTAATGAAGGCCATTCTGTTTCTGTTGAGGTCACTTTCATCTTTCACATCACTCTGGTCAACCCTGATCTAACCCTTTCTAACAAGGAATATCAGAAGTTCAAGGTCACCCTTGGCTATAGGAAATTCCAGAACACCCTGCCTCAGATAAAAATAAAAGTAAAAATAAATATAAATATGGGCTGAGCCATCGGCTCAGCAGGTAAAGGCACCTGGACCAAGGCTAACGGACTGAGTTCAATCTCCAGGATCCACATGGTAAAAGGAGAAGACTGACCCTCCCACCACGTTGTCCACTGACCCCCCCACACGAATGGCCTGGCACATCCATGCCTACACACACACAAACACACACACACACACACACACACACACACACACACACACACTCAGATACCCATGTGCACACAAAATAAGATTTTTAAAAATTAAAGTTAAAAATTAAAATGCTCAGTTTCACAAGGACATTGCAATCTATTGAGTTTGGGCATGTTCCTCAGGTACCTACACATCAGGCTGCTGCATTCTGCACTCAGCCCACGCCTCACAGCCACCCAGAAGCTTGCCCAGACCACACCCAATACGGACACCATACAACTGGCTCCTGACCCTTTTCATTCCCTCAGCCTTCCAATGTTAGGAGGATGGCTGGGTAGATGACGGCCTGATGGCGCAACACCTAGTCCCTGGGTGTCTTCTGATACCTGGATCATGTGAAATTTCCACTGTGGTGATTCGGATTGTAATGTCTCCACAAACGTGTGTCGCAGGCCTGGTCCCTGGTTCAGTGGTGTTCTGAGAGGGCAGGAGGGGCTGGGGGTGGGGGATACGCCTAGATCATGAAGTCTCTGGCTTCACAAGCAAGCAAACAGACTTATTGTGGTAACAGACTCAGGGCTTATGGGCTACTTGGGGGGGGGGGGGTAGAAATGGCAGGCCAACTGAGAAGCTGGTCCTTGTGGAAATGGCTTGTCCCTGGCTCATTTTCATCCATACTCATTCTTTCCTGCCCCAATCCCTTCTCCTTCCCACCTCACTTCTTCCTTCCACTCTCTCCCTTCCTCCACCATCTCTGAGCCCTCCTTTCTCTACCCTTCCTTTTCTCCCTCCTCCTTCTCTCTCATTTCTCTTCTTCCTCCCTCCTCCATCCCATGTCCCCTCTTCTTCCTCTCCCCTCCTCCTTCTCTTCCCTCCATCCCTCTCCTTCTTCTTCTCTCTCTCCCTCTCCTTCCTCCATCACTCTCCCTCCTTCCTCTCTCCTCCCTCCTTTTCTCCCTCTTCCCCCCTTTTCTCTCTCTTCCCCCTCTCTCCCTTCTTCCATCTCTCTCCTTCCTCTCCTCTTCTCCCCCTTTCTATCCCCATGAGGTAAGCAGTTTGCTCCACCCCAAATTCCTGTATTGATATTCTGTCCTCTCACAAGTCCATAGAGACAGAGTGAAGTGACCAGACACTATGAATTCTGAGAGAATTCTGAGAAAAAACAAGAGGCATTAAATAAATAAATAAATAAATAAATAAATAAATAAATAAATATAAAATTAAATAAATAAATATCGTTCTTCCAAGTTAACTGTCTCAGGTATTCTGTCACAGTACTACTAACTAGAAAGTTAAGTACTTAACAGCCAGCCAGACCCCCAGCCACCCTCGTCCCCAGCCTGCCTGCCTGGCCACCTCTTGGGCTTCTCTTCTGGGCCTACCCTGGTGCCAGGACACTCACAAAGCTCATGGCTGGCTCTGGGTCTCCACTCAAACAGCAGTGACTGGGGCCAGAGCAAGACCCCTGAGAATCCTAGCATAATTGGACATAGAGGTGGGGTTGGGGGAAGATTTTAAGACTCAGGGAGAGCTAGTTATGGGGAGGGGCTGCCTGTCATCCCATACTAAGAAGACAGAGGCAGGAGGGTTCAAGTTCCATGGCAGCCCTAGCTACAAAGTGAGTCTTTGGCTGGGAGAGGAGAGGGAAAGGAGAGAGAGGGGAGGGGAGGGGAAGAGAGGAAAGGAGAAAGGGAAGGAAGGAAGGGAAGGAAGGAAGGGAATGAAGGGAGGAAGGAAGGGAAGGAAGGAAGGGAAGGAAGGGAAGGAAGGAAGGGAAGGAAGGGAAGGAAGGAAGGAAGGAAGGAAGGGAGGGAGGGAGGGAGAAGAAAGAGAAGGGAGAAAAGGAAGGAGGGAGGGAGGGAGGGAAGGAAAGAAATGAAGAAATAAGAGACAGACAGAAACTATATGCATTTAAAGTTTGTGGATACACACGCACACACACACACACACGCACGCACACACGCACACACACACATGCACGCACGCACACACACACTTTTCTTCTCCTAGGGAGGCAGAATATTAAGACAGGGCGACCTCAAACTCACTATGTACTGAGAATATCTTGAACTCCTTGTCCTCCTGCCTCCCTCCCCAATATTGGGAAATTGTGGGCATGCATCACCACATCCTAACTCATGAAGTCATGGCTTCATGAACTCGCCAAATGTTCCTGTGTCCCTCTGTAGCCACACTCTCTCTCTTCCAAAAAAGTTACAAACGACCTTAGTATCCAAAAATTAGGGACAGAAACCCTGGGATGCTGAAGAAGGTTGAAAAGGAGGAAGACGGGCATGGATGAACCTTGAGGGTGTCACAGTGAGTGAAGGAAGCCAGTCACAGAAGGGAAAATCCTGTCACGGTCCCAGGGACAAGAGCTCCCTACAGGAGTCAGACACAAGAGCTGGCAGGAGGTTCAGTGGGTGAAGTGCTTCCTACAGGAGCTCAAGAACCTGGGTTTGATCCCCAGTACCCCCATAAAAGCCATGTGTGGCAGCACAAATCTATAACCTAAGGGCTTGAGGGCAGAGATAGTTAGATCCTAGGAGCTTCACCAGCAAGTCTAGCTGAAAGGCTAGCACCAAACCTGTTTCAAAAATAAAAGGATGGGGGCTGGAGAGATGCTTGGGGGTTAAGATCTCACTGGCTGCTCTTGCAGAGGACCTAGATTCAGTTCCCAGCACCAGCAAGGCAGCTAACAACTGTCTGTACCTCCAGTTCTACAGGTTCCAACACCTTCTGGCCTCTGCAGGCTCTGAACAACATAAGTACAGTTACATATATGCAAGCAAAACACTCATACGCACACAAAAATAAATAAATGCATAAATAAAAGTTGATAAAAATAAGCCGGGCAAGATGGCCACACGTCTTGAATCCCACCACTTGGGAGGCAGAGGCAGGCAGAGCCCTGTGAGTTCAAGGCCAACCTGGTCTACATAGTAAGTTCCAGGACAACTGGAACCTATAGAGAGACCTGTCTCAAAAATTCTGAAAAAATTAAAAAAGATAAAACTAAAATAAAATAAAATGTCAAGTGATAAAGATACCTGCAGTTGACCTCTGGGGTCCATACCCACACACCCATGTGCATGCACACTCATATACCACACACTCATGTGCATGCACACTCATATATCCACACACCCATGTGCATGCACACTCATATACCACACACCCATGTGCATGCACACTCATATACCCACACACCCATGTGCATGCACACTCATATACCCACACACCCATGTGCATGCACACTCATATACCACACACCCATGTGCATGCACACTCACATACACACACACCCATGTGCATGCGCACTCATATACCACACACAGACACAAAGACACACAAAGTAGAACAGTCAGACACCAGCTGCAGCAAGCACCTGTAGTTCCAGTGCTGTGGAGGGGAGATGAGAAGATTCTTGGGGTCCAGCCACTGTACTTGAATCTGCAAGCTCCAGGTTGACCAAGAGACCCTGTAGGAAAAAAAAAAACACAAGATAGGGGCTAGAGAGATAGCTCAGTAGCTAAGAGCTTACTGCTCTTGCAGAGTATCTAGGTTCAGTTCCCAACACCCACATGGCAGCTCGCAACTACCTATAACTCCAGCTCCAGGGATCCAACACCTTCTTCTGGCCTCTGCAGGCTCCTGCACACATGTGGTACACATAAGCACACATATACAAAATAAAATTAAATAAATAAATAAATAAATAAATAAATAAATAAAATTTTTGAGACAGGGTTTCACTACATGACCCTAGCTGTACTGGAACTTTCTCTGTAGACCAGGCTGGCCCTAAATTCACAAGGATACACATGTCTCTGCCTCCCAAATGCTAGAATTAAAGATGTGTGCCACTATACTTCTTTTTTAAGGGGGGGGCTGGAGAGATTGCTCAGTGCTTAGGAGCACTGGCTGCTCTTGCAAAGGACCTGGGTTCAGTTCCCAGCACCCAAATGGCAGCTAACAACTGTCCATAACTGCAGTTCCAGTGGTTCCAACACCCTCTTATGACCTTTGCAGGCACTGCATGGCATGAGTGCACTTACATACATACAGGCATAACACTCATACATATAAAATAAAAATTAATAGAAACAATTTTAAAGAGGGGGCCACATCAGATGTCTCAGCAGGTAAATGTACTTGCTGCCAAGCCTGAGGATCTGAATTCAAATCCTGGTTCCCACGTAGTGGAAGGAAGAACCCACTCCTCCAAGCTGGCCTCTGTGTCCAGTGTGCCATGCCATGCTTCTCCACCCCACAATAAGTTATTTTTCTTTTATTTTTTAAGCTACCAATTTATTTCTTTTCTTTTCCTTTTTTTTTTTTTTTTTTTGTCTTTTCCTGAGACAGGGTCTCCCTTACCCCAAGCTGTCCTAGAACTCACTCTGTAGACCAGGCTGGCCTTGAACTCACAAAGATCCACCTGCCTCTGCCTCCCAAGTGCTAGGATTAAAGGCGTGTGCCACCAAGCCCAGCTAATAAGTTATTTTAAAAAACAAAGTGGAGAGTACTAAATAAAGACACTCAGTTGTCAGCCACTAGCCTCCACATGTACACACACACACACACACACACACACACACACACATACAAAGTAGAATGGAGATAGTCAGAGCTTGGAAGGGAAAAGGGCAGACTAGGGAGTTAATGTTTAATGGTTATAATGTGAATTGTGCAACATAAAAACACTCTGCAAACTAGGGACACAGCTGTGAATAAATTTGGTGATACCAAACTATACACATTACATAGTTAAGGTGGCCAGCTTCTATGTGCAGCTTATTACAATCAATTTTCTTTCTTTTTCTTTCTTTCTTTCTTCCTTCCTTCCTTATTTATTTATTTACTTATTTATTTATTTATACAGGATCTCTCTGTAGTCCCAGCTGGTCTGGAATTCACTATGTAGACCAGGCTGGACTTGAACTCACAAAGATCTGCCTGCCACTGCCTCCCAAGTGCTGGGATTAAAGGCGTATGCCATGGTGCCCGGCTGCACAATTAATTTTTTTAACTAACAAAAATTACCTGAAGCCAGGTGGCAATGGCCAAGAAGATGGAAGAAGTCGTGGTCTCTGCTGTGGGTAGATTACTGAACTCAAAAAAAAAAAGGCAAGTTTCTGGGAGACACTAATGACCCAATTTCTAATTTATGAAATGGAAAACCACCAGCAGCATGGTTCTGATTTCAATAATGGCAGAGTTACTGACATCAGACTCCCAGATGCTGAGGATAAGCTCCAGGCTAAATATAAAATAGAACCCGAGTTGGGTGAGTGCAGCAAGTTGGGCATGGGCACTGCAATGGAGGCCGAAGCAGGAGAGTATCAACTTGTAGGACTGCTTGGCTGTCCAAAGCAGCATGGACAGCCTGGTGATGCACTGTTTCAGAATAAAAATAAAGAGGCTAGGAGCATGGCTCAGAGATAGAGCCACTGCCCAGAAAATCCCCTAGTGAGGGGCTGGAGGTATGGCTCAACAGCACAACAGGCCTGAAATCCCCCAGTGAGGGGCTGAAGCCTGACTAGGTGTGTACACTCGCCTACCATACAAGACACCATGGGTTCAATCCCTAGCACCACAAATTTTTGAAAAGAAACACTGAACCTGGAAATTCTAATCCTCAGTGTTCAGTGTGACAGTCACATGAGGCAGTTTAATTTTAATTAATTTGTTACAGATAGGGGCTTGCTACCTAGCCCTGACTGGTATGAAACTTGTTTTGTAGGCCAAGATGACCTTGAACTCTCAATCCTCCTACCTCAGGCTCCAAGAAACAAGATGCTATTTTTTAAGTCAATTTGGTCTGGGGCAGAAGTGTAGCTCAGTGGTCAAGCTCTCACCTGACATCCGCAAGGATCGAAGTTATATTCCCAACACCACACACACACACACACACACACACACACAGAGCTGGGTGCTAAAGATATGGCTAGCATTAAAAAACATTAGCTGCTCTTGCGCAGGACCTGAGTTCAAGTCCCAGCACCCATAAGGTAGGTAATAACCATCTGTAACTCTAGTTCAAGGAGATCCAACATCCCCTTCTGGCCTGTGAAGGCACTTGCTCAACATGGGTGCACTTACACACATGCAGGCAATACACTCATACACATAAAAAGAAAAAGAAAATAAATGATAAATATTTAGAAACCCAAACAAAGATTTAGTTCCTGACTTTCAGCACTGCACTGCTGTGTGGCCAGCACCCACTGCACTAGCCAACACCCACACAGTTCCATCACCAAGTGTACGGGTCTTTAGATGGGGACTGCCCCACCCCGTGAAGAAAGCCAGCAATAAGCGCCAAGCTAGATGGAGTGGCAGATGCCTGTAATTTCAGTATTCAGTGGGCTGAGGCAGGAGAATTATGATGAGTTCCAGACCAGCCTGAACTACACAGCAAGACCCTGCCTCCAAAATGGGGAGAGAAGGGAAGGGGAGGAGGAAGCTGAGGGAAGAGGGACAGGAAGGGAAGAAGAAAGGAGGTCCATTTTAGGTTTCATAAAGTTTACAACTTTAAAATGTACAGAGGACCAGTGAGAGGGCTCAGTGGGTAAAGGGCTTGCTGCCAAACCTGATAATCTGAGTTTACTCCCCAGGACCCACATGGTGAAAGGAGAAAACCTGACTCCTGCAAGTTGTCCTCTGACCTCTGCATGAGGGCTGCAGCACAATCATGCTCACACAGAGATCAAATTGATCAATTGATCAATGGATAAATAGGCAGATGATAGATAGATGATAGATGATAGCTAGATAGATGATAGATAGATAGATGATAGATAGATAGATAGATAGATAGATAGATAGATAGATGACAGATAGACAGATAGACAGAATAGTTTTAACAAGTTAAAAAATTTACAGAGCCTGAGTAACCCTCAGGATAGTATCCAAAAGGTCTAACATATACATACATGTGACTGGAATAGTAGAGGATGAAAAAAAGAGACAGTGTGGCTCAGTTAGAAGGGTCTAGCATGCATGACGCCCTGGGTTCCACCCTGAGCACCAAATCTAGGTATGACAGTGCAGCGCTTGGGAGCCCGAGGCAGGAGAGTCTCCAGAGGCCAGCTTCAGCCACATGAAAACCTACTTGAAAAAGGGGGGCTGAGCGATGATTCCTTGGGCAGAGAAGACCTGAGTTCAGGTCCCCAGAACCCACATAAAGCAAACGTGGCAGTGGGTGTCTGTGCCCCCAGCACGTCTACTTCAGATGAGAGTCAGAAACAGACTGCTTGGAAGCTCAGGGGCTGGCTACCTTGTCACAGCAGGAGTGAACAACAGAGAGAGCCTGTCTCAAAGAAGGCAGGCAAAGGCTGACATACTCATTAAGAGCACTGCCTGACAGTACCTGCTCCCTTCTGAGCACTTTACAATCACGACCTCTGCAGCTCCTCAACTGTGAGCCTATGAGGTCTATATTATCAACTGTCTCCAAGGAAACTGAGGTCTGTAGTTATATGCACCTGGAATATCAGCATTCAGGAAATGGACACAGGAGGATCAGAAGGTCAAAGTCATCTTCTGCTACTCAAGTGAGTCTGTGGCCAGTTGGGCTACATGAGGCCCTACCTCCCCCCAAAAAAATATCAATTGGTATAGTGGCACATGACTTTAATCCCAGCACTTAAGAGGCTAAGGCAGTTGGAACTCTGTGAGCACAAGGTCACCCTGGGCTACAAAGTGAGACCCTGTCTCAAAGACACCAAGAAAGAAAGATAGAGAGATAGAAGGAAAGAAAGGAGGAAGGAGGGAAGGAGGAAGGAGGGAGGAGTGAGCGAGCAGTTGGTGACAAGGCTGGCAGTTAGCTCAGTCAGAAAGTGCCACCCAAATACAAAGACCTAAGTTCAGACCCCCAGCATGTACATAAAAGCCAGGTTGTGGCGGTACATGCCTGTAATCCATGGAGCTCACTGGCAAGCCAATCTAGGTGAATCAGGTTCAATGAGAGACCCTGTGTCAAGACAGTAAGATGGACGCCAGGCCTGGTGGTACACACCTTGAATCCCAGCGCTTAGGAGGCAGGGGCAGACCAGACTCTGAGACTGAGGCCAGCCTACTCTACATGGACAGTTTGTGGCCAGCCAAGGCTACAAGGAGGGCAACTAAAGACACTGAGCATCAACCTCTGGCTTCCACACCTGTATGCAAGTGAGCATGCATGTACACACATGTACACCACACACACACAAGCACACACACACAAACACAGAGACACAAACTATAAATAAATAAATAAATAAATAAATAAATAAATAAATAAATAAATAATAAGGAAAACTAAATTTTAACGAAATAAGAAAAAAGCTGGGGCTGGAAACATGGCTCAGTGGTTAAGAACACTGGCTGCTCTTGCAGAGGACCCAGGTTCGATTCCCAGCACCCACAAGGTGGTTAACAATTATCTGTAACTCCAGTTCCAGGGGAGTCCAATACCCTCTTCTGACCTCCATGGGCACTGCATGATATGGGTGCACCTACATTTATGCAGGCAATACACTCATACACATAAAATAAAAATAACAAATAAATTATCTTTAAAAAAAAAAGAAGAAAAGAAACAAGTTTCTTTTATTCATTTGATTGGTTGGTTTGCTGGTTGGTTAGTTGACTTTCTTCTTTTTTTAATCTCATTTTTTAATTTTTATTTGTTTATTTTGCTAAGGGATTCTACGATATAAGAGCACAGTTGTTTTCAGATCACATTAACGTTGCTCAGTTTGCCATACAATTAGGTAATTGGTGCTAGCATCCACAGATGAGGGATACAATTTGGTCATTTGTTTTTCTGAGACTGTTACTTCACTCAGCATGATATCTTCTAGCTCCATCCATTTACCTGCAAAGTTCATGATGTCATCTTTCTTTACCACCGCATAGAACTCCATTGTGTAGATGTACCACGTTTTCTCTATCCACTCGTCAGCTGAGGGCACTTGGGTTGGTTCCAGGTATTTGCTATTGTGAAGAGAGCTGTAATAAACATGGCTGTGCATGTATCTCTGTGGTAAGATGAGTCTTGTGGGTACATACCCTGGAGTGGTATGGCTGGGTCAGGTGGCAAGTTCATTCCAAGTCTTCCAAGGGTTCTCCACACTGCTTTCCATAGTGGCTGTAAGAGTTTACATTCCAACCAGCAATGGATGAGTGTTCACATTTCCACACAACCTCTCCAGCACTTGGTATCATTTGTTTTCTTGATCCTAGCCAGTCTTATTGGAGTGAGATGATATCTTAAAGTGGTTTTAATTTGCACTTCCTTATTTATTAGTGACGTTGAATCACTTTTTAAGATGTTTCTCAGCCATCTCTAATTCCTCACTTGTGAAGTCTCTGTTCAGCTCTTTGCTCCATCTCAATGCTTTGTCAGATGTATCTGCAGTGAAGGTTTCCTCCCACTCTGTGGGTTTTCTCTTCACTTCCTTGATTGTTTCTTTTGATGTACAGAAGTTTTTGAGTTTAATGAGGTCCCATTTGTCAATTGTTGACCTTAATTCTTGTGCAGCAACTTCTAATTTAGGAAGTCTTTTCCTACGCCTATGACTTGTAGTCTGCTAGTTGGCTTTCTTCTTAATTTGGGCTGGCCACATGTGTCTCAATGTATGCATGTGGGAGGTCAGAGGACATCTGCAGAAGTCAGTTCTCTCCTTCCACCACGTGGGTTCTGGGAACAGAACCCAGATTGTCAGCCTTGGCAGCAAGCACCTTCACTGGCTGAGCCATCTCAAAACAACGTTTGTTTTGAGAGAGTATGTCTGTCATCTAGATCTTCCTGCCTCAGCCTCTCAGTGGTATGACCCCAGGCATATACCACCATGCCTGGCTGGAAAGGAGGTATTTCCTTCACGTTTCCACACCACCCTAATGACTTGCCTTTTGCCACAGTCTTCATGGACTCTTCTCTAGCGATCCCTGCCTAGGTATTTGTGACCCTTAACAGGACAACCATATTTGCTTCCAAGAACCATGACTTCTCATTCACTTCCTCTCTGCTGTTCCATCTCCAATTCTGACCTGCTTCGTCCCCTTTACCCTTAAGTCACACCTGTCTTTGATGTGTCACCACTGTTCTTTGGGGACCTCACCCACTTGGAAGTCCTGTTTGGCCTAACTGCACCTTGAGTTTCCAGATTTCTCTTTCAAGGCCAAGCCTGTGTATCCAACATCACCTCATGGTTTCCTGTCCAGACAGGCCATGCTAAGTCATTCCCCCACCAGAATCTGCTAAACCAAGAACCTACCATTCATTTACACCCCACGGTAATGCTAGAGCCACACTGCAATTGGAAGAGCACATGCCTAAGAGTGCACAGAGCCCTGGGTTCCATCCCCAACACTGCTCAAACAGGTGTGCTGACACACACCTGTTCTCCTAGTACTGAGAGATAGAGGCAGGAGGATCAGGAGGTCAGGATCATCCTCCATCACATGTAGAGTTTACAGCCAGCCTGGACTACATGAGATACTATTTGAAAAAATAAATAAGTAAAAAGAGGGGCTGAGCTGGGCATGGTTTTGCACGCCTTTAATCCCAGCACTCGGAAGGCAGAGGCAGGCAGATCTCTGTGAGTTCAAGGCCAGCCTGGTCTACAGAGCAAGCTTCAGGACAGCTGGTACTAAAAGGGAGACCCTGTCTCAAAAAATACAAAAAAAAAAAAAAAAAAAAAAAAAAAAAAAAGAGGGACTAAAGAGATAGAAGACTGCACAGTTAAGAGCACTGGCTGCTCTTGCAGAGTTCCTGAGTTCAGTTCCTAGCACCCACATGGCGGTTACCAAATGTCTGTAACTGCAGTTTCATGGCATCTGAACCCTCTTCTGGCCTCTGCGGGCATAGCATACATGCGGTGCACTTACACAAATGCAGGCAAACTTAACAAAATAAAAGTAAAGAGTCAGTTCTCTTCTTTCCACCAAATTGGTCCCAAGGATGGAACTCAGGTCCTCCAGCATGTTGGCCAGCACTTTTACCTACTAAACCATCTTGCCAGCTCTCCAGCTTATGCCTTTCTATCATTATTTTGTGAGTGTGTGTGTGAACACCTTGGTGTGAGTGTGCAGGACATCTGCGCCGGGTGGAAGCCAGTGGCCTGCGCTTAGCATCTTCCTCACTCTCCACTTAAATTTTAACTGATTCGCTTCTATTTTGTGTGTATGAGTGTTTTGCCTTCATATGCAAGTGTACCACATACACACAACGCCCACATGAGTCAGAGGAGGACGTCAGATTCCCTGGACCTGGAGCACTGACAGCTGTCAGCTACCATGTGGTACTGGGAACAGAACCCCGGTCCACTTCAAAGCAGCCAGTGCTCTTAACTACTGAGTCATCTCATCAGCACTTCCAATTTAATTTTTGAGACAAGCTTTCTCACTGAACCTGGAGTTCACTAATTTAGCTAGGCTGGCTGGCCAGTGAGCCCCAGGGACCCTCCTGGTGTTAAGATATCAGACATATACCCCTGGACCTACCTTTTATTTTTTTTTAATATCCATGCACCTTCATGAAATGTATTAGTCTTCTATTTTTCTTAACTTTTCTCTGTATGAGTGCTTGGCCTACATGTATGTAGGCCAAAAGCCATGCAATGCCCAGAGCCCAGAAGAGCACTTGGTCCCTGGAGCTGGAGTTACAGATAGCTGTGAACCATGTGGGTGCTGGGAACCAAAACCAAGTCCTCTGCAAGAGCAGCCAGTCCTCTTAACCACTGAGCAATCTCTCCAGCCCCAGCTTGTGAGGTTTTTGTTGCTATTTTTGTTTTTGTTTTGTTTCATGAAACAGAGTCTCATGTATCCTAGACTGGCCTCAAACTTCCTACACAGCACCAGTTCTACATGTTCCCTGAGCCTTAGCTGTAGAGTTTGCATTGTAGATGCATCACTTGGGGTTGAGAATCTCACAGACACTGTAACAGTGAAACTCTGTAACGGTCTCCATCTCCAATGGGGCAGGGAGAGTGTTACTAGCAATTTCTGATTAACCCAAAAAGCTACAACTGACCAAAGTGCAGAGGATAAGAGACTACACAGTGTGTCCTTGGACAGGACTCCTACAGTATCCTCACCACCCAGGATAAGACTGCAGGGTGTGTCCTGGACAGGAATCTTACAGTAACCCTCACCACCCAGGACAAGAGAGTGCAGAGTGTGTCCCTGGACAGGACTCCTACAGTAACCTCACCACCCAGGATAACAGATTGCAGAGTGTGTCCCTGGACAGGACTCCTACAATAACCTCACCACCCAGGATAAGAGACTGCACAGTGTGTCCCTGGGCAGGGCTCCTACAGTAAACCTTACCCTCCCAGGGCCCGGGGACCATTGCTGAAAAGAGGGCAGAGACTATAAGAGCTGGAGGTGGTGGGTGACAAGGAAACAGTTTTCCAGGCAGCTAGGAACTTGTTCCTATGAACTTACATCAGTGTTGACAGCATGCACAAGACCCATTCAAACCCAAACCAGATAAAATCCCAGCAGAGAGCTGGGGAAATGGACAAGAGGCCCCGCTCTTAGCTGAGGAACTATCAGTAGCTGATCACTGCTGGGAGAGGGGGAGTGATTCTTCGATAAGGGAATGACACTACATAGGTGGACCAGGCTGCAGTGGATGGTCTCCCAATGAGGAACATTCGGGGACATAAATTTGACTCAATAGGCCTTAACATATGTGACAGAATGGCAAGGGTGAGGTACAGGGAGCACAGACAGAGGAGGGGTCTAAATATGATCAAGATGTATTATCTCAAATACACAAAAATCTAATAAAAGTTTTTAAAGAAAAACAAACCAAAAAACAACAAAAACTTACTATACAGCCAAAAGCTACCTTGAACTTCTTACTCTGTTCCCACTTCCCAAGCTGAGCGTAGGAAGAGAAGCGTGTGCCAGCGTGCTGTTTACGCTGCCCCATGTGGAACCCAGGGCTTTGCACCTGCCAGACACACTCCACCAACTGAGCCTCCACCCTGGCCCAATGGCTTTTGTTTAAAGATTTTCTTTATTGAACTAAGAAGCCACATGGAGAAACTATTTGCACTAAGGACAGACCAAGTCACTTAACAAATCCCAAGATACCTCTGGGCCATTCAGTGACATGTGACGGCATGTTTATTTTCACAAAAGACTTTCCCTTCCTCCCTTAGCAAGCCACTCTCTGCACTGAGAGAAAGATGGCCACATAAACAAACACAGGGAAAATAAAACCAAGTTCCATCCTGGCCAGTAGGTGCTGCTGGTGGGGAGGCTGCTGGGGGGCCTCCTGCTTTAGAAGGAGGTGAGCAAGTGGCTGCTCTTGTCAAAAACCCAACATACAGGTTGGGAAATGGGTAATAAGCCCCAAATGTAACTGTAGAACTGCTGGCATCTGATCACTGCTGGGAGAAGGAGAGTTGGTTTTCTTCAAGAGAGTGATGAAAGATAGGATGAGCAGGCTCCAGTGAAGGGACTCACATCAGGCAACATGTGGGGAGGCAAACTTGACTCAACAGGCCTTAACATATGACAATCTTTAGGTTTGACATGGTTTGAAATCTTTTTTGTGGTGCTGGTCATGGAACCATAGATTCTAGGTTCTACCACTAAGCCACACCCCAGCCCTGCATTAGGGGATTCTAGGCAGGGGCTCTACCACTGAGCCACACCCCGGCCCCTCACTGGGGATTCTAGAC